>JAWMRA010000232.1:0-17721 GCA_035584735.1 Pseudotriccus pelzelni | reverse complement strand
AGAGCTCAGTCCTGCCCCTCCTCTGCCCCTGCCCAGGCAGTTGGAACTGCACTGAGGTCTCCCCTCAGTCTCCTCTCAGGCTCAATGACCCTTGTGGTCCCTTCCAACTCAGGATATTCAGTGATTCCATGACCAGGGCAGGTGTTCCCATCTCTGGCAGATGCAGGTTTGGCAGCTGGATGTGCAGTTTCACTTCCAAAGTGGTGTTGCACAGCAGGATGTTGGCATCCTTCCCTGTGCACAGCCCTGGGCTCTGGGTGGGCACACACAAAGCAGATCCCCCACTGCCCCTGAGGACATCCTGCAGGTTGTGGGAGACATTCAGCACCCATGAGATGGTCCCTGAGAGGGGTAACAATTTTTTCTTCTGTTGGGAGGTTGCTGGGTGGGGAAGGAACCTCTCAGTGTGTGCAAAGGATGCATAGAGTGTTGGGGTCATCCCTGCCCTGAGATCTCCAGCCCTCTCTTGGACTCCCTGGGTTTGTTGTTTGTGTTTACTCAAGCAGAAAAAAGCAAAAAGAGGAAGTGAGGCTGTAAACTAAAGACAGTCTATAGCTGTGACACAGCACTGACTGCACTGGACAGAAATCGGGAGCAAAGAGAAGGCAAGGGGAATAAGGCAGCAGGAATTAACAGGGATGTCTGGAGCCTCAGGAGCAGGCAGAGCCTTTTCGCGTTTCCCAGCACCCTCTAGTGGGATCTCGGCTCTGCCGCATCCCCAAACCACAAGGCAGAGGGAGGAGGAGGGTGTGCAGCCCTTCCACTCACCACGAGTCGGGGGTTCACTCAGGAGCCACCAAGGTCTGCTCACCCTGAAAGGTGAAGGTCCTTCAGCACCAGGACCTTGTCCAGAGGTGGGGGTTGTGCTGAAGATGCCCACGGGCTGGGCTGTGGATCGCACAGCAGAAATCATCTCCCTACCGGAGTCACTCATGTCCCACTGCCTCTTCTCCCCCTGAGAGGGTGAATGGAGCCAAAGGTCAGCTCAAAGCACCCCAAGATGCTCTGGGGGCTGCAAAAGCCAGGACTAACCCTCCAGGCCAAGCAGGGGATTAACCACGTGGCCTGCAGGATGGTACATCCCAAATTCTGCAGCTTCCCTAGGTCTTTCCGGCTGCAAAGCAAGAAAGCTGCAGGAAAGGAAAAATCATCCTACAGGAATTTACCATTAAAGGGCATGGAATCCCAGAATGATTTGGGTTGGAAGGGACCTTTAAAGACCACCCCATTCCTTCCCCTGCCATTCCAGGGACACCTCCCACTAGACCAAGTTGCTCCAAGCTCCGTCCAGCCTGGCCTTCAACACTTCTGGGGATGGGCTGGGCAGTGCTGGATGCTGTGCTACCACCACAATTCCCTGTTCTCTTGCCTAGATATGCATGTGATCCTCCAGAGAAGAGGCTGCCCATGCCAAGATCATGTCCACAGATCCCAACCCCCCTGGGTTACCTTGAGGTAGCTTCCCATCAGTTTTCCCAAACCGTGGAGCTGTTTGTCCGACTCAAATCCTGAAGCAGCGAGTTCCCCAGAGCAGTTCTGTGTGACCTAAAAAGATGTTGCCTTGTGTGTTTTAATGCTTTTCCTCTTCATTCACAGAGTGGCTTTTTGTTCCCACCCTGCAGCGCTGCCACAGCCTCCAACAAATAATTCCTGGGGATTTTATGGGATAGTGAGAACAGAACAAATAGCCTCTCCTAAAATATTTCCTATATTCCATAAATCTTGATTATGCTGCTATATCCTTTCTTGACATGTACAACTGCTCTGAACCCAGATAAAAACACTGCTTTGGTGTGGTTTTGCTTTTAACCCCACATGTGGGAAAGATGAGAGGGCAAAGATTTGCTTTGCTGGGTCTGGACATCCAGATCCCACTGGGATGGTCTCGGGGAGCAGGGATGGAATAAGAGCAAGACAGGGTCATGCTTCATTCATCTCTGTGAGTGGGAAGCTGGTTCATGACCTGATTTCCTATTTCTAGCTGGCTGCAGGCTGGTACTCCCCAGCAAGTACAGCAAGGAATCCACCACAAGTGTGGACTTCCTTACAACCCTGCTCGAATCCAGAGTCTGGAGAGATCAGCAGAGAAGCTGCAGAGTTTGTAAATCTGAGAACATCTGAGGAAGTCAGTGGGGCCTTTGCACTGATCCCAGTTTGAGCTCTTGGAGTCATATTTTATCTCACATGGAATGGTTTGGGGTTGGGAAGGAACCTTAAGTATCATCTATTTCTACCCCTTGCTGGCTCAGAGTTTTCTGCCGTGTGGTTTCACCCAGAAGACCCTGGAAGGTGTAATTTCTTATCTTCCTACTTGTTTTCCCAGCTTCTGCCCAGAAAATGAAGAGGGAGCATCTTCAACCCCAAACTCAATGCCAGCCCTGCCCAGCTGTGAATGGGGAGGGAAGGGGGAAAAAAATCAGCTTTTTGTTGATCCAGTGCCTGGATTTGTCTTGATGTTCAGGAAAGCAAACAGAGAGCTAAAGACAAACAGTTCCCTTGATTTGCTAGTGAGATTAAGCAGAGCAAGAGAATCTTCATAAAAAATGAAAGAAGATCAGGAGAGTGGAAGGAGCAGTGAAGATGAAGCTCACTGAGTTATCTGGGGCATGCAAGAAAACAAGCAGCCCAGCAAAAATGTGAGCAGAGAGCACAGGAGGTTAGAGTGGGGGGGGGAGGGGAAAAAGAAGCTTTGTGATTTATTAATCATGCTGGTTTACATTAAAATAGTGTTGTCTTGCTCAGAAGATGGGTGGACACACAGGCCTGGCTGTGCCACGGACCCACCCAAGTCACCACAGGCCCTCAGGGCAGGATGAGGGCCGGCAGGGAGGTGACAAAGAGCTCGTTTCAAACCATGCACTTACCATGTGCCAGGGCTTGTCCATACACCTTAAAAGTGCACACGCACATGACCATCCCCAGCAGCTTCACGGCACAAGGAAGCGATATAAAATCTTGTTCAAAATCACTTGGGAGGTCTGGGACATGCTCAGATCCAAATTCACCTTACTGTGCAGCAGGGAAGGTCCCTCCTGGCACAGGGATGGAAGCCCAGGATGCTGCAGGATGTCCTCTTCTCCTCATCTGTTTAGTTTTCTCCCTCTCACTTCCAAATCTGTAGAGAATCGTGGAATCGACTGGGTTTGAAGAGACCTTAAAGTTCATCTGCTTCCAATCCAACCTTCCAGTAGACCAGATTGCTCCAACCTGGCCTTGGACAATTTCAGGGATGGGGCAGCCACAGCTTCTCTGGGCAACCTGTGTCAGGGCCTCACCATCCTCACAGCCAAGAATTCCTTCCCAGTATGCCACCTAAATTTCCCCTCTTTCAGAGAGAAGGACAGCTACTGACTTTTAGCTCTGCAAAGTTCAGAAAGTCCAGCTCTGCAGCTGCCTCTCTAATTGTAATTCCTCCTGCCTCATGTCTATGCTTTGCCAGAGGATTTGGGGATATCTCTGCTCCTGATGTCGGGATTCATTCATGGAGCTTCAGCCAGATGTGGCCTGGGGCACATTGGCAGAGCTCTGGAGCAGTGATGGGATGCAGGAGCAGCATCAGACACTGCTGGGGTTGCAGCTGCAAAGGGCTTGTTGAAAAAAATTAAGGATGTGAAGCTCTTGGAGTGGTTATAGTTTGGTCCTGGGGAGAGGAAAGGAAAAAAGGGGAGTCAAGTCAATATTTTGTTCAGCTCATCTTTCCTCGACATCAGCTCTCATCCATCATCATCATCATAACATTGCACTCTGCGCTTTCCCCTGCTTTCCCTGGGAAGGGGGAAGATGAGATTGGGATGCTCTGTTCATGTTTGGAGCAGTGCTTCCATGCATATCTGGCCATCTAATGATCTAGAGCAGGTGCCTCCTAAGAAGTCCTGGTTGCCACCTCTTTTCCAAGGGCAATGGCAGGATCCAGCCATTAAATATCAAAATAATTGGATATTCTGGGAATGCAAAGTATTTAAGAACTAAGAATATGATTCCACATCAAATGACTACAACAAGTCCCTGCGGCAGAAAACTAAAGAGCTTAAATCCTCCGTGGTGCCCTGCAGCAAAACCAGCTTTGTGTTCCCTGGTTGGGGAGCAAGAGGAAAGGAAACTCCTGCAGGTTGTTTAATCTTGGCCAGAGAATGGCCATGAGATACCCCACACTGTGCATTGCTTTGATTCCTCCAGCCTGAATGCTGAAAGAATCCAGTTATTCCTGCATTTGGAGCTGTGTGGGAACATTAATGCAAGGCACACTTGTATTTTCCTTCTCTTTCAGAGCTCATTTCCACCTGCAATTTCCTCATTTCTCTTTGCATGAAAACTGCTCAAAACACCCCCTGGATTTTTTTAAAACATCCCTGTATTGATTCCTTAGGATTGTGAGTTTGCAGCAATAGAGATTAATTGCTCATTTGCATCCCTCTTACAGCTGCTGCATCCTGATGCAGATGAGGGCAGGGAAAGGCTTTTGCAAAGTTTGCTTGGAGTTTGGGGGGTTGTTTTTCCTTTCCCAGCTCTCTCAAAGGCTGAATGTACCCTCTGCTTGAAATAAAAGCTTTGATTCCTCAGTGTCTCCCCCAGCCGGGAGGCCCAAGGGAAATAATCCAAGGGAATGATGTGTCTGGGTGCTGGTTCTGAGACATTAGAGCTGCTGAGCTTCCTTGAGCTCCTGGGACTGCCAGAAATCCTGGAGTAACTCCTTCTTTCCTGCTTGATTCCAGAATTATTCTTTTAGCCAAGCAGGATGGACTTAAAGACCCTTTCCTGCTCCCAGTGGAACTGAGACTTGTATACCAGGCTGGTGTCTGGGTGAGTTCCTTTCCATGCAAGGATATTCCCCTGTGCTCCCTGGAATGCCAGTGAGGGGAGAAGAAAGTCCTCTCCACAAGAAAGGAGAGGTAAGGCTGAATTTGTGGAAAGAATATAAAACTGAATAAGAATGTAAGCCCTGGGACAGCATCTTCACTACCCTGCTGTGATGACCGTGTGCTGATGCTGTCCTGCTGCATTGTGTGGTGGGATTTTTGTCTCTTCCATGGTGCTTGTCCCATCTTTGGACAAGCAATGGAGTGACAGGACAAGGGGAATGGCTTCAAATGCAGGGTTGGATGAGATATCGGGAAGAAATTCCTGGCTGGGAGGGTGGGGAGGCCCTGACACAGGTTGCCCAGAGAAGCTGTGGCTGCCCCATCCCTGGAAGTGTCCAAGGCCGGGCTGGAGCAACGTGGGACAGTGGAAGGTGTCCCTGCCCATGAAACAAGATGAGTTTCAAGGTCTTTTCCCACCCAAGCCCTTCCATGATTCTCTAATTCACCCTCCGGAGTGCACATGATGTCCTTGAAGCTCACAAATGAGATGAGTTGATTTTCCAAGGCACCAACCACAGCAGGTGCATCAGAACAGCTTTACTTGGCCTGGTGTGGAACAACACATGGGCATCAACACCCCCACACCTGCAGGGTCCTGGGACCCTTTGCTGAAGGAGGAGGGCTGGAGAGACAGGAGCTCTTGAGAGGCTGAACCACAGGAATTCTCTGTTCAGAGCTTCAACTCTTTGTAGCCAAACAAGGAGGAAATGGAGGGCGATTTTACTTCAATTTTGACACTTTTTAATGAAACAATGAGGAAATTGGGAGTGATTTTACTTTGATTTTGACTTTCCTTAACAAAAGAAAGAGGAAATGGAGGATGATTTTGACCCTCTTCAGCAAAAAAAGAAGGAAGTGGAGGGTGATTTTTGACTCTCCTTAACAAAACAAACAGGAAATGGAAGGCAATTTTACTTTGATTTTGACTCTTTTGAACCAAAGAGGGACTAGAGGTGATGATTTTGACTCTTTTTAATGAAACAAAGAGGAAATGGAGGATGATTTTACTTTGATTTTGACTCTTTTAAACCAAACAAGGAGGAAATGGAGGGTGATTTTACCTTGATTTTGACTCTTTTTAACCAAAAGAGGAAATGGGAAGTGATTTTAGCTTGCTTTGCTTTTCCCCATCTCCACAGCCCCGAGCCCCATCTTGCCCATTCTGCACCCGGTCCTTGCCACTGCCCCGGGGATTTCCTGTCCTGACCTCACAGCCTCACTCAGGTTCTCCAGGCTTCCTGTTTGTCTCTCAAAGCTTTCATTTCACAGCAAACCATTTCCTGGCCCAAGGCTTCTCGCAGCTGAAACCCCTCCGTTTCTCCTTGGCAAGACGTGACTGGTAAAGTCTTTGCTGAGCTCTTCCTTGTCTTCTTCACTGTCAGCTCTTGGATGGGTGATGGGCACCTCTGGCAGAACTTCAGGAAGGTTTCACTGACATTTTGAAGTCCTGCAGGTTGTCTGGAGGAAATGGGGAGTGAGGCAGCTCTGTGGCAGAGCAGCTTTTCAATTACAGCCACGGCAAGTGTTGTGCTCTCTGCATTAACTTCTCCAGCAGCACTGAGCCCTCTATTACTCAGGCTTTCAATCATTTCCCTGGAGCTGTTCGTTGCTCAGGTGCTGTTACAAATGAATTAATGGCTTCAAAAGCGGTTTGGGGCTGCCATCCCACCTGCCTCTGGATGGGAATGCCATCAGAGGGGCTGAAAATCTGACAGGGATGGAGAAACCAAGATAACCTGGTGAGGGACTTCAGTCAAAGCGATGTTGTGGTGACCGAACAGTTTTAGCAGTAAATTTTTTTTTCTGGCAGGTCACAGGCATGGCAGAATTCTTTTAGTAATTGCAGATGTGATTTCAAGCTCATTAACTGTGTGGCTGAGCTCAAACCCCATTGCTATGGGAGGGAGCTGTGGAAGATTCATTGGTTTCAGTAAAATTCAATAGGAGCAAATTTCTCTTACAAAACATTTCAAGGGCCTGTTCTAAATGTTATTATTTTCCTACAGCCCTGTATTTTTATTTATCCCTAATTCTCAGCTTTAATGTGTAGGCACTTTGCTACTTTCCCTGCCCACCCACTCAGAGCCTGGGAATTACCTGCGGGTTGTTTCTAGGTGTTTCTCCAGCACTTACAGGATGTGGACTACCATGAACCCTGGTAATGCTGGATCTGACTTACGGTGGTGACACCTCTCCATGACAGGGCAGTGGTGTTGGAAGTAGATGAGCTTTAAGGTACCTTAAACCTTAAACCAACCCAACTTCCTCAACAGGCCTAAGAGTCACAGGATCCCAGGATGGTTTGGGTTGGAAGGACCTTAAAGATCATCCAGTCCCACCCCCTGCCATGGGCAGGGACACCTTCCACTAGCCCAGGTTGCTCCAAGCTCCGTCCAACCTGGCCTTGGACACTTCCAGGGATGGGGCAGCCACAGCTTCTCTGGCCAAACTGTGCCAGGGCCTGCCCACCCTCACAGGGAAGAATTCCTTCTTTAAATCCCATCCAACTCTGCCAGTTTGAAGCCGTTCCTGTCCCTCCAGGCTCTTGTCCGAAGCTGGGGCAGCACAGCTACTCTCCAGCCTGGTCATGTTTGCACCCTCAGCCACCACCTGCCCTTGTGCTCAGGTCCCACCATGGCTTCTCTTTGGAGCATGCTGGGAAAGGCTGTGTTCAACCCTCAGAAGAAGAGGCTGCTGGAAACCATCCGGGTCTGGAAAACAGGGAAGATGTCCATCCTCTGTATCATGGGTGAGAACCCTGGGGGGGAAGGGGAGGAGTCAGAAACCCAGGAAGGTTTCTTTCTGTCATAGACAGTTTGGTCTCTGATGGCTCTTTTCCTGCTTTGGGAGAAGAGGCAGGCTCCCTGTTGGGAATGCTGTGTTTTAAGATCAAATGAAGGAAACCTTCATCCCAAGAAGGAGTCGTGTCAATTCAGTGTGTGAGTCAAGAACTGGCAACAAAAGCACAGTGATGATCTTCGGGTGGCTGGGAAAAGCAGGATTTTGCCCCCCAGGAATGTAAGAAGGTTTTTTTAGGCCATCTGCATCAATTCTATCATTAGGGGTCAGCGGCAAGCCATTCTAACATGACCCAGCACTGCAGCCTTGCTCTGTCTGTGGTTTTGGTGAGAGCTTTAACATTCCAGGAGGACAGAGTTGTTTGATCAGGAGCCAAAGGAGCAGGTCCTTTGGGGAATTTTCCATCTCCTTTGGTCTCTGCTTTTCTAGTTGCTCCCCTGAACTGCTGTCTTGGGCTGACAATGACGTTTTGGGTGGTTTTGCCCTGTTCTCCTCCCTGGTGGAGGCCGGTGCAGCCGTGCCTGGTACAGGTCAGGGTGGAGCGGGCAGAGCTGTTCCAGATAACGCGCTGGTGGCCTCTGGCATAGCTCAGGCTGGTGGGTGGCAAGAGTCTTCAGCAGGTAGGACTGGCTTTCCTTCTGTGGCAAAGAAATGTGAGGATCCACAGGGGAATCCAGGTCCTCTGGTGCTCAGCTCAGGAGGAGCAGTGGGGGGTGTGAGATTTCCCACATAGCGCTGCCACAGCCTGGCAGACTCTAATTTTGAGGAAACATCCACCATTTAAAACAATTCAAAGCCCTCTGCCCCCCCTCAAAGTTGTTTCCTGGAGCATGGGGAGCTGAGGTCCCTCCCTGGATGGTTTTTCCATCCTGCATCACTGCTGTTGGACTTTGGTTTCCCTCAGCCCTTCCAGGGAGATGCTGAGGCTGGAGGGATTTTCGTCCCTTCTGAGTCATCCAGCTCAATGGCTCTCATCTGGCCAAATACCTGACCTGCCCAAATACTTGACCATGGCTTGGTGGTATTCCATCAAAGTTTGGACTTAATGGTCTTGGAGTTCTTCTCCAGCCTTAATAATTTCATTGCTGCATGGACACAGCTTCCATCGAATCCAGTGGACAGGCCTATTCCCCAGGCACGGGATCTCCTGGAGCTCTTTGCAGGAGAGGCTGCAAAGCTCTCCTCTTGTCAGATATCCTCTTGTCTTGTCATAGTTCAGGTTGGAAGGACCTTAAAGCCCATCCACGGGCAGGGACACCTTCCATTAGCCCAGGTTGCTCCAAGCCCCGTCCAACCTGGCCTTGGACACTTCCAGGGTGCACTGGCAGGACACAGTCAAGTCCGTCTGCTGGTCCATGATGACAAAGCTTCTTGAGAGACATTTGCAAGGGGTATTTACAGATTAGATGGAGGCATTTGCTGAAAGAAGGATTACTGAGGGCTGACGTCTATGCCTTTAGGGTGAAATTAAGGTTTTAGAGCAAGACAGCATAGGCAAGATATTCCCTTTCTGTTGCTGGGGCTGGCAGAGGGTCGTTGAAGTCATTATAATTAGGTTTTTATTAATGTGAATGTTCCAGAGGCTTTGGCAACACGCCTGGGGTTTCACAAACACGGAAATAAATGAAGGAAAGAGCAGCTTTCTAGTTCTACATCCAAGACAAATAAAGTACATCTGCACAGTGTGTCTGGAAGGAAAATCAAATCAAATGCAGCTTTGGCAGGCATCTTGATCCTATGGGCAGAACTGGTATCTCCCTAATAGCTCTCCTTGGTATCTCCAGAGCTGGTATCTCCTTGTCTCACACTGTTCTGTACATGAGGAGATAGGTGCTCTCACCAGCTTGAGCTCCCAACTGCTTTGGCTCCCGAGGAATTCAGATTAAAAGATACTTCCAGGATTTTCAGTTCTTTTTCCCTTCCATTTGCCATCCCAGTGATGTTAACTCTATCTGAAAGGATTTTTGAACCCTTTCCTGCTGGGAGGCAAATAGAGAACTCGGTTCTCCTTGTGGCTAAAACCCCCACATACCTCCCATCCTGCATTCCTGCTACATCCTCCCTGGTGTGCCCTGCCTGTCCTTCGGGTTACAGAGCTCTTTGCCCTTGCAGATGTATTTTTGGATTGCAGTCACCTCCCCTTTTAACATTCCCTCTAGCAGACTGAGGGCTGATCTCCCAGTCCCCTTCTCTGGTGACTGGTGACAGCACAAGGGGGATTGGTTTTAAAGGGACAGAGAACAGGTTGAGATGGGATAGTGGGAAGGAATTCTCCCCTGTGAGGGCGGGGAGGCCCTGGCACAGGTTGCCCAGAGAAGCTGTGGTGCCCCATCCCTGGAAGTGTCCAAGGCCAGGTTGGATGGGGCTTGGAGCAACCTGGGCTAGTGGAAGGTGTCCCTGTCCACAGGGTGGAATGGGATGATCTTTAAGGTCCCTTTAGATGCTCTTAAAGGTCCCTTTCAACCCCAACAATCCTATCAATCTGTGACTCCCTAACTTCTCTCTTCCCTGGAGCCCCTTCCAGGCTGAACTTGTCTTTCTTGAATGTGGAAAGCCAGAACTGTTCCCTCTCATTCCTAAAATAGGATCCACTCAGCAGCTGAACTCAAAAGAAGAGTTTCCCTGGCACTGCAAACATTGACACTGCAAGTGCAGCTGTGCCTAAAGCTACAGTCCCCTGCCCAAACCAGTCTGAATATTGATGAGGTGATTAATTAATGCCTCCCTGCTTTAATAACTCCTCACAAGGCACTGTTAGAAACCTAGGGACCACCAGTTCCTGCCCCAGACTTCCCTGCTCTGCTCCATCCCTGTGAAGCAATTTGGGCATTTGATAGACTAATTCAAGGTGTCTTGGAAACAACCCATAATGTTGTAGGACTCAGAAACTCCCTGTCTGTGATGATGCTTAGTGTCAATAATCATAAGTTTAAGCCTTCTAAGTTCTCCAGAAGGATCAGGCTGTGCTACAGAGCTCATGGGGTGGTGCAGGAAGGAATTTCCTGCTGTGGGATATTCTGAATTCAGCAAACCCCATAATTCTTTCCACTGAACTAGTGTCAAAAAACCAAGTCTCCTGTGGCTGGAGTTCCCCCTCCATGAGACAATCCTTTGGGCATAGGTAGATGTAAACAGATTGACATTTCTAGGGATGAAAACAACTTCAGAAATGCCAGGGATGCTTTTTGCTCCCAGTCTACGCTCCTGTTATCTCAGGTGACCTTCCCTGCAGGGTGATGGCAGGTAAAGCATGAGTGACCCCACACTGCTTCCAGGGGGATTTCAGGGCTGGGCTGGTGGAAACCTATTCCTGGCCTTCCTCTGGGTGTTGTCGAAGAGAAGAGAGGTTTGAGATTTCAGCTGGGCCAAAAATCAGCCCTTCAGAAGGAAAAGCAGCAATCTGAGGAGAAAGAAAACAGGAGAAAAATGAAATAGAGCTGGAAAAAGATTAAAAAGTAAGAGACAAACTGGTAGAAAAAAACCCCCAAAATCAACAGAGAAGGAACATGTTGTTTTCAGACTTCACTTCCCTGTGAGGGTGGGCAGACCCTGGCACAGGTTGCCCAGAGAAGCTGTGGCTGCCCATCCCTGGAAGTGTCCAAGGCCAGGTTGGAGCAGCCTGGGATAGTAGAAAGTGTCCCTGCCCACGGCAAGGGGTGGAATTAGATGAGCTTTTTAGAGGGATGAAAACAACTTGGGAAACGCCACAGGTGCTTTTTTCTCCCCCAGTCCACGCTCCTGTTATCCCAGGTGACTGTGGTGTCAGCAGGAGGCCTTCCCTGCAGGGTCATGCCAGGTGAAGCACCAGTGACCCCACACTGCTGCCACAGGGATTTGAGCTTGTGGAAACCTGTTCCTGGGCTTACTCTGGGTGTTCCCAACCTTGGAGTGAAGAGAGGTTTGAGATTTTGACGATTGCAGAGGGAATATCTGCAGTGGGGGCTGGGTGCGTGCTGGACTCACCCCAAATTCTCAACTCCAGCTGATCACACTGCCTCACTCAGCACATCATTGCACCACAGAGCTCATTGCCACAGGATGCTAGAGGTGCCAACACTGAGTAAGTTCCAAAAACCACCAGAGGAAACAAGGGACAGTAGGTCCTTCAAGGGCTGTTAAACACAGGGCTGTGGATCCAATCTCCAGCTCAGTGATATGCTGGATCACAGGCTGCTGGTGGCTGCTAGGGAATCCTGAAGGCACCATAACTCTGGGCTTGCCCTTTGAATGGTTTTTATCCCAAACATCTGCCACTGGCCACTGTCAAAACTCATCATCCATCCCCCAAAACCGCAGTGGAAGGTGAAGGGCTTTATATAATCCAAAATTAAATGAGTGTGATGGGTCAGGACTGGCTGAGTGCTCGGACTGAGCCACTCTGGGTGTCCCCGTGTCCACGCCTGTGGCCAGAACTGCTGTTCATCCTTCAGTCTCAGTGCTCTTATCATGGTAATTTGCTAAGTGCCATGAGCACACCTCTCAAACGTGCTGCAAACCTGTGCTGGGTATCCCTGGTGTGGCCAGTGGTGTCTGATTGCTGTTGGTAATTAACTCTCTAGGCCAGCCTGGACTTTGACCTGCAGTTTGGCAAGGTGTACAACTGGAACACCAGCAGCACTGAGGAGAAGAAAACCTTTCTCAGGTGTCTGTGGAAGCTGAGCCACCAGTTCTTGGGCAGAGTTTTTGTGAATGTCCCCCCGTGTGCACTGGAAGGTAAATCATTCCCTTGTCACACTCACAGTGGCTTTTTGCATCATCACTGAGAGGTGAAGACACTTCAGACTGTTGGTGTGGATGGTGGGAGAGGGGGAGAAGGGTACCAGGGAGAGGGAATCAGTGAGGAGAATCCATGTTTGGGGTATCTGGAGGCACAGGCACCTCACTTACCCAATAACCATAGTGACACAGTGCCAGGCAGGGAAGAAAAATAGACAATTCATCTTCTTTCCAGAGATCCTCTCTGCACCCTGGGCTGGGGAGGGGATTAAAGTGTTGGTGATGCCAGGGCAGGGGTGAGTGGCTGGCTGGTGACATCCCCCCTCCAAGAAATAAAGATATGTGTGGATATAAAAACATATTTTAGTTTATAATACATGATTATCAGTGTATTTCATAGAATCACAGAAGGGCTGGAGTTAGAAGGGACCTTAAGGACCATGGAGTTCCAACCCTCTGCCATGGCCAGGGACACCTTTCACTATCCCAGGTTGCTCCAGCCTGGGATAGTGGAAGGTGTCCCTGCCCGTGGCAGGGGGTAGAATGAAATGAGCTTTAAGGTCCTTCCAACCCAAACCGTTCTGGAATTCTATGACTAGTTGGATTTATTTACTCCATATGTGTTTTACTGCATTTCTGCAGAGGAAAACTTCTTCTGTGTGCTGGAGGGAAAAAAAAAAACCAAAACCAAGCTACTTCAGGCACTTATCTTATGCTAAAATACCTGATGCTGGCATTTTATGGGGAGGGAACCAAAGAGAAAGGAGGAAAAATAAAATAAGCCAAAGGAAATATCCTAAAGCACACAAGAAACCACAAGCCCTAAATCCAACCTCCTTTAGCTCCAGAGTTTGCTGTATTCCCGATATATGACTTATAACAGTTGGAAACTTAGCAGTTAATCTGGAAGACCAAACTCCTGAGGTCTGTTCCTGCCAGCTCCTGGTAAGTCCTACAGGCACTTTGTGACTGTTTCCCAGTAAAATACCCTGTGAGAGCAACCAATACATCTCTATTAAGCTATTTGAGATGAAAGCAGCTGTTGAATACATTATTTTAATGCTTCCTAATGAAAAAAATGTGATTTATCTCTAATAGAAATTAATCAATGAGACGTTTCTATTTCTGAGGCCTGATCTGCAATATTAAGTGTTATTAATACCAGCAAGTTGGACTGGCACATGCATCTATTAAAATGCTTTCCCCCACATCCCAGTGATGACACCTTGTCCTCCTCTCACCATATAAATCACCCACCTCATCTGGGGCTCTCAAAACTCACCGCAGCAACAGCAAGAGAGTTCTTCTCTGCTCCAGGGGAAGGATGGCACTGATTCATACATTGGTATTCCTGTGTAATTCCAGGATCCTGGCACCTGGGGAACCACAGGCAGCTCCCAGCAGCTCTGCAGCTGGAGTATATTACTTTTCCAGGAGCAGGGATCCTCTGGAGAGCCCCTTTCACCACCACTGCCCTGTCGGTGACACCTGTGATGCTTCGCTCAGGGCAACCCCCCGTGGGGCTGTGAAGCCCTAATAGGACCATCTGAAGGCAGGGCAGGGACAGGCCTGGGGCTGGGTTATGGCTCTGATTTAAGAACATTTAATACACTATGAAGTTCTGAGCAGAGCTGGGGGTCCTGGGGATTTGCTGGAAAGCAGCAGTCCAGCAGTGGGGCCGGGCTGGGGAGGCTGGTGGGGAATGTTTAGCTGAGCATCCTCGGTGCTTTTGGAGCTGATTTCTATGCACTGGGCATGCTGGGAGAGCTGGGGGTGTTCACCTGGAGAAGAGAAGGCTCCAGGGAGACCTGAGAGCCCCTTCCAGGGCTTAAAGGGGCTCCAGGAGAGCTGGAGAGGGACTTGGGACAAGGGATGGAGGGACAGGACAAGGGGGAATGGCTTTAAACTAACAGAGAGTTAGATGGGACATTGGGAAGGAATTTTTGGCTCTGAGGGTGGGCAGGCCCTGGCACAGATTGCCCAGAGCTGTGGCTGCCCCATCCCTGGAAGTGTCCAAGGCCAGGTTGGACAGGGCTTGGAGCAATCTGGAAAGTGTCCCTGCCTGTGGCAGGGGGTGAGACTGTATGGGCTTTAAGATCCCTCCAACCCAAAGCCTTTTTCTAGAGCTGGAGTTTCCAGCTCATCTTCATCTTGACAGCAGTGCAGGTGGAGCTTGAAAATCAAGTCCTTAACACAAGGACTGGAGATGCCCAGAACGAATTGTGCTTCCAGACACATCCCTAATCCAGAGCACAGGGTCTGTCCAAACCACAGCAACCCAACCAGGGTTGTCAAGATGCTTCTCTTAGCTCTTCTTTGCTTCTCTTCCTCTCCTCAGTGAGCTGAGCATGGGGCAGGCTGGGGGGGGGGGGGAGGTAGCTGCTTCTGTTCTTCTTCATTTAAAGAAAAAGAAAAAAAAAAAGAATTATCAGAACAGACAAACCTCTTTAAAAGCTTTATTAATGGAGAGAAAAGCAGCAGCCTGGAAACTCAGACCTGCCAAACCTGTGCCTATTGATTGTTTTCTTTCCTGGGACACGGGCCCTGCAAATACAATTAACATTTGGAAGTGTGGAATCTCTAGCAGAGCTTGTCAGTAGCCATTAACACCCTGGCAGATCTCCATCAGCCATATAAACAAGTTCTTGAGCCCTCCTTAGGCAAACTGTGCCTTCAGGGCATGTCTCATGCATGATTTAATCATTACTAATTGCACCCCCAGAGCAGCTCGGCTGGGAGGCACCCTGGCAGTGCCCTGAGCTGTGCTAAATGGGCTGAGACAGGCCCTTGGCATGGCCATGGGGTGCAGAGATGAGTTGGAGACACCCTCTCAAAGTGGGGCTGTTTCCTTACAAGGAAACAGTGGCATAAGTTGCCCAGAGAAGCTGTGGCTGTCCCATCCCTGGAAGTGTCCAAGGCCAGGCTGGAGCAACCTGGGATAGCAGAAGGTGTCCTTGCCCATGGCAGGGGGTGGAATGAGATGAGCTTTGAGGTCCTTCCAACCCAAACCGTTCCAGATTCTCTGATTTGACTCCAAGCTGAGTCCATCAGTCCCTTTTAAGCCCTGGATCCCTCTGTTCTCCATTCCCCAGGCCAACCTCCAGGCCATCATCTCCTCTGAGCAGCCGGTGACACAGCTGATGAGCTCCATTGACAAGGCCCTGGCAGAGGTGGCCAGGGCGGAGGAGACCTTGCAGGTCTATGATGAGGTCCTGGGAAGTGTGAAACAGCAGATGGACCACATCCACTGGGAAAACTCCCTGCTGCATTGCATCGTCTCCAACAGGAGCAGGCTGATGGATGAGATCCTGTTCCTTATGGTATGGGCTTGGTGGAGACATTTCTCTTGGATTTGTTAGAAAACAACTTTCAATGACCTGAAACACTGAAAATGATCAGTCTGCAAAGACTAAGGAGCTTCTCTGGCCTAGAAATGAGGGACTGTGTTGTCTTGATGGACAAATGGCCAGGATGGACTCCAGGTAGACCAGTCCAGGGGATGTGCAGGTCCCTCACCAACACAGGGTTCTCTCAAAGTCCTTTTGCTGGGCAGGATTAGTAATGACAAAGCCAAATAATTGAACAGCCAATAATCATTACCTGGGAATGCACAAGCACAGGAATTAATGAGCAATTAGAGGCAGAACTTGCCACGCCCAGCCCTGGTCCAACCTGCTCCCACCAGCACTGATAACCCCACAGGTAGAAGGGACTTGGAGTGTCCTAAGGCAAACAGAATGACAGGATCAATGAGGTTGGAAAAGACCTCTGTGGTCATCGAGTCCAACCTTTGATCAAACCCCACTCTGCCACCCAGACCATGGCTCGGAGTGCCACATTCAGTCTGTCCTTAAACTCCTCCAGGGACGGTGATTCCACCACCTCCCTGGGCAGCCCATTCCAGTCTCTGATCACCCTCTCTGTAAAGAACTTCTTCCTGAAAAAACTATCCATCTTCCATGGGAAAGCATTCCAGGGATTCCCTGCTACCCTGTTTGTCCAGGGAGCCTATTGATTCTCTTCCCACTTCCCACTGATGGGATTTTGCCCATTCCTTTTATCTCTCTTTTCCTTCTGTCCCCACTCTAGAGGGCAACGTGTCCGTTCAGTGTGTGCCACCAGCTGTGGCCTTTGTGCCACCGGCCCATCCCAGCTCCTGCTGGGGGGTGACGACCTATCCCCTGTGATACCAGGGCACAGCACAGCCAGTGGAAAGAATCCTGAGGACCTCTTGGAATATGGGAAAGCAAGTTGTTTACCAACATACCATACCATAAATGCAAGAAGTGTGCTGTGACAGCACAGCTAATCCCCAGTTCCACAGCTTACGGTGACCTCCGTGCCACTGACCTTCTTATTTCTGAAGCTGCAGCACCCCGAGCTTTTCCTTTCTCCTCCCCACTGCTGCCAGTAGTGATCGCAAAGCTTCCAGCCCTTTGGAAACTCAGGCTGAGGTTTGCCAGGGTGTCCTTGGCCACCACTGCGGTTTTTCCCATGCAAAACTTTGGGTTGGATGGGCATGGAGCAGCGTGAACCTCCTGAGGCAGCTGAGGGGAGCACTTGGCTATTTCAAGACAGCACCCTTCCATGGGGGATGAAAACCTGGTTGTCCTTGTTCCTGCTCTCTTCTGTCTTTGCTTTTAGACCCGCCTGGACCTCAGCGAGGAGTACTGTGATGTCCTGAGCCAGGCGGATCTTTCCAGCCCTGCTGGAGTGAGATCCTGTAGTGCTCCAGCAGAGGCTTTGTCTGCCTGCATGAACACCCCCATCCAGCTGGGTAAGTGGAGAGCAGGGACATCCCCAGCCTGTGCTGCACCATTCCAGCTTCCCAGCCTCTGCTGGTGGACCTGAGCTGCTGATGCCGGTGGAGATGTTCCCAAGAATCAGTTCCCAGGATCACTGAGCTGCCTGGGAAAAGCAGAAAAGAAAGAGAAGGCTTGGATTTGGGAAGCTCAGCAGCAGCACAGACCTGGGGGCACCTGGAGGGGGCAGGTTCAGAGCGACAAAATATTCCCCTGCAGCAAAACCAGAGCTGGGAGCTGGGAAACAGGATTGGAGGGTGGGCTTTATTCTGGAGATCTTGGAATCTTGGAATGGTTTGGCTTGGAAGGGACCTTAAAGCCCATCTCATCCACCCCCTGCCATGGGCAGGGACACCTTTCATAGACCAGGTTGTTCCAGCCTGGCCTTGGACACTTCCAAGGATGGGGGAGCCACAGCTTCTCTGCCCGACCTGTGCCAGGGCCTCCCCACCCTCACAGCTAACAATCCCTTCCCAATATCCCATCTAACTCTGCCCTCTGGCAGTGGGAAGCCATTCCCTGTGTCCTGTCCCTCCATCCCTTGT
>JAWMRA010000231.1:0-17834 GCA_035584735.1 Pseudotriccus pelzelni | reverse complement strand
TGGACACTTCCAGGGATGGGGCAGCCACAGCTTCTCTGGGCAACCTGTGCCAGGGCCTGCCCACCCTCACAGCCAAAGATTCCTTCCCAATATCCCACCTAACCCTGCCCTGTGGCACTTTAAAACTCTTTTCCCTGCAGACCAGCTCCTTGCAAGCCAAATCCTAGAGGGAATTCCTCAAGTCACAGGTTGCATTTGCTGTTCAGCAGCTTCACACGTGCCCTGGAATAAAAGCACATCTGGAGGGGGCACATCTGGAGTTCCCATCCTCACCCACCACAGCCTGGCAAGAGGGAACAGCACCAAGGGAACAACAGCACTGACTTCCCAGTCCATGCCTGTTCAGGGCTGAGCAGCCCAAACACACGCCAGGGAAAAGGGGCCACTCCCAGAGCCAGCAAAATAAAACAAGTCATCGATTTCCGAGGAAAGTAAATAAAGTGCTCCTTTGTTCTCAGCCCTCGGACTCACACAATCAATCCCGGCTCCCTCCGGAGGGACAAGCACACTGGAGCTTTGCCCGCTCTCCGGGCAAAGCCAAACCACCAGGCTGCTTCCAGGAGCACCATCCATCATCCCCCGTGCCGTGGACGCGACTGGGACGGGGATACCCCGGTGGTGTCACAGACACGACCACACACACGTGATGGTATCACAACGTACAAGCCTTTGGTCCTCAGGAACAGATTCCAGCAGAACAACAGTGTTTCTGCAAACAAACCAGATTTCAAAGGGACTGTGGGATGGAAGGAGACCTGGACAGCCTGGAGAAGAGTGGCACTGCCATGGCCAGTCAAGCCCAAGTCGTCCCTCCCACCCCCAGTGCAGCCACATCCCCTCCCTGAGCCCCTTAGAAAGGCTGGATGCCAACAAAACCCATGGCAAGGGGAGCAGGAGGTTCCACACCTCTCACTTCAGAAGGACCTGCTGCAGCAGGAAAACACCAGAGGGATAAAAAACAGACCTGAACGGAGCCCTGTTAGATGAGCAGGAGCCACTGCCCACATTAATGCCAGGATCCCAGTCCTGTGCTCCTGCGTGCGGCACTGTCCAGCCACTGTTAAATTTTTAATGGTCCTGTTTTAGGTCATCCTCTGGGTAAAACCAGAACAGCAATCCCAGCGGGATGGGGTGAAACAGAGGCTGAGCCACAGCCCCAGCTGTGAGATGAGACGGGCTCAGGGTCTGGGCTCTTCTCCTTCAATAAATTCTGATTTATGGATCTGGGATGAACGGCTCCACAAGGAGAACTCCTGTCTCTGGCAGAGTTTAAGCAGAAATGGGCTGTGTGGCTCCAGTCCAGATATCCAGGATGGCTCGAGGAGGGGTCAGGGACCACCGGGATTCCCCAGCACTCGGTCTGAGCCCTGCAGCAAGGGCTGCAAATTTTCCAGGGACTTTGGCACCACCTGCCCCCACAGAGGGGACACAGCCCTGACCAAGCCATGCCCAGCATCATCCTCACCATCACCCCATCTCCCAGGGGCTGCTCCCAGCCCGGCACTGACCCGGAGCTGGGGGAGGGCAGCGAACACCACCCCAAAATCCACTTCAGAAAGAAGGGAAGGATCTGAGCCACGCCTGGAGCTTATGACAGAAGGAGCTGGGTTCTTTTTTCTCCCTTGAATCCAAAGCAAATCGATCTCTCTCAGCCCGAGGTGGGAAGACAGGGATGACTCAGCCGGCAGAACGGCGCTAAACTCCCCTTCCTGCGCTGCGGGAATTCAGCCGGGAAGCGCACACGGAAAAAAAACAAACCTCTCCTTCACACTCCCCTCTTGTATTTCAATACAGGATGAATTTAAACAGCCTTTATCTGCCTTTTCATGGAAAAGCCCTCAGCACTGAGCATCCCAAGCTGCTCCCGCTCCCAGCTGAAGGCGCTTCTGATCCCCACACACGGCTCTGACAATCCCAGAACCAAACCCGTAAAAATCGGACAGAGGGCACGAAGGGAGGAATATTTTGAAGGGATTTTTCGCCCAGCAGGGATGCACAGCCAGTACCACTGAGCCTGGCATGGCTGCAGCTCTGAGCAGCCTGAGATCCCCTTGAAGCTCCTGGAATATGGAGAGTCGGGCGTGTTGGCCGCCTCGCTGCTCTCCGGGAAAGCTGCCGGGGTCCACCTGGAAAAGGATGGAATCATGGAATGGTTTGGGTAGGAAGGGACGCTTCAAATCACCCAGTTGCAACCCCCTGCCGTGGGCAGGGAATCTTCCACCAGACCAGGCTGCTCCAAGCCCCAGACGTGCCACTTCCAACAGGAATAATGTTATTTTACAAACTGTGTCTTCCCGGGCTGGGACAGCAGGGATTGTCGCCGTTCACACACCACAGAGGGATTCCCGGGTGGAAAGAGCCAAAGAAATATTTTCCTGATGAATTTTAAATCTGAGCATCGCTTGTGGAAGCCGTAAATTCCCACCTCCTGGGAGCAGGGAAAGCACCACGGCGCAGCCCCCCGTACAAAGGGAAGAGACGCCCACTGGCAGCAAAATAAATAAATAAGCACCATTTTAATTACACATAATTGGGAATTCAGTGCTGTTTCATCCCCGCTTTCAGGCAGTTCACACCATCTGCTGTCACAGATCCATCCCAGGGCTTTGAAGAGAATCAGTCTCAGCTTTGCTTCCTCTCTCCAGATGCCCTTGGGGATGGAGTTATCGTCGAGCATCACCCGGGAGGGCAAAATTGAGGCTCAGGGCGAGTTCTCTGCTGGAAGTGGAGCCACACAGATGGCCATGAATATGCTCAAGCTTTGTGACTTGCAGATAACACAGGTTAGAAAATAAAGAGACTTGGTTTAAGCTGACAACAATACAGATGAGAAACCACCAGGTCTTTAAAAATACAAATCAAAGGCCTTTCTCTGCAGAGGTCCCGAGAAGCTGAGCCCTAACCCTGCTGTCGCCTCCTCCCCACAGGCAGCCAGAGGCCATCAGTCCCCAGCGCACGTCCTGGGGATGGGGACACTCAGGGGACACATCCCCATCACACCAACCTCGCAGGCAGCTGCCAGGCTTGGCTCCCACTGCGGGTGCTGGGGCTGTTCCAGTCCCACCAACCCTCCTGCTTCCCCAGCCCCCCGTGAAAATGAAGGAGGAAAAGCACAGCCTGAGACCACAGTGCTGCAGATATTCTGCATCCAAACCCGCATCAAATCTCTGTGCAGCCTCCAAAGGGAGGACAGCCACGCTTGCCTGGATCCTGCTCCACCCAGAAACAGCCTGTTCCTGTGCCAAGGGGAAAATAAACAGGAGCCCAACAAATCCCCCACCCCAGCCGGGCTGAACATCATTTGCCCCCGTGTTGGGATGAAATAAAACCTCATTTACAGCCCCCCCCTGTGATGAGCAGGATGTCTGAGCAACTAAATCATTACACAGGCTCAGCTGGAAACCAAGAACCCTTTCAGCCTGCCAGAGAAAGGGAGAGAGATCCTCCCTAATTGGGGTTATTTATCCAACGCCTCTCCCGGTGCCCACGCGGAGCGGGAGCGCCGGTGCCTGGACGAGGGGCTCCCATCCAGCCCCCCATCCCTGCGCCCCAGCACAAGGCACATCCTCATCCCTGTCCCCTGCTGAACGGCTCTGGGATGCAGCAACCAGGCAGGCTGGAGGCAGGGAAGGCAGAGCAGCTGCTCCAAAGCTCTTCAAGGAGAGGCGGGTCAGGGGGGGGGACGCTCCGCAGTCAGGGTTCCCTCCTCGGGAACGGCACCAGCAGGAGCTCCCTGGCTTTACAGGCTGAAAAACTGCGATTAAATAGAGCCATTGCAAGAGGCCAAAGAAAGCTTCAATCGCAGCCTCGGCGCTCTCGGGGCTTGGGGCGAGGCAGAAGCCGCAGAGCAGAGCCCTCAGTGCCTCTGCCCCTCGCAGAGCTTTTGCCTTCAAACGCGTAAAAATCCTCCTGGAACTGCGTGGCAGCTCCTGCTCCAGCCCTGGGCACTGTCCCCAGCCTGCCTGGCCCAGGGGACACCAACTCTGATCCCCAGGGAGCAGCTTGAAGCCATGGTCACCCTGGAGGGGATGGACCACATCCCGGTGTCCCTGGAGCTCCTGGTGCCCAGGGGGCTCCCAGTGGTGACCCAGAGCCAGGACTGGGGTTCACTGGGGGGGAATTTCAGGCTGGATTGGCTCAGGAATGGGCCACTAACCCCACAGTGCTGATCATAGTGGGTACCACCTCTCCTGGAGGCAGGGAGGTGCCAAAATGCAGTCTGGGATTTTTATGGCAAAAATTATGATTTGAAAGGCTCTAACATTCCCTTCCTGCATCAGACACCCTCGGTGGCTCGACACCACCATCCCAGGTGGCCCTGAGCAGGAGCCATCCTTCTGCATCCCACAGGACGCCCAACAGCAGAGGCTTCAAAATATTATCCAAGCTCAGACATTCATTCCTTGACACATCCCTGAACACCCTTATCCAAGGGGAAGCTCCATCCACAGCACCCACCAGCTCTGCACTTGTTTAAAGTGCAATTAGAGTGTAAACCCACAAGTCTCACTGAATTAAAGATGAATTATGGTGCAAACCTACCAGCCTCGCTCAATTAAAAAGGAATTAAAATGTAAACCCACCAGCCCCCTTGGATTAAAGAGAAATTGTAGTGTAGACCCACCAGCCCCACTGAATTAAAGAGCAATTATGGTACAAACCCACCAGCCCCACTGATTTAAAGAGCAATTATAATATAAACATGACTTTTATCTGAACAATCAATATGTATATCTGGGAAAGCTTCCGGGAGGGGGATGGAGGAAATAAAACATTGATTTTTAGTGAAAAGGCATATTCCATCATCCTGTGCCATATACCACGTGGAGGAGGATAAAGAGTGGCCTGGACACGAACAAGTGTCTCAGGACACCGTGAACTGAAACGAAAACGTGCTGAAATTGAAATCAGACGGGAAAGAAATCACGGCTCAAATCACATCAGAACCAGCGATTACGGAAAATGAACCTGCTGCGGCCGAAAGCAAACGAGGGTCCCAACCCCTTCTGCTCCCGCCGAGCACAAGCTCTGCCCCAGCAGCTCCCCCAGCCCCTCGGCAACCAGCTGAGATTTAAACTGGAGCTGAACCGGTGACCCAAAGCCACTGGCACAGCCCCCTGGGGCAGCAGCCCCGCGGGAGAGCTCCCGGCCCCGAATCACCCCCAGCAGCAGAGCCTGAGCTGACCCATTTTTCCAAGGCAGAAGCTCAGCTCCACGAAGGCATTGGAGCACCCGGGGGTCCCCCCCAGCTGGGACCCGGGGCGGCAGTGGGTGCTCCCAAACCTCCTGCCACACCCCCCGGCAGCTCCAGAACCCTTTGTGCAGCCTCCCAAAGACAGAACCCCCCCGCAGAGGCGTTTCGTGCTTTTAGGGGATAAAATACAGTCAAGGGCGTCTCCCCCGAGCCCCTCTTTGCACCCCAAGAACAGCCAAGGTTTGATTGAGGAGGTAACTCAGAGCTGAGGGGAAGCAGAAGCAGAGGCAGAGCCAGGCTGGTCCCAGCACCCCAAGCACCACCAGGAACAGGGTGACAAGTCAAAAATCCCAAAGCAGCACAGGGCACTTTTTTTTTTTACCTAAACAGATCCCTTGATGTCACATTGCAGGGGAAGAAAACAGGTCACCTGCAAATGGGACCAGAACCCGGCAGACAATCACCATATATATATGGATATATTGCCACACACACACACACATATATACATATATACGTATTTCTGTCTCCAAAATGTGGTCACACTGCTCCACACACATCCACTGAGCCTGGGGACCACTTCAGTGCCCCTCCACACTCCATCTGGGGATTGTTCCCATCCCTGGCCCATCCCCTGCCAAGCCCATTTCACACCACCCCACTCCTGCAGCCACGGTCCATCCCCACTGACACAGCTGGGCTATGGCTTTTTATACACGTCATTATCCTTAAAATGTTTGTTGAGTAGGGACCTGGGGAACAGCCCTTTTTGGTGGCTGCAGCTCCTGCTGCCGCTCCTGATTTCCATTCCACTCCCCCCAAGCATCCTTGTGTGACTACAAATGATTCCCATCCCCACTCAGCCAAAGAAGCACCGCTAGGAAACAAATGAATTACTGTGCTTACTGAATGGAGCCCCGACAACATCCACTCCAGAGGCTGGATCCTACCAGTTGTTAGTTCAGTTTAATAAACCTTGAAATTTAAGGGTTTCCCCAAAGCAGCTGCAGTGGAGTGGTGATTCTCCCAAGATTTGCTTGTGCTAATCCTCTTCCAGCCTGGAACTGAGCTGAGACAGGATTTCAGCCCTCCAGCTGCTCCCAAACCACTCCGGGAAGTCACAAGTTTGATGCACAAACGCCCTGGAGATGTTCCTCACCCTTAATACCCAACACCCTAAATCAGGAGAGATTTCCAGAGGACAGCACACAGTGCCACATTTGTCTGTCCCAGGCACCACTGTCATCCCTGAGCACCACACAGAAGCCACCAGAGCTGTCAGGGATGGAGAGGAGTTTCTGAGGAATTTATTTCACCCAGCTGCAGATTTAAAAAGACATAACAGACTGTCAGGTGTAGCCAGGGAATTAACACTCCCTGAATTAACAAGGCTCCATTTGGGAAATTATTCCTATGACGGATGGCCACAAGCACCACAAAAAACCTCCCTGCAGCTTCCAGACTTCCAGACCCGGCTCTGGAGCGTGGGGGCCTCACCAGCACATCGCTCACCAGGCTTTAATAAACCTCCTGGACTAACAAATCACCCTGGAGCCACAGGAGAGCACAGAGGAGCTGCAAGCACGCACAGAGCACAGTCCCCGCATCCCTGGCACCCACAGTCCCCACAGGTCACGGCGTGGGCTGGGAATGTCCCCCCGGGGAGCTGCCCCTCCTGCACAGGCACCAAGACACCGGTTCATCTGCCACCAAAAACCCCCCGTGCCAAGGAGAGCAAACACCGGGTTCAGCTTAACCCCTTAAGGTCAAAATTCCTAATGCAAGGAGCAAGGCTGTGGCTGGAATGACGGGGGTACAGGTCTGAGGCTGAAAAGGCATTTCATCACCGCCTGAAGGGTTATGTGCCCCGATTCCATTTATTATCTTGAAGCTCTGCCTATATAAATCCGCATTCAGTCACGACTATAAAAGCCAGCCACAGATCCCAGCCTGACAAGGATGGTCAATAACCATTTGAAACGCTTCAGGAAGGGGCATTAGGATGTTTTTTAATCAATACAGACATTGCCACAGGCATTCATCAGCGAGGCTGGCGAGGAAGCCTCCGAGGGAATGGATGGCTTCTGAAAGCAGCAGTTTCCTGGACCAAGCACAGTGTGAACGTGTCAACGCCATTACAAACAATGTGGGAATCATCTAAAAGTGCTGAACATCTCGTTTTGCAGAAGGAGCTTCATGTTATATAAGTTGCAACGACTTAATGAACCTTTGGGATGCACAGGGGAGGCTCCGGCTGAATTACCCCGATCAATCACGGCTGGAGAGGTTTTATCCATCATCCATCCCTCCCTCACGGCCACTGCTCCTGCTCAGGGAGGGAGGGAACGAGCAGAAAATTTACGGGGTGAGCATCAGCAACCTGCCTGCTCTCTTGTGGTGGGAGCTGGGCATTCCCAGGGAGGTTTTCCCACTGGCATTGAGGGGACAGAAGGGATCAGGGCAGCCCAAAAAGCTGGGACAAGGCTGGACTTTCACAAACCAGATGGTCCACCCAGCAGCAACAGGGGGAAAAAAAAAGGAAATTTTTTGGCTGCAAGGACAAACCACACGGATATGCTGCCGGAGCGTCAGTGCCAACCCCAAAATTCAGCTCAGGCCCTCTCTTTGTACTGGTCCCCAAGGGGTTTTGCCTCCTCTCGCGTCTCCCCAGTTCCCTTCCTCCCTCCCATCACACTTTACCGCTTTCCAGGCCCTGAACTGCCTGGGCACTGATGAAAGAGAAGCCACGTGAGCAGGTTCTGCCTCCTCTCCTGGGCAGGAGCCCACTGTGGGAAGCCGTTCCCCCTCGTCCTGCCATTCCAGGCCCTTGCAGTGCCTCCAAGACAGTCTCCGGGGTGGCTGCTGAGCCGCAGGGATGCTGCTGGATATCCAGGTGCCCCTTCCCTGGGGGGCTGGGGCAGTGCCGACCTCCGGCTGGGCACAAAAAAGGGACACCTGGGATTTTATTCCAGGCGCTTCGCAGCCACGTTTCTGCCCTGAGCTCCTCTGCCCCGCCACGGGGAGCGGCTGCTGGGGGATGTCACGGTGTCCTCCCGCTCGGAGCGCCGCCAACCCCTCGGCACCGGGGCCGCTGAGCCCCCAGCACCGAGGCTGTTCAACGGGCAGAGCTCCACCAGCACCCACAGCAACAACCAAACGTCCCCAGCCTCATCCCAATCCCTTCTAAAGCAGAGAAATACAGATTCCATCCCTTGCCTACCTGGATACGTTAAAGACAAGGCTGGATTCTCTTTCTTTCGTAGTAATTAAAGCCTAGTGATTATCCCACTCATCAAACCCCACGTCTAGACAGAGACTTTTCACTGCAATTCACAGCAAATCCACCCCTACTCCGTTTCACGAGGCTACACACACCTTACTCCACACATCCACCAGGCAGCCAGCTGCCAGTAACTCCCAGAAAAGTCACTTTTCCATTCAGCAGGGGCTGGAGAGGCGCTGGAGCACCAGGGAGCAGAGCCCCAACCCTGGAGGGAGACAGAGAGAGAGAAAGAGGCTCCAACCCTGCCCAAGTGGTTCCTGCCTCCCAAAAAAACAACCTGCAAGTGATGGGAAACCCAGGGATTCAAGACGGTGGGGAAGAACAGTCACAGAACGGTTCAGTTTGGAAAGAACCATAAAGCTCATCTCCTTCCACCCCCCTGCCACAGGCAGGGACACCCTCCACTAGACCAGGCTGCTCCAACCTGGAGCAACTGCTGCTGACTGGGAGGAAAAGCAGCACAAGGCTTGTTTTCCTCCCACCAGAGCAGATGAGGGACAGATCTAACTATCACCTTCTTTTCTCTAGGTCTTGCTTGCTCCCAGCTACAAGGATCCTCTCTGCAGAGGTCACTGCTGCTCCCAAACTCTCCCAGCCCCGTTAAATGTGCATTTCCATCTCTACCAGTCAGACCCCAGACACGGGGCCCTGGGGAGCCGCAGGTTTCCAGAGTCTCCATCCCCATCCCCGGGCTATAAAGACAAAAGGCAGAACGAGGCAGCGGCTGCTTTGGGATTTCCCTTTGTTTTCACAGCTTTAGCCATTTAAAAACATGTAAATATGAAGGAAGGGTCAACGATTCAACAGTGATTAAGTCTGAAATATTCCACTTAGTACCCATTAGACTTTGAAAACACCCATTAATGTTCCCAGAGTTCCCCAGAGCCCAGCCAAGCACTACCCAGCTCGGGGGAAAGCAGCTTCCTTGGAAGGCTTGAGGTACCTTGAGAAAATACTGAGTTCATTTCAGTAGCAAGAAATAAAAAAAAAAGCAAGAGACAATAAAAGAATTAATGTATTGTAGGTCCTTAATACCATTTCCCCAGAGAGAGGAAAAAACAACCAAGTCTAATGGAAATTTTCTATTCCCAAAACCATTTGCACTGTTATTGTCTGCAACTAAAAGAAGATGAAAACATAAAACCTCAGCAGCTCAAGTTTCTGAAAACTGCCTCTGGGTTTTTGTTGGTTTTTTTTTTTTTCCTTGAAGAATAAAACTAAACTGCACCTGGGACATGAGGCTTCCACCTTACAAAAATATCCAAACCCCTGCAGCAGCCTTACAGCCACAGGGCTGGAGCAGCTCGTGCTGAAAGACCTGGAGGACCTCAAGCTCCTTGAACTGAGCACAGAATACCCTTCCACCCCTTTGGAAAAATTCAAGCTGGTATTTCGAATGCCGGGGATTTGAAACACTTTAGGAAACATGCAATTAAGCAATGTGGTTAAATAAAAGAGCCTGATTTAAGAGGGTAGTGCTTTTCCTTGCAAAAAGAAGGATCCTTCCTTCATCTCAATTGGCTCCAAATTGTGCTCATGATGTTTTAAACCTCTATTTCAGTTGCTCTCCAAGCAAGAAAAAGCAGAGGAGCAATAAGATTAATTCAGTAAATTACATTTTCTTTGTCTGCTGGAAAGCTGCTGTTAAGCAGAGGAAGAGACAATTGTGTTGTCTCGGGGAATGCATCCCCACCACCCACCCCACAAACGCACCCTGGAGCTGGGGAAGCCCGAAGAGGTCCCACCACCTCGCCTAAACCCCTTCCTTAAAAATCTGTTAAGGGGGAAACCAGCTGCCAGCGAGACATTCTACTCCGCGTTTTGCCGCCTGCAATTCCGTGAACCTCCAGAACAAGGAGCGACAGCGTGAATGCCAGTCCTCATCTATAATTAGGGAGGGTCAGTGCCACGGGGCACCTTCACCGCGGCACAGCCCGGCCAGGGCAGGGCGAGCACTCGCTGTGCCCACGCCGAAAATAAACCGATCCCCAGCGCAGCTGATGATTTCGTTTCCTCACTGAACGAGATACCTAATTATCAATAATTCATAGGCACAGACAGACGTGCAAGTGGCTTTGAGAACTGAAGCAGGCAAGCGAAGAAACAGTTCTTGGAACAAGAGGCAGCAGGAGACAGAGCCAGGGAGGGAGGAGAAAGGTGCACTTTGCATGCACGTGTCAAAAACCAATCCAAGTGCAATGACATACGTGCCGGCCCCGGAGCCACTTTAACAGGGGGGCTTTGGCCGTGCCCTCTGCAGGTGGTATATGACAGGATGCTTGCCTGGATGGAGCCCAGCTCTACCTATCCTGATGGACAGCTCGCTCCCAGAGTCCAGGGGACGGGCAGGGTCCTGCTCCTGCTTCTCCTTCGCGGCTCGTGGATCGCAGCTCAAGGCCAGGGCGGCGTGGGAAGGGCCACTGAAACCCTGCAAGGCAAGAGGCACAAGGGTTTGCAAGAGGCACGAGGCTTTTCCAAGAGGCACAAGGGGTTTTTTTCCAAGGGTTTTCCCACAGCTGCCCATCAGCCTTCTCCAAATCCCATCCTCCAGCACTGGTGTGAAGAATTGTGGAATGGTTTGGGTTGGAAGAGACCTTAAAGATCATCTCATCCCACCCCTGGCACGGGCAGGGACACCTTCCACTAGACCAGGCTGCTCCAACCCATCCAGCCTGGCCTTGGACACTTCCAGGGATCCAGAGGCAGCCACAGCTTGTCTGGACAACCTGTGCCAGGGCCTCCTCACCCTCACAGGGAAGAATTTCTTCCCAATGTCCAATATCCCCCTTGTCCTGGCAACTTCAGCTCCTGATAAAAAGGAATCCAGGTCGGTGTCCCTGGGTGTCCCCAGGATCCTCAAACCCACCTGGAGCTACAAAACAGGGAGGAACCACGGGGTTAGAGGCACAACAGCAGAGCTGAGAGCAGGGAACGTGTCCCATGGCAGCAGCTGTGTGACTTGGTGCCACCAGGATGTCCCCACTGCACCTGGAATCACCCCTCAGGAACACTGCGGGGTGGTTGGCAGCAGAATAAACCACCCAACACCGAACAGCCAGAGCTGGTAACGGGAGCCTCGCTGGGTAAGGTCACATGAAACAAAAATAAAGGTTAAAGATGAATAACTAAATTGTCTCTTCTCCCCTCATTTGCATAATCCAGTCTGACCAGGGCTATTAATACTAATCACATATTTGCTGTCTGCTCTCCACTGCAGCTCAGCCAGGGAGCTTTCACCTCCATTAACCCAGCAATTACAGGATGAGGAGCTTGTGTTTAAATCCCTCTGGGAGATGGGAGACCCCCCCCTCCCTCCCAGCACACCTGGGAGACACCTGCAGCTCTGCTCCCGAAATCCCGGGCAGTGGCTGGGAGAACGGGTAGGAATAGGGGAGTTTTCCAGCAAAACCTGGATGACGTGACACAGGGAGGGAAGAGGGGAGCTCCACATCACAGCCTGACTTGGGTAAGGCGGGGATGGGCTGAGAACGGAGGCTCAGGGGCTCATCCTCCTGCTGGCACTTCTGCAGCGGAGTCTCCTTACGCAAGGAGAGTCACAGAATCATGGAATGGTTTGGGTTGGAAGAGACCTTAAAGCTCATCTCATTCCACCCCCTGCCATGGGTGTGACACCTTCCACTAGCCCTGCCCGTGTACAGGCTCAACTTTAAGTGCCCATAAAGGACTTGTGAGCGTTGCACAGAGCTCCTCAGCCCTGGTTCAGCCACCAGCCTCCTTGGACAGGGGGAATACCAGGACTGGGGCAGACAGCTCTCCTTCCACGTGGCTCCTTCCAGCACGTCGTTAACCCAGCTACAACCACCGCCAGAGCAGCTTTGTGGGCTTTGCCACCACGGGATTCGTGGCTTTCCTCCAGCCCAAACACAGCGGCTTCCCAGCCAGACCATGTCAGCAGGGGCAGGGCAGCCAGCCCAGGGCACAGCCAGGACACTGAGTCACAAGCACCCAGCCAGGACAGCTGCCTTCTGTCCCCCACCCACACCAACCCAGCCAGGTCCTTGTGAGGTCGGGACCACTCACCTCGAGCTCCGCACAGCCCTGCCCAGCAGCCTCCCAGGGGTATTTCCCCTGCCACCACTCCCAGCACATCAAACCCTGATCAGAAACGATACCCACAGACCTTTCTGCACCGAAACGGAGGCAAGCTTGGGGCTGTTTCAGATGCTTTTCGTGGGGTCAGGTCACCTCCCTGCTGACAGGCACAGACACACGGCAGCAGCAACTCCTGACAGTATCAGTGACCTTCAGGAGAGCGCACGATTGATTCCAACTGCGATCGCTCTGAGTCACTCCAGCCCGGGCCCCGCATGAGGCCCTTAATTGGAACGTGGCAGTGGGTTAAAGCAGCATTAGGAAGAGAGGAGGGAAGTCAACTCGCATTAATTAGTTCACGCCAGTAATTAGCGTGAACTGAAAGAACCACGGGGGTTGATTATTTCCAAAAGCGAGAGGCAGCGGAAGAACTTGGAGGAAGACTATTCTGGGATGTGGGAGTCCCCACTGCACTTGTCTGCTCGTGGAGAGAAGTTGTTGGATTGGCCTGGCCCCTGCGTGGAAAAGCAAATGAGGAAACAAGGTGTCCTTTATTTAGGAAAAAAGGCATCCTATTGGATAAAAAAATGGGTATCCTTTCAGGTAAAGCAAGGATTTTGGAGCACATCCCCCTGCCCAGCAGGTTCTTGCACGAGTCTTAAATTGATCTGAAACCAATTTTAAAAAGAATTGAAGAGTGATGCCTCTGAGAAATAATCTGCTCTTCTCCACCTGAGCAACGAAGGAGAATAAATTAATAAAGAAACAGTGATGATAAAAGCTGATGGTCTGGTTTGGGGTGGGTCACTCGCTCCCAGGCCTGGAGGTGTTGCTGCTCTTCTCTTGCAGTATCTTAACGCAGCAAACACCCTGGAACAGGCTCCACAAAGCCACAGGAAACAAAGATGCATCAACTGATGGCAGAAAGTACCAGAAGGGGAAAGAGAAAAATAGAATAAATGTTGTTTTAGTTTCTTTAAAAAAACTAAAAACCCTTCCTAACTTGTCCCGGAGCAGACACAGAAATGATAAGAGACAATAATAAGCCACGGCTTGATGGTGCCCAGAGGCTCCTATTTCACACTTAATAAGAGAGAGACAGTGATAACAGAGCAGGGACCAGAGAGGGACAAAAGAAAGAGAAGAGGGTGGGTCAGTGCTGCCACTCATTTGGCTTTGCTGCCCCTAACACCTCTGGGGACGGAGACAGAGGCACAGAGCAGCAACTCCCTGGATTTTCCAAGCTAGGTCAACAGATTTATGTTAAAAACACGAAAGAGGAGTGGACAAGAGAGCTCACTTAGTTATCAGAGAGCACCCATCAACATGAAAACCAACAGGCTGGGGTTCCGTTATTTGAAACGACGCATCGAGGGCTCGATGCTTCCAAGGGATCCAAATCCCGGTGCCAGCAGGGCAGCTGAGGAATGTGAAGTGATGGAGAGCATCCCCCACCCTCCCTCAGCACACTCTGCTTTCATTCCTTGAGACGGTCACATCCCTGCCAGAGTCCATGGAGGGACACAGAGGGACCCACAGAAACACGGTCTCTTCCCCGCCTTCTGGGGGGAAAACAGCTTGGGTTTGGTTAATATTGAGAAATATTAAGCAGCACAAAGGGATGGGTTAAGGGAAGGAGTCAGCAGGCATGGATTTAAGTGGACTTACAGATTGCAGCTCCTCTCCATGGATCAGCACAACCCCTCACTCGAATTGCTAAAATCAACAACTCAAGTGCACCCTCAAACACTCCCAGCAATAAAGAGGCCCCTCTCGATGCTGAAGCGGGTGCAATCACATTTATCAATAACAGCACCCACCGTGCAGCTCTGGACACGCTCTCATACCCACTAATCCTGCTCCCACAGTGCCTGGCAGCCCTGACTCCCAGCACGGCACAGCCCAACTTCCCAGCCTTAACTGGGTCCCACCAGACCCCTTGGATCAGACAGATTCCTCCACAAATTGGGAATAAGCCTTGGGACACCCAGTATGTCCTAGACCACCAGCACGGCTGGGAATTGGGAAGGAAAGGTGCATCCACAGAGGAAAAATTCCAGGGTTTTCATGGCAGATCCCATCAGGCTTCATCCTTTCCCATCCCACCAGTGCAGCAGCACAGCAGCCAGAGCCCTCCCTAATAACTCCAACCAGAGAAGCTTAAGTGAATATTAGGGAAGCCTGGTATCAGTTTATCTGTAACTAATGTCACATTATTGCAAGTACATTTTATTCAGTGCTAATTACCAGCCACTCAGATAGCTCATAATTCCTGAAAATTGCAAACAGCAGCTTTAATCAGCAGCCTCTGCCAGCAGGCTGCGAGGGCAGGAGGAATAAATCACCCCCTCCTGTGGCACCGGAGCCTGGGCACATCCAGGGTGCCCTGGGGGGTGACACTGGAGCTGCTCCAGCCCCGAGGGCTCCCCTGGGAGCTGCCAGAGATCCTTGGAATTGCCAAAATGCGCAGCATCGTCCTGAGCTGGCAGCACCCAGCTCTGGCACATCAGGAGGGAGGCAAATTCACCAAAAATCACCCCAAACCCTTAAATAACAGGAATGACCGGACAGAATCCCACAGCGCTTCCAATCCAGGGACGTTGGGATGCCCGTCCCAGCCAGTCCAGCACGGCTGGACCGTGCCAGGGAGCAGGAACGGACCACTGGCACCAGCCCCACCGAGGCTCCGAGGGGAGACGGGCACAGGCCAATCCATCTTTTCGGTCAAACAACATTCCTACGAAAAATAAACACACGGATTTTTCTCACTGGCACATTTGGGGCTTTTCCCTTTCCAGGAGGGAGGCAAAACACAGCAGGAATGTGGCTGGCACCAGGTCTGGGAAGGTGGGAGAAGGGGACACACAGGCAATTCCCAGGCTCCCCGGGAAATCCAGGAGAGATTTCTTCCAAAAACGTGATGTTTGACACGGCAGAAAGGAGAAAGGAGGTCGTTTTCGTAACCTCTGCCACGACAAAAAACAAAAGCCCGGGAATGTTTTTCTTGCTTTTGCCATGGGACATGGCCAAAAAACAAACAACTTGTTCAACAAACAAACCCCATCTCTGCAGCAGCAGGAGCCAAGTGCCCTGTCACCAACCTCCTGTCTCCCAGGCATCCCGGAGAAACCTCCAACACAACCAGCAAATTCAGGTTTCAATGGAACAATTGCTCCAGGTGGAGTGCTGGAGCCCAGCAGTGCTGCCCACCAAAACCAGTTGGGTTGTATATCCACTTCCAGTTGTTTGCTGGGAGGAAACTCGCCTGTTACAGCCACAGCCAGATCCTAAGGGATATATTCCTGTTTTCCACACACCCCCAGCACCTGGCCACCAGTGGCTTTCTCAGCAGGACACGGCAGAGAGGTTTGTGGCATCGAGTCAGCACCACAATATGAGATTTTAATTGTTTGCAATAAACCTTTAAGCCTCAGATGGGATTAACGAGAGCTTTTTCTCCACACGCTCATTAAAGCCTGATGGAGACCAGTTCCACCTCTCTTCCCTCTCCCTGCTCCCTTCCCACTCTGTTTGTAGCGTGGCAACCTGGATTTCTACAGTCCTTTATTCTGCCAGGCTTTCTGCGAGGGTTAAGAGAGAGAGAGCAAACAAAACTTCAATTAACAGCTCATTCCCACCCAATATTCCCCTCGGCCACGGTCTGCAGAGAGAACCCACGGGAAAGGGGAAGCTGGGGACGGACGTGGGAGCCCTGCGAGGGAGCGGGGAGGGCTCCTGAGGCTCTGGCAGGATGCAGCAGGGCTCAGCCAGCGATCCATCAGCCCTCAAATGAAGAGCCACGCCGTGCCAGCGCTGCCTAATTCCATTACACCACGACACGACTTCCTCTGGAGCCGCCACGAGCCGTGTGGACGTGCCCAGGCGCAGGGATGGAGCAGCAGCAGCCCCTTCTCCTGCATCCCCCCCCAGAGCATCCCAGCCTGCAGACCCAGCCCAAGGACGTGTTTGCTGGGCTTTATCTCCTCCTCCCACCATCTTGCACAGCCCATAAGCACCAAAATAGCACCAGACTCCAACACCTTCCCAAGGCACGGAGCAACAAACCCACAGGAGAGGCCCCTCCTTCTCCTCCTCTAATGCAATTAATTCCTTAATTCATCACGGAAGAAAGGCATAACAAGGGACAAGGCATTTCTGGATCACCACCATGGAGAAACAAAACAACTTACAGCAAAATCATGGACTTGTTTGGGAGGGACCTTAAAGCCCATCTCCTTCCACCCCCTTCCTTCCACCTTCCACTAGTCCAGGCTGCTCCAAGCCCTGTCCAACCTGCCCTTGGACACTTCCAGGGATAAACTCCTTTCCTCTGGGAGCCTTTCCAAGCCCGAGGCTCGAAGAGGAGACTGTCACCCAAGGGCGCTGCCCTCCCTGGGGACACCCACACACACAGGTGGCACAAAATGACTCTTTCCAGCTGCCCTGGCAGCACAAAGCAATGGGTGGGTCAGAGTTTACCCTGGGACAGAGCTGGAGCCGTGCTGGTGCTGCAGCTCCAGACCTGTACGGAGAGATTTTCCACGATCCACACGGAAGCAGCCTTCCTCTCCCTGACATCCCCCCAGCCGACTGCACAACCTCTCTTGCTGCTTCTCTGTCATTTTAATGGCAGGTTTCCCTTTCGCAGCGGAGGCATTAATTTGGGGTTATGCCGTGAGCAAATTCAAAGGCAGATTTGGAGATCAAAGAACAGCTGAGGAACCTTCTGTAGCACTTGGCGTGGCCCCGGATAAACAGGGACTTGCTGAGGAGCGCAGGGGAAGAGCATGGATCCTACAGGGGCGAGTCTCAGCGTGATCCCACCTCAGCTCTTTGCCAGGAACCAGCACCAGGACCACAGCAAAGGGAGGCAGAGGACTCCTCGTTCCTCCCCTGAGCCCACTCAGATGCAGGCAGGGTGTGGAGCATCACTGCAGCAAGACAGAGAGTTTCAAGTTTCTTAATCCATCACCTTTCAGAGCCCATCAAGCTGAAGCCCGTGAGCGACCCTGGAGCACTCCAAGCACCCACATCCCCTCCGGTCCATCCTCAGTGGGTCAGAACCCACACCTTGCTCTCGCCTGGAGCTTTGCTGCTGCGTTCTGCTCGTCCACGCCTGAAACTTCACAAAAACGGGCACAAATTCGATCGGCAAAGAGGTCACACACTGTCCAGGATCCAGCAGAACCTCAGAATCATTAGGGTTAGAAAAGCCCTCCCAGCACACGGATCCCCCTGTGCCCCATCCCCACCTTGTCCCCAGCCCAGAGCTCTGAGTGCCACGGCCAGGCCTGCCTTGGACAC
>JAWMRA010000230.1:0-18019 GCA_035584735.1 Pseudotriccus pelzelni | reverse complement strand
CTCCCTCCCTTCCTCCTTCCCTCCCTGCCTTCCTTTTCCTGATTTCAAAGCCTGCCTTTATTCACAGTGCAGTCTGTGGAATAACCCTCAACGCCCTCAGCTTAAACAAGCAGTAGGCAACCCACTCTTTTCTATTTTATCCTTAATTGTCTTCTGCCTGGATTCAGTCAGGTCTTTCCTCTCTGCAAGGTTCCTCTCTTTGTTTAGTGCACCATCGATTTCAGTTTAAATCAATTTGCCCCAGTGGACTCATTAATTTTTTGCACTCAGATCATATCCAGTCTTGGAGGAGCTGTATCAAGTCTAACAGACTATCCTGATCAAGACACCTTCTGTAAATGTCTTCTAGCAGGGTTTTATCCTATGGAAGGCAAACAATAGCAGTACTTCATAACACAGTGTCACAGCGTGAAATAATTACGAATAAAAAAAAAATAATCTCCCCAACCCCCCCCAAAATTCAACACTATGAATCCAGTGAGCTTCCCACCACATCTTCAATGCACTGGAAGAACATGGGTAGGAGCCTAAAAGTAATTTTGATTAGGGCACTAAGCCTTATTTCTGTTTATCGAGTCCACTGTGATACAATGTGTTTTAACCATCTTACTGAGATTGTAGATCCATGATTTCAGATATCCAAAGAAGTATGTTTGTACATCTAACAGGTGTTCTGGAATTTAATCAGTTTAAGAGTACATATTTGGGGCACATGTGTATGTATTTCAAACAATACGCACTGAAAGAGGGAAATTCTGTATTTGTTAACACTACATATTAGTAAATCTCATCAAACAATTATGAAAGGGCTTTGGAAAGGTACAAACCCTTCTAATTTCAAGTCTTCTTTTGTGAAAGCAAACCACAAGAGACCTGTTTTCACTTTAGCTTTTAGAAACAAGAAAAAGCGGTGTGTAATGCTTTACAAACTGGCAAGGTAGTAGAACAATGAGTAGTGGAATAAATGACTGACATGCTTTCCAAACAGCATAGCATTTGTCAGAAAGAACATTACTACCTAGAATTATTGCATTGTCTTATATTCAGCTATGGATGCTAGACTGGTGGTAAGGATGTGAGGTAAAACTATTTCCCATTTCCTTACAGAACTGCCTAATTTTACACTGGACCTTTCTGCCTCTTCACCACTGAGAGGGGTTTGCTCTTCATCCACGTGCTCCTGTCCACATTGTAGCTGTGAAAGGTAGGAAATTATTTTACTGTTTTGTCTGAAAAATCTTCTGAATCTATCTCACTCCTTAGAGATAAGAGGCAGCTGAAATTTATATGTGATTTAGCAGGTCAGTGAGATACTAGATATGCAGGCCTATGGGGCAGCGACAAATTTATCTCTCCCAGAACACCTTCCTTTGGCAACTAAGAAATCTCAGGTTCACTTGAAAGTCAAATAAAAACAACATTCCTGAAATTGCAGTGATGCAAAAGCTGTTAATCTGTTAAGCATATAAACTTTCTGCATCTTTTAGAAGAGGCTTAAAAGACATATTCTGTTTCATATTCATAACCACTTTTCCTGGTTTTACTTGAAGAACACTTTAGCAGCCTACACTCTAAGGGTGTCCAGTAATGCCAGGAAACCTGAACTCCTCCCCCACGTAGGACCTGTAAGTGTGGCTATAAGTGTTAACAATAATAATCACATCTCAGGAAATTATTGCTAGGGGTTCAGGTGCTGAAAGGAACTGCCAACCAATGAATCATTACTCATTCCCTCTAGGAAAAACAAGGGCAGCTTAATTTGACAAGAAATTTGTATGGTGTAGATGACCTTTCCATATGAATGTAAACAATAGTGATGAAGAAACAGTGTAAACATGGATTATTAAATTATTAAAAAGGTTAACAAATATTAGCTCATTTCACCTGGACATGTACTCTAGCAAACAAAACAAAACTCATAGCTGAAGATCAGTCAAGATCAGGGCATTGCTCTAATGCTCTCTTCCTATTTACTAGAAGTATAAGCTCTTCTCCAAAGACTCCATCACAGTCCTATGCCCACATCCTTCAGTTTAAGCTTACCAATGAGCCTGCATGGACCTACACAGACTTTAGGAGTCCAAATGTAAAATAGTTGGACTTGAAACTTTGCAGCTTCTAAAACTTAAGTGTATAATTTTTTATAACATTTTGATTTAAATTGCATACATAAAATAGTTAAAAAATTTATTCTCATCAATAGGTTGAGCCAATGCATTCAGCAATAAAATACTTGGAAATATATATTTATTGGAAGAAGTGCATGAAATTCTTATACTTTAAAATATTGTTCTTTACAGAAAAAAAAATAGAAAGTGGAGATGATAATAACCATGACTGAAGAAAAATAATTCAATAACTGCAAGTAATCACATTTGTTGCTGTTTCAGTTCAACCAGACATCTCACCCACCTCTACCTGTGGTTGTGCAGGCAATTAATAAACATAACTCATGCACATCTTTGGCAATTTTGTAGGATGTGATCTCCAGGTAGAGAGATCTTGGTGCTTTCTTTTTTTATTGTGTAAAAAGAAGTCCATTTAAGGCTGGCACTGATGCATTATCTATATTGACACTGCCAATTCATTTGACAACAGACTTTTTGATTGATTAGCCATTACAGCAGTACAGAAGGAGAGGATGTACTTTTATAGACCTTTCTTTCCTTGCTGTAGCACAGATCTGTTTGGTATGTCACAATTTATTTTTACATCCATCCTTTGTTTTTAATGATTGTGGAAGACACGCTGAAGGATGTGAGAAAAACGGATATAGCAACAGAGTGTGTCTTCACACTGAAGTTGTATAGGATGTGAATAGTGCAGAGCAGAATATTATCCTGCAACAGTTAAAACTCCTTACTTTGATCCTATCTCCCAGGACTATTTGAAACATAGATGTTCCTTCCAGTTTCTGCCTTTCTTTTTTTCTAACCTTAATATAGTGAAATACTGCTACAGGAAATCCTTAATTTGGGGAATAATTGGTTACAAGAATAAGCCAGATGTTATTAGGCATGAGTGTTTAAATCAGCAGTAGAAGTTTAATAATGGAAGTTTTGTTTTATTTATCTTCTCCACTGTAGAAACTTCCTCACAACTTGTGTGAAGGAACTCAGTAGATTAAATGTCAGTGAACCTTGTGAGCAGTCTGTCTGGTCCCTACCATTTTTCACTTCAGAAGATCTGAACAAGGTAATTAAACAAGTTGGAGCTGAAATCAAACTTACCAGATTTATATGGAGATGCAAAAATGTCTTTTTGTTGTAGTTTCTTGTATACGTGTTTGAATTGTCACCAAGCCCAGTGAATGGCTCAGTTCTGTCACAGTCTTTTGGTGTCAGAAAAGATTCATGGCATTGTGGCTTTTAAAAACAGTGGAACTGTCAGTGATTACTTAAGACAGCTTTTACAAACACAGCAGAATTACCAAGGTAAGTTGCTTTCCCTTTAATTAAAGATCTCTTCTCCAGTGCAATCATGACAGTATTCAGGAAAGAATTAAACTCCTTGGGCACCGTAGCTACATGTTACAATGATATGATAATGATGTAATAAAATACGTGGATGCAGACCAAGATCAAATCCACTGAAGGATTTTCCAGTTTTAGTGTAATCTAGTGTAGTCAAACACACTCCTCACACATAACATTTTTTCATTTCAAATGTTCATTTTCTCGTCATTTGTGTGCTCTAACATACTTACAAATGTCAGAATATTTGCTCTAGACTAAAGTTCCACTTAGTTAATTATCTTGTTTAGAACAACCTATGTGGCAAGAAGATAGTTTATTAGCAGGACTAGAGAATTGTTTTCCTTCTTGGTCAATGTGGTGAGACATTTATTTCATGTTCTGGGAAGTCTCTGCAGTTCAGAGCACCACCCTTTTGGTGTTACCAGTGTGTTATGATTTGGCCAGTTCAAATAAAGTGCCAACTTCCTTCTGAAGTTGTTAGAGTAGTGCAAAATCAAGATGTAGATATTTATTGCTATATTTGCCAGCACCATTCAGCACAAGGCTATTACTTTTTAGTGTGATTGTGTTCAATAAATCCATAAAGTGTTGATATGTACTTTGAAAAGACAGACAGACAAAGAAGAAGTCTCTGCTCCTGACTCTCTTGAAGCTGTCAATGCTTTCGACCCATGAGTGTCTCAGATGAAAAACTTGCTGTTTTAACAGCTCAAGCCTTGAATCCCAGGCTTTGCACTGGAAAGATGGGGTAAAGGAGCCAGAGAATCAAAAGATTCATCAATACATTACAACCAGTAAACTGGTTTGGAAAATTATATGCTAAATAATAAACTAGAGCTGATATGCATTCAGTCTAAAGATGTGTTTCCCTTGGCAGTGACATCTGAGTAGTTTAGTCCCATGGGAATGGGAATGGAAATGACAGCCTCAGACAAGTGGCAATTGCAGGACTGTCTAATCTAGTGGCTTAATTTCTCTCCCCACAGTCAGGTGTAATGACCGGAGGATCACACAGAACAGACATATAAACACCTTTCTGCAGTGCAGCAGGAGACCAGACAGGTCATGTAGGGGCACCTTAAATGGCCATAGAAAAGCCATCTTTTACACCTGAATTGCACTCCCACAACTGCAGTGGTACGAAAGACAATTAAAATAATGGCGTGTAAGTTCCTTGTAGCTCAAGGCAAAGACTATATGGGAAAAAAGACAATTTTCATTATCTTCATAATTATTTGTTTCTTTTTTTCCCCTCCTACCTTTGCCCTAATATTTCGCTACACTTACTATTCTTATAACTCTGAGAAAGTGTTTATGGGAAAGCAAGTCTATTCCTTTCCTCTCCATTCAGAGATGGGAGAAATTAGGACAAAATTTGACCTCCTTGTCTAAACCAAACAGAATCATTTCTAATCTGTAGCAAGGGAAATTTTAACTTTCAAGTGTTTAGTGCTATAAGTGTAAACAAAATCCAAAATGTACAGGAAAGGCCCAAGCTTTCAGCTTGGTTATATCTGCTGGTTCGGAATGCTAATGGTATGACAACAGTCTTCATAGTAATTTACTCTCTCTTGTGTCAGAAGACACTCTGGTGTCTTTCGTGTAAAGCCATAATTTTAGTTCGGATTAAACGTGTGAACAGTGTGAATTGAATTACATAAATATTACTTCTCAGAAATAAAAAAATTATAAAAAAATTCACGGTCTTTAATCTAATGCTGACAAAAGATGAATGACAGAAATGCAAGGAAGAAGTCAGAGGTTTCCAAAACTCTCTCCACGGTTTAGGTTTCCCTTTGTACACAAGTATTGCTGTAGCAAATGCAGTCAGTGCTGCTGTCATTGCCAGATTCTCAACTGATAAAACTCGTATTAATTAAATTCAGTCCACTGAACATAGTATTTGTTAAACAAATCTATGAGGGTGTTTATTTGCTTGCTTTTTTGTTTATTTAATTGGTTTCTTTATTTAATGTCTGGCAAAAATAAAGCTCCACAGTGGCTGCTAAACTTGTTTTTAGAGTTGCTTCATTCCTGCCCTGTTCAGGTTTTGTGTCCTTTTTTTCCTCACTCAAGTGACAATAACCACAGACCTCACTCCTGAAAATCTTGTCCAGAGCATAAGCTCAGTCTGTAGTGCACAGCCAGTCCGCACTGGCAGTGCAGTTCCTACCTGAAATGACTCCTAATACAGTCTCTGTCCCACCAGCTGTTGAAAATGCCTTTCCTTTCCAGAGCTCTTGCTCTGACTTCAGTGCTCTCCTCTTCCAAGGTCAGCTTTTACAAATCATTTACGTCCATAGGAAGTGCAACTTCCTCTGTCTGGGCTGGCTAAGAAGCATGAGCTGCACACCAGCCAGTTGTGAAAATTTGCATGTCACTTGCTCCACAATGAAATGTCCCCTGTTTATGAGCATTCTCCAATCCTTCTAATCAATGTTTTGCCACTTTCAGGAAAAAGTTGAATTTTTAAGAGAGCTGCACTGTCTGGCTGATGTTCTAGTGTAATCCAGCCCAAATTTAACCAGTTGGTATGGATGATTTCCAACTGCTTTAAATAACTATATAGTTTAAATAACTATACAAAAACTATAAAAAACCCTGACCTTTTTAAATTTTTTGAACCTTCTGCAGTAAGGTTCTGCCTGCATTGCAGGCTTGGTCTGTTTGCTCACTGTCAATTCCCCAGAAGGATATGAGAAACAAGATAATCATGAAGGTGTTCAAACGTTTTCCTGCAGGGAGAGTGACTTAAATAACACCACAAAAGAGTGCTTGTCCCTAGCCGAACCTTTCCTCTAGGCCAGAGGATGATGTTGAGAGATGTGCTGTGAGGTCTTCTGAATTGTCAAGGATGTGCCCATTGTTGAATACATTGATCAAATACTTGGACCTGCAGCATTCAGGGAGCTAGTGCAGATTAGTCTTTAGATCTTTTCTTCTCAGAGGAAGTAGAAGCCACACAAAGAAAAACCATTCCACTGTACTTATTTATGAGCAGAATGAAACTCAGACTCTCAGTCTTGAGAATACATTGTTCCTCAGGGAAACTGAATATTCTGATTCTTATCCATGACTTTGCTGCTCCCTGAACTTTTTGGGAGATGTAGAGAGAAGGGAGATGGATGCATTTGGCATCTGTAAAAGTCAGTATTGGGCAGAAAGGTTGGAATAATAAGGTAGGATTTATACTAGCCTTCCTGATCTCTTCTGTTTGCTATAGTCAAGTCAAAGGCACCATTTACCCTAACTCTAATCCTTCAGACAATTTAAATTTAACATTGAACCGCAGCTCCCACCTGCAGAGGCATTCCGCTCCACCCTATTCAAAAAATCACCTTGATCCACATGACCTTTTTTCATCAGGGTACCAGCCACCTCACTCATGCATCTTCTAGAGCCAGTGAGGGATCCCTGCCAAGCCAAGGGGCACACACTACCTCTCATCTGTTAATGATCCTGACAAACTTCTGCAGTGGCAATTTTCCTTACCCAAAATATCCTTATGAATGGATGTAAGTAATTACTTTTACTCCTGTGACAGCAAATTGGAAAAAAAACATTATTCCACAAGAACCAAGACTGATATTCTGATTAAGAGAATAAAAAATTACACTGTCAGACACAGTTGCTCAGACATAATAATGTCAGCTTATAGTTTAACCCATTACCAGAAGATTAATTTATGACCGCACAATAAATGCAGCAGCAGTTTCCTTCCAGTGGTTAAGGTGGAAGGCCAGGAGTGATTTAATTCTATTTTGAAAATCTGGAAGGTTCAATAGAGTTTATTTTTATCTCTTTTACCATCAAGTGATAGTAGTGATGCTCATATCTATACATTCTTTCCAATTTCCATTAACAATACCATGTGGAGTATGAATTTCAGCACAGCCTACCTGTCTGCCCCTCATAAGAAGAAATGATGCTTCCCCCAGTTTGGGTTATGGCATTTTACAAACTTTTGGCAGGCACTTTCAGAGATGTATTTGTCAGAGCATAATTAGGGTGGCAGCTACTATAAATGATCTCAGAGAGAGGAAAGTTCTTGGAAAAGTTGTCCAGCTGAGTACAGCAATTCCTGGAGAGAACAGCTGGAAAATTCAAAAGTCAATTAAGGAGGCGGGAAAGGGAGAAGCAGAATACCTGTACTGACGCAGTGTCCTTCCTGTCTTAATCTGCTGTGGGCATCTGCTCCTATCAGTGAAACATATTCAATACCTTTTTCCTCTGCATATCTTGGCTAGCTCAGAGTTTAGAGGTAGTTGAAGAGACTCATTCTTGGCTAGATAGCGGTTGCTGAAGTAATGAGCATGTGGAAAATTAAATGACTCAAACTGTTGCCTGCAAATTGATGACAATGGGAAAGCAGTAAAACAGACAACAAAAGAAATGCAGAAGTTAGCCCTTATCTCAGTTCAGACCTGGAAAGGGTGGGACACTGACATGTTTTCATGGCTTCCGTTTGGGCCAGGAGTGAAGAAAGCATTATTTCTCTTCCTTTGTAGACTAGCTACCTTGATGTTCTTGTATGATTGCTTGTCTTATGCAACTTACCACACATGTGATAAAGGGGATGCAATTACTAGCTATGACCAGTGATCCTGAAATGGCTACAAAAGGACAGAAAATAATAGCCTTGAAGACAGTGCCAAAACAGTAATTATCAGATAGTTATTCTCAAGAAAATTTCACCTGAGATAATGAAGTGGCTCAAGAGGCAACTACTAAAAAACCGATACTTCCTTTTGAAAGAAAATCATAAAAGAAAATGAAAGAGAATAAAAGAGAATAAAAGTTTGTTTTTTTTTTTAGTTAGCTCCCCTGTCTCCTGGCTGTTTATGTGCTTCCCGGGTTTTCAGAATAAGTGTGAGATGAAAGGCTGGGGAGCTGGTTTTGAAGCCCCTTTCTGCAGGAGCCCGGAGTGTCTTCTGGAGAAGGCACCAGCTGCTACAAACTCTTTGCTGGCAATAGCAAAAATGTGTCTTCCTGTCTCTACTCAGAAAGGAAGAATACTAAGATTTCTGAGTTTACCTCTGAGTTTTCAATCCATAAGAGTTTTCATCCTTAGACGTCTTATAGTTGAGCCTAGACGTCACAGGTGGAGGAAGGAAATACTTGTGTACTTACAGCTTTTTCCACTATGGAAACTGATTTCCAATAAATAATGGAATTTTGAATGATTGCTGTATTTGGGGACTTATTTTTTCTTCATCTCACACATCCTATTACAAACAGACAATTTCTGGCCAGCTGCATTAGATTTCAAACCTGAAGTAGGAAAAAAAAAAGGAAATCCACTATATATTAAAAAAATGGCATGCTGTTGTAAAGAATTGCATCACAGAAAATGTTGATCCTGCAGCTCAGTGTCCTACATAGTCCATTGAAAGTTTCACCCAGGGACTCCAGCAGCAGAAGAAAAAGATAAGCATTCAATTTTTCAGTCATCCTGAAACAACATACTTGTAGTTAATCCACTGTATCCAAGAACACTCAAACACATTCTCAAACATCTGGCTAATAAATCAGCAGCCTTCCAATAGAAGGTCTTATGTACTAGATTTGCTTCTTCATTAAAATTTAAAGCAAACAGAGAGACATAGTTGTGTCCTGAAGAAGCATTTTGGCTCAACTGGTGCTGCTGCTCACTGCCACTGTTTCCCTGGCACCCAGTCAAGATCAACAGAATATTAGAAGTGAAATTTTAGTTGAACAGCAAATGTGCTCTGAGTCCAGCTGAAGGTCTGAGTGCTCAGCTGGAGGCAACACTTCATGCTGAATATTGAACAATGTTCAGTATTGGATAAGTGCTTGATGCCCATTCATGAACACATTGTGCTTTTGTCAGTGCCTTTGTTCTTGGGAAGCAGCAAGCCAAATTGTCTCAAACATGTTAGAGGATACTTAGAAAAGTGCAAACCACTGTGAGAAGGAAGACAACTGTGCATAAACTGTAAAAAAATAAAAACAAACTGAAGCCAAGAAACATCAATGAAGGGTCTGGCACTGTAGTGAAAACTACACAGAGTTAACCAATATCCATGGAACACATCAGAGGGCCTGAGTCTACAAGACTGTGGAGAAAATACTGGTCAGAACTACCATGTTCTTATAATTTGGTAGCTATGAAATGTAGAGATAGTGTCATCATTGTGACTGGTAACTGTGAAATAAACTTCAAGTAATAACAACAACAACAAAAAGAATATTGATGCATTCTAGGGTCAATGGTCCTGTTTTGATTTATTTTTTTTTCTGCTGCTTTATAGATTCATTATTTGTATCCCCATTATGGCAGAGGATTTCTGCTGTAAACCTGGGGAGCTGATTCTTCATTTATTTGTTGATTTGTTTAAGCTATTCTTGTGTGTATTTTGAGTAAATTAGTTTAGATGTGATTCTTCCTAGGTACTGTTATTGGTAGTATAAAAATAAGTAATGGGCTGATGGGCATGGAGCTCATTTTCATATGAATATCACTATTTATATGTGCATTTTGCAGGCAGGGGCACCAGCTAAAAAGGAAGATGGGTCTGCATGGATGATGGAAGGAGAGGGACCTGCTTGGGAACGCAAAGGAAAGTTGCTTGCCTTCTTTCATAGTTGAGAGAAAAGGGCCTTAGCATCATTTTGTAAAAGGTTCTTTGGGTCATATCAACTGAAAGCTGTAATTCAAAGTTATTAACCGTCATTGCCAGAAATAGATACAGGAATAGTATGGGGATAATCTGTATTTCCAGAAAAAGGTTATCCATCAGCAGCTGAAAGCAATGTGGGGCATTAGCAGTGTAAAATAACTCCACATTCAGGTCAGGGCGGATCAATAAGAGTCTGTATTACACAGCAAGACATCAGCAGGATTGGAAGAAATTGGCAAGACCTGTATTAGACTCTGTATCTAAAGATAATTCTACAGTGCCTGAAAATGCTTCCAAATACTTCTGGAAGCTCCGATGAAGACTTTTTCTCTGGTATTGAACACTTAATGAAACTTAAAGCCACTTCCTCTTGAATATCACACATGATTAATAGCACAGCTAGCTCCTTCTCCCTCCCAAGACTGAGTGCATATACTCTCAGAACTCTTTTTGAAGGTGCAATAATAGTGTTGTTATAGCTGTCATGTTCTATAAATATAAATTAGACCAAAATATGTGAAAAAGTATTGCTTCTTCCTGTAGAATTTGCTTGTAGGTATTTGCACTTCCGCCACTTCAGGACCAAATCAATCGTGGATTATGGCATAAGCTAAATAACAAGTGTGAAAACTCAGTTTGCATTTGACATTTCTTCATTTCAGTAGGAAACATCATACAAGATGTTTTCTTCAAGTATAAATAAACCTTATATTCTCACTAAGTCCTGAGTGAGACTTGCATTGATTCACTTGGAACTAAATTGGTAATTGTATCAGCCAGTACTACTTGGCTGCTCTCTAATAGCATGATCCTTAAAATAAGAAAAAGACAAAGAAAAAAGAAACAAACTCAACCAAACAAAAAAAATCCAAACAAAACCAAACCAACCAACCAACCAAAAAAAAGAACAAACAAAAAACCCAAACCAAAACACACCAAAAAAAAAAAACCACAATTAAAAAAATAAGAAAATAAAAAAGAAAAAAGAGAAAGAAAAAATGTGTAATTTGGTTTTCTCATGTGAAATATATAAAGTTATTTGCACTGAGATGCTGACATGTTGCTTGCATAAATGAAATTCAGTAGTTTCTCACACAGTGATCTCCTATTATTGCTGAAGTTAATGTGTCAAGTGCCCTTAAGTTTCATGAGAAATCATGTGTTCGATTACTCAAGAAATAGGCCAAAAAAATTGTACGGAGATCTGGTGCTGAACGTGACAGGGACTGTGTAATGGCATATTCCAAGTGGGGCTGGTACTCAGAAATACCCCCAGAATCACAGAATACTCTGGGTGCACTTCAGGATGCTCAGTGACAGTGAGACAGAACACTTCTTTGCAGATATCTTTTCTGCTTTGGAGTAACTGGTCTTAAAATTAATGTTCATGATTTAAAATTGAGATCCCAGCTTCCTATGGATCTTCAGATGCTAATAAGCTCCAGGCCTTTACATCACTTCTGTTGGCTGTTACTTTTGTTACGTGTGTATTATAATAAGCTAAATGATGCTTACAAAGGAGTTGACATTACTGGATTCCAATTATTAGTTATGTCCTTGCTGTGAATTGAAAGATACAAAAAAAATCTGTTATTTTTTTTCCTTACAGACTGCTCTGAAAAGAGGCAAAAAAGTTCAAATGAAAGCCTTTAAAATTTCTTTATAGGAGAGTTATTAATATCCAGAAACTTAATCTGGTGTGTTGGTTTGGTTTGGTTTTTTTGTTATTTTTCCCCTTTTCTTTCTCTGCACTATGTATTACACTGGTGTTTAGGACTCCAGTAATCACCTTTGATATTTTTTCTTCATCTGTTATGAAGTGACCAAATGCCATCCACTCATTTCTGCATGAACAGGAGTCCTATTGCCAGAGACAAGCAGAAGCACCTTTTATTTCTACCTCTGCTAACGAAAGACCAGATCCATGACTGAGCATTTTGAGACAGAATGATAAGTAATGTTCTGATGACTCAACATGCAAGTGCTCAACTGGCCTTGGTACTACTTGAGTCCCTGGAAAGTGTAGCTTAATAACCACAGAAATGAGTGACAAACTATATTGGCAGCCCTAAAGGTTCTTGTCCAACACAACCTCACAAAGCAGGGCTGACTTAAAAGTTAGACCCATCTTCGAAGTTACACTATGTCACAAAAGTTTGTATTTAGAGAAGTTCTAAATAAATCCATGGCCAGAGTTCCAGTGAAGAGATTGTACCTCTGCTGGACTAAAACCAGAAGCTTTGTGTAGATGAGAAACAATTGTCTGTCAGTCCCAAACATCGTTTATATTGTGGAGAGAACGCAAAAGTGACATGGAAAAATGGAAATTTCCTGCAACTCTCTGTAATGCTGATCCTTCTGCAGTATTTGCTGTTTGCAGTGGGAAGTTTGCAACGGGAAGTTTGCAGCATTTATGCACAATCTGCAGGCATGAATTGGTAGAAAGTGCAATAATCTATCAAGAGAAAACCTTGCACAGGTCTTATAAACATCCTTTTAGAAGCTAGGAAGCGCACAATAGGTCTGAGATGGTGTAAGAGAATAAAAAATTTCCCGAAATGGAGAGGGGGAGGGGAAGTGGTTCTGAAAATCTGCATTAAGTCTTTCTTTTGCTGATGATTCCTCTGTAGAAACATCTGCTGTTGCCTTTCAGGTCCATTACTAGATCCAGCTCACTATGGGCTTTAGGTTTTCTAACCCCATTCCCCCATGCTTTCATGGTGTCTCCGTATTTCACCGGGGTTGACTGTCTCTGTTCCTGCTGTAGAAGCCTTTGCCTCTTTCTGTATGAGAATTTAGTGAAGAGCTTCTTCTTCCACAGAGGCTTCTTGCTGCCTTTGCTTAATTTCCTGCACTCTTTTGAGTTTGCAGAAGAGGACTTTTGAATATCAGGCATGACTGCTGCCTGTTTTCTGTGCTATTTCCCATAAAATTCTTCCAAGTAGATATGAACTGGACAAAACTTTTAAAAGTTCTTTTGCTAGTTAGAAAGTAAGTGGGAAAAGTTTATAAGCTTTTGTGTGTTTACCTTCTTTTTTCTTTTAAGCTTAGCAGATGGCTTTGTTTCATTCTATTTTTCCCTGGAGGAATGGTGGTGATTATTGGTAAAGAAATGATGCTAAACATGCACAAGGAAAAAAAACCCACCCACTATAATATAGTGAAATACAGAAACAAGAGTTTCTGAGATCAAACTGCTGGGTTTTCACTTCACATAAGATCAGGAACTGGGAATATTTAGGCACATACAGATTTAAGTATATTTGTTTTACTACAGTGGATATTTACTTTAAAAAAATGATGGCTGTTTCACTGTCTAACCACCTTTGCTTCTTAACCAAAGTACACCTAAAATACACCTGCAGAAGCATGCTGGGTAGGATTGCCCTGACCATACCAGCAGGAACAGACTGTAAATTAAAACTCCTGATCACTATATCACAACAGAGGAAGGAAAATACATCTTCAGTATAGAAAGCTCACGTCTGAGAGGAGCCCCATGAACTGGCAAATAATGACATAAGCTGTCAGTGGATGGTGTTCAGCTCGTTAGGACGTCCAGATAACAAGCACATACTGGTTGAAAGAGACTGCAATACTTACAAAACATGCCTTGAGAATTGTTTTCTTTGTTACCAGTAAGAATAGATTGGGATATTTGCTATTGAACGACTGCTCTGAATTGTCCTAATTCAAGAAAAAAATCTGTAAGCTTCTACAATAAAACCAATCGATTCTCGTTACCTTTTTAAAAAGGCCTAATCTAATTACAGCTTTTAGTAGTCTGGGGAGAAAATTAGAAAGGAGTTTACAGTGACTTAGTGATTAAAGGGAGGAAATTCACGTTCAAGCATCCAGTGATTTTCTCAAAACTCAATTCCCAAACCTCCACATCTGAAGACTGATTGTCAAATACTCTTTAAATAGGCTATGCATTTTTTTTACTTTTCATTGCATATTATAACCTCAAAAGTATAATTTCTCAGCTGCTTTTGTCCTTCATATCCACAGATCATTGATTTTTATCTATGCTACAAGTGGAACTTGAAATTACTTTGCTTTCATGTTTGTGTGTTGAAGTTCTCTGAACTCAGAGCAGGATTTGGACCAAGCCCTGCTCCCACGTTATGCATACGTGTCTTTTCCCTTACCCATGTGGAGGCTCAGAACGGCTTTCTTGAAGTAACTCTATTGTCAGCCATCAGAAATGTGCCCTCAAGCATTTTGAGTCATTCTGCCAAATCGTATTTTACAATATTTTCTTCTGTGACTTATAATATTTCTGCCTGTATGGATATGATTTCATGAATTTATGTAAGGAGAGCTTCTCCCATGATATCTATCTATCTATCTATCTATCTATCTATCTATCTATCTATCTATCTATCTATCTATCTTTCTATCTATAATCTAATATCTATAAATATGATATCTATATATAGATATGATATAAAGCATATACATATCTCATCTACATGCTATCATATATAATATATGCTTTAATAAATATATTGTCTATGTAGAGCAGGAGTATCAGAAAGAGGGTCTCCAATTCATGTCCATTGTTGGTTCAGACTGCTCCTTGCACCAGCACAGATTTGTTAAGAACCAATAGGAAAAGCTATGCTAAAGATTTGCCAAAAAAAGAAGACGAGGGGGAAGTGGGAGGGGGAGACTTGGAGCAAAAAGTAGGCGTTCTGGAGACAATGTAAGTCTCTGAGTACCCAGCCAATGGGAAAGGGTAGAGGGACCACCCCAGGCCAGAGGAAGGATAAAAGGTTGCCCATTTTTGTGAGTGATGTGTCTCCCTCGACAGACATCCAACACAACTAGATAGTTTAACAAAAAAGTTTTGCTTTGGTGATTCTGTACCCTCTCAAATTTATCAAGAAGTGAGTATTTTCTCACACTGTTAAAGGTTAAGACCTAGAAAGGCATCTATCCAAAATGGCAGCAGGGAATGATATTCAGCTGAATTAAATTCAAGTGTGTTACTTAATTCAAAAACTGGCCTGGCATACAGAATATCAAACGTGTTAAGAAATGGGATTAAAATTCAAGTGCTTTATTCTAAATTCTCTGAGGAATTGCTGAAGTAGACTTAGGATGTCCCAGAGGACTGGCTGGTGGATGTGTCCTATGTCCCTGGGGCAAGGTGAGGGTGCTTCTGTCCTAGGCAGGATGGGACAGGCCAACAGCTGCCTTGGCCCAGTTGTGGGGTCACCATCTCTGGAGTGACTGAAAGCCCTGGAGATGTGACGCTAAGGGACGGGGTTTAGCGGTGGACTTGGCAGCACTGGGTTAATGGTTCAACTCAAGGATCTCAACAAGCTTTTCCAACCTAAATGATTCTGTGATTCTGAAGCATACATGGCTAAAGCTACCAAGATTATAAACATACACCTGATGTGCTACCTGGAAGAATCAAAAGAGCTCTTTGGTGTGTCTTTTAAAAGTGTGTGAGGAAGAGAGAACTTATTCTGGGTTCATGATACTTGTCATTGATGTAGTGCACAGCTGGGAGGTACTTCCGTTTAGGTGGTCGGGACTTAGGTCTAATAGCCACTTGTAGGTTGTGAGGATAGGTATTGCCTCTTTTCAGGGTAGTTTTGAAACCAGAGGAGGAATGTGAAGCTGTCTGATGCACCCCGAGCTGGTAGCAATCATGGAGCAAAATGAGTTGAAGAAAAAAGACGATGAACCCATGTAAAGTAAACAGGCTTGCAGTCTAGAAATCAGAAAAATGGAAACAATAAAAATTGGCAAACTTTCCTACTAGGGCTATACAAGGCTTTTTAAATTTTAATCTCCCCTCATGTTTCCCTCCCTTTTTTTCACTCACTTTTCCTGCCTTTTTCTCCCCTCACATTTCTCACCCTTTCTGCCTCGTGTCTCTTGCCCTTTTTCCCTCACTTTGCCATCCCTTTCTTCATTCATGTTTTGTGTCATTTTTCCCCTCATATTTCTCACCCTTTCCACTCACGGTTCTCACAATTTCCGTGTCACTTTTCCTGCCCATTTTTCAGTGGCTTTTCCTGCCCTTTACCTCTTATATTCCTCCATAGTTTTCCCATCCTGTTTCCTGGTGTTTTCCACTTACGTTGCCCAGCCTTTTCAACTTGTGTGCCTCACAATTTTCCCCTCACATTTCCTCCCTGCTTCTGCCCTCATATTTCTTATCCTTCTTTCACTCGTGCTTCTTGGCCTTTTACCCACATCTTTTTATCTCTGTTCTCCCCTCAGAATTCTCTCTGTTGTTTCTCGAGTGCTTTAGGCAAGTGCTTCAGCAAAGGACAGAATACTTAGAAATTAAAAATAGAGGGGAGGAGCTGTCAACTTGAGATTCACCTGTTGTCAGGGTGTGTGCCCCAGTTTCCCAGCCCAGTGCCCACCGCAGCATCCCTTGGGCTCGCACTGTTGCTCAGATGGAGCCAATATCCACCAGAAGCAGCAGCAGGGAGCTGTCCTGGCAGAGATCAACAATGGGAGAAGGCAGGCTCTGGCCCAGAGGCACCAACCCAGCCTCAACATTCCACTTCCTGTCCTCACTGCCACTGACAGAATTCCATTTGCTGCTAAGAATATCCCTCAGGAATTTTGAACGTAAATGTGCCAGGTGCATGTGCTCTTCTCTGCAGGAATACGGTGCTAGAGTGCAGGTGCTCAGGGAAGCAGCTGCTGGGGAAGACGTGGTGCTTCCTCCACCTCTGTGGTTACCGGTGTCTGAGTGATCATGACTCGTACTTCCTGGACACTGTGTGTGCAGGTGACTACTTGGAGGTGGCAAAAGTTGCCAGCTGCAATCAAACGCTGGCTGCATTTGTCCCAGTCGCAGCACTGCCAGCTCACGGTGCTTCCCTCCTGCTGGTCCTGCAGGTTCCAGCTGACAGGCAGTAGTGGAGAAAAACAAGTCAAAGTAACAAAGTCAGTAGTACTGAGGTAAACACACTTGCAGTCCAGAAATCAGAAAAATTGGAACAAGAAGAGTTTTCAATCTTTCCTGCTAAATCTCTATAACACACCAAGCCTGTATACCGAAGGCTTCCAAATTACTCTGAACTTGGAAACCTTTGAAAAACCTCTAGAAACTGAGAGACATTGAAATGACTGAATGCCGTAGGAAGGGATGTCTTAGCTATTATTTTGGCATTGCTCTTCTGGTAGGTGGAGATGTCATCCTAAAAAAGAAGATCCAACTGTTAATTGAAAAATTTATGCTTTTTTCCTCTATGTAAAATCTGGCCATTATTGTTAAATGAGAAAAGAATTATTCTACTTAGAACAATTTGTCTTTGCAACTATAAAACCCCGTTCTAAAATAAGAAGGAATCCAACTATTGACTGGTTCTTGAGATGGGTTACCTCAGTTTTTTTGATGAGCTTGTTGCAAACTGTTAGTGAACATGTAGATTGGTAGGAAGGGGAAAAAAAGAATACGAAAAGAATCTGTATCTGTTACTTTAAACATGCTAGAGGGAAAAGACCTCAAGAGAAATCAGAATCCTTTTTTGGTATAAACATGCCAACAGGTATAAGCCTTTATACCAAAAGGTATAAACTTCTTTTCGGTATACAACAAATATCCATCAACTGAGTCTTTCAGTTGGTGTCCTGGATCCTGTGTTTCAGAGATAAAAAGGAAAGGAAAAAAAGAGAAAACATCATAAAGAGAAAGATATGGAGTAATCTGTCTCAGATTAAATGTCATTCCAACCTCTGACACAGGCTGGCTGAAGTCTTGAAGCCCTGAGTGAATTGATGGTTAAAATCTTAAATGGGACATAAAGTAATGAATATAGGTCAAAACATTCTGAGATGACTTCTCAGGTACAGAAAGAGAATCCTCCTACTTTAAATGTTGCTGTACAGCATTCAGCTATGATAAAAAAAAAGTCAAAGGTG
>JAWMRA010000229.1:0-18029 GCA_035584735.1 Pseudotriccus pelzelni | reverse complement strand
CCAGAGGATGCCAAAGGGAAAAGGGGAAGAAAAGCTGGAGAGGAGCCGTGGGGAGGGCAGGTTCTCCTCGTGCTCCGTGCCGTGCGGAGCCGGGCGCAGCGGGCGCTGCAGCCAGCGAGGCTCGGCCTGTTGTGGCTTGTTCCCTGCATGAGGGCGCTTGAGGATGTGTCTGTGAGGTTCTGCCTCCCTCTGGGGCTCTGCGAGGCTCCAGAGGCCTTGCTCCCGCAGTTTTTTGGCATCCCAGCCAAAAAAGGGCCAGGATTTCCCTCCTTGCTCCAAGCTGGACCCTCCCTCTATGCTGTGCCCTGCTGACAGCAGGGATGGAGCCCCCTTGCATCAGGCAGGCAGGAGAAGGCCTGAACCTTGCTTTTCTTTCCTGATAAAATGCATAAAACCCCTAAAAGCCAATGAAAATCAACCCAGTGAGGGAGAGAGGGTGCCCGAGCCCGGCTGTGCAATCACCCCCAACGTCAGCCTGCAATTAATGCCCTGATGAAATTCAAACAGGTTTCGCTCCGTGGAAAGTCCGTCTCGCCTTCCACTAAACTCTACCCTCGGTTTAATTGGCTCTAATTTGCATGAAGACAATTACTGGCCGCGTTTTGCCTCTGGAAAGGTTGGGAAAGTTATGGAAATGTCTGGAAAAAAAACCCCCAAACCTTCATGAATCACCGGCATCAGCAGCCACTTCTCATCTGGTGAGAGCCAGAACCTTTGTGCCCTGGGGTGTGAAGCTTGAAGTGTCCTGTGAGGTTAGAAAGGGAAGGGAGAGGACGGGGTTTGACTGCAGAGAGAGTCAAGGATTGGTTTTGGGGGGAAATAAGTGTCCTGATGCTGCGGTGATGGGCTCTGGGCCTAAGCCAGGCCTAAGCGTCATCATACCAGGTTGGGATTGGTCAACCCAGAGCAAAAACGCCCTTTCAACCTTCAAATCATCCTGAAGGGGAAAAGATTGGGGTGAAAGAACCTAAAATGAGGGTTCACCCTGTGCCCAGGGTGCCCAGTGCCAGAGGGTGCATCCCCAGCCCCGGCTTCCCCCTCCAGATATGGAAGCAATCCAAAGAAATCCAAAACAATCCTCACAAGCAAAGCAATTTTTTCCTTCCCCCCCCTTCCTTTCTTGCTTTTAAAACCAAAAAAAAAAAAAAAAAAAAAAAAAAGAAAAAACACCGTGTGTGGTGCAAAAACATTTTTTAAAAAACCACAGAAAACCCCAAATCACACCAAAAAAACCCTAAAAAAATAAACAAAACACTTTAAAAAAAAAAAAAACAAGACAAAAAAATCCCGCTTGTGCATCCCATCGGGCTCCGCCAGGATTTCGGGGGCTCGAGGAGGGCGCCCACGGGAGCTCGGCCACGTGGCAGCGTTTAGGGCGAGGGCCGTAAATCACGGCCGGCTGCTGAGTGGGGAAAGCAGAGGAAAATCCCCGCGGCGGCTGCGGTCGGAACCGCCGCCCTCCCCAGGCTTCCCGGGGGCGGCGGCGGTGCCTCGGGGCGCCCCCCGGTTCGGGCACACGCAAAGGATGCGACCCCTCCCCTCTTTGGGGGGGGGGGCGTTGCACGGGTGGCACATCCGAGCGCCCACCCAAAACCGAAAGGTTTTGATTTTGGGAGCGGTGAGAGAAGGCTGGGGGGGGGGGTGCTGTGGCGCGTGGTTGTTTTTTTTTTTTTTGGAGCTCTTGTTCCGTCCGGTGTTTATTCGCCTCCTAAATTATTTGGGAGCATCCCCAGAGCGTTTGCGGGCGCCGGTGCCTCTTGCTATGCGCGCCGCGGTCACTAGATGGGGAGATAACAGCTTCGCACGGAGCCCTGCCTGGCTTTCCAGAGCTCCTCCATCCCGGGATTTCCAGCCGGGAGCCCGGAGAAGAGGGGCGCGGGAGGCGCACCCCGGCACACCCCACCCCCTCACCGGGGCAGCGGGCGCCCGTCGAGCTCCACCCCAAAAACGCCCGTTGTGCCGGGGGCTTGTGGCCCCGGGCGAGCGCTGGCCGGAGCCGCGCGGTGCCGGTGCCAGGAGCCTCCTCCCCTCCCCTCCCGCCTCGCCGGGCGTGAGTTACAACGCGCAATAAAAAAAGGGAATCAGTGCAGTGATGCCAGTTAGCGCGACTGATCCAAGACCCGGCCTATTAACCGGTGAGTGGAGCATCCGTCTTGGCTCTCATTAGAAACCCAGCCAAGTACCCAGGGATAAATCTTGCGGCGCGTGTGGCAGCGCGGCCGGAGCCTCCAGGTTCCCCGGGATTTGCCCCTGGAGGTGGATCCGGTGCTTCCAAGGAGCCGAAGGGTATTTGGGCTCTGGCTGTTCGCCTGGGGATGCGCAGGGGTGGGGATGAGGAAGCAGGGAGCATCCCCAGGAGCATCCCGCAGAGATGGAGGTAGGGAAGGGAAAACAGGTATGGAGCAATGAGCGCTCAGGCAGTGCAGGGCGGCGTCCTGTCGTCCTGGCAGCCCCTCATCAACACATCCTGTCACCAGCAGCATCCCAGCATCAAATATATCCCATCACCAATGGCATCCCATCACCAGTGGCATTCCATCACCAGTGGTATCCCATCACCAATGGCATCCCATCACCCTTAGTATCCCATCACCAATAGTATCCCATCACCAATGGCATCCCATCACCAATAGTATCCCATCACCAGTGGCATCCCATCACCAATAGTATCCCATCACCAATGGCATCCCATGACCAGTGGCATTCCATCATCAGTGCTTCCCATCACCCACAGTATCCCATCACCCATCATATCCCATCACCCATCATATCCCATCACCCACAGTATCCCATCACCCATCATATCCCATCACCCACAGTATCCCATCACCCATCACATCCCATCACCCATCATATCCCAACACCCACAGTATCCCATCACCCACTGCATCCCACCAACCTCATCCCATCACCCACATATCCCACTGCCAGCAGCGTTCCAGCCCCAGCAACATCCCACCACCGCCACCCCATCAGCCTCCCATCCCCGAGGGGAGCCACCCTTCCCTGAAGGACACGGCAGCTCCGCTGCTCCTGCACGTGCCCCTGTTTGCTTTCCCTCCACCTCCCTCCATCAATCTCGGCGTGATTTACGGGAACGTGTTATTTATCTTTTTCGCCCCCTCCTCCTCGGCAGGGCCGGACTGGAAGATCCACACCTTTTTATAGAGCAATAAAGCCCGCACAATGAAGAGGGTTTCGTGAGGTTTTCCAGCCGCAAAAGGAACGAGGGGATGTGGCAGGAGGCAAGCTGGGGACCTGGAGCTCTGCAGCCACCTGTGTGAGGAACCAAGGGCTCGTAGATGGGGGCATAACCCACCCAAATATCCTCCCAGAGATGTCTGGTGGCATCTTGCAGAGGATGGATGGTCATGAGGGATGTGGGTCCCTGTGCCTCAGTTTCCCTCCTGGCCCCAGCCACCTGGACATCGTGGCTTTTACCACGGGGACATCCCTCCCTGTGCAGGGTGACGTGGTGGGGACACCTCTCAGCCCAGTGATGACCACGGTGGCGTGATCACAGTGGGTCACCCTGATGGAATTTTGGCTGAACTCCCCGGATTCCCCCCCTTAAAATCCTCCACAGCCCCTTCCCCCCTTCGCAGCTCCGCCTACAGACCACACTCTTGTCTTGAATTTGAAATAAAACCCCATCCCCTTTGCTTCCAGCCCAGCAGTGGCGCAGCCCTGGCTTCCAGATGACCGGCACTTTACGGGAATACCTCCCTGGGAAAGCTGTGCCAGCTCTGCCTTGGCCAGGGGCGTTGATTTAAAAGCTGCTCCAGCGCAACCCCATCGTCTGCAGCCTTCAGTCAAATCAATAGAAAGCAGGTTTGAATCAAATTGAAAATCCCCAGATCCGGGGCCTGGGGCCGTAAATCAATACCGAAATCAGACATGGAATTAAACAGGGGCAATCTGAGGGGAGATGGGGAGGGGAGATTTCCCTGCGTGTTTCCGAAGGCGGCCAAGGGACTGGCTGAGGAGCTGGAAGGTCTCACCTGCAGAGCGGCCGCAGGGTTTGAAGGCCAGTGCAGGGGAGCAGGGGGTGGGAAGGGACCTCCACACCCACCAGGAGACAAGTCTGGGCTCTTGGTGTGTCCTGGGGCTCAGCTGAGGTCGTAGGGACAGGCACTGTTGGCTGGAAGAGACCACAATGGGCTCTCAGCCGACACTGGAACTGCTGGAGACTTGAAGAGCTAAGGATGGTGATGCCAAGGATGGAGACGGTCCACTTGCCCCAGGGCTTCCCCCCTCCTTATACCCACCAAGAGCTGGGCTACAGCCGGTGGGGAGTGTGAGGACCCTCATGGTGATTCCTCTGCTTTCAGTGTCACCCCTCCAAAGGGACAAGCTGGAGGGCATCCTTAACAAGAAACCGCTGCTGGAAATCAGGCAGGTGACACCCAGCCCAAGCACCCTGGGCTCGGATAACGCCCTCTTCCCTCCAGCCTGCAGCAAACCTCACCGGTGCTCCGGCACTGAGCGATCTCGGGGGGTTTTCGGGCTCACCCGCCCCTCGCCGGCCGACAGGGAGCCACCACCCCGCTGCCTGCCACCAGCCCTCCTCCTGGAGGGCCTGAATCTCTTTGGAAGCCGGTCGTAAAGCCCAGGCACGGGGGTGTTTTTACAACCCCCCTCCCCACCCACCACCGCCTTCCCAGCCGCGGGCCGGCCCGGAGCAGCGTCCCCGCGGGGAGCTGGCCCTCGCCTCTTGGCCGGGGCTCATCTGGCACCGCCGCGTGTGTGTGTGTGTGTGAGTAGTCGCCTTGTCAAGGAGCTGGAGAGTCTCCAACCCGATGTTTTTCATTCTGTTGTCAGCTGCTCGCCAGCACCCAGCCTCGCCGGCTCTCCCTCCGGCAGCGGCTGCCGCGGGGGGGGACCTGCCAGGGCGGGGGTTGCGTCCTCCTGGCTGCCAGCGGGCACCCCCGGGCATTTTTCGCAGCAAATGCCCCCCTGGAGAGGCTGGGGGAGGTTGAGTCGTGGTTCCAGCTGGACCCGGAGCGCCTCTGCCACCGCCGAGGGCGGACGCAGCTCTCGGCATGAGGGGGGACACCGAGGCGCGTCGTGGGGGCTGCAGTCCTGGCACACGTCGCACCACAACCCCCCCCACCACCCCTTGACTGCTCCTCCTGTTGGCTTGGTGGCCAAAAGCCGACCACGGGGGTTTGGTGACGTGGGTGAAACCCCAACGGTGGGGTTTGTGCACCTCCTCGTCCTCAGAGCCAAGCGGCAGCCTGGCCGAGCGCCCGCGTCTCCCCACCCCGTTAACGTCCGGGGGGGGGGGTGGGATTGGTGGGGATTTGGGATCGCCCGGAACGCCCGGACCTCGGAGAATCGGCCATTTCACGTGGGCTTAAGGGATAAAACGATGCTGGGGCATCGTCTGGGCCGGGGATGCCTCATCCCCACGGCAGGCAGGAGCGGTCGGGGCGTGACAGTCGCCCAGCCGCTTTATAAGGATGGATGGTTAGATGGAGATCATAAAGCCCAAGAGCATTAAATCTTGGCGAAGACACCGGCCACGCCGCCTCAGCCACCCGGCTCAAAAGGCTATATATGTTTTTCATAATTTGCAATTACTCTTTTACAGTTCTCTCCCCGTAACTCTGTCCATCATCCCGGGTCAGAATATACGGCGCGCGTGGGAGCGCGGGCCGTAAAAACGCGAAAACAAACAGTTTGTCTTCGGGGAGATTAACGCACAGTTAAGAGCCCCATTTTAACACCCTCTCCACGCCGCCAGCCAATTAGCCCAGATAATGGGCTCCGCTTGATATTTGAGGTTTATTTCATTTCGCAACGATACCGGTTGCGTTTGATTGTGAACACATGATTTCCAATACACCCCCCCCCCTTCCCTCCCGACTGGCAGCGGGGTCGCCTTCGAGGCGCGCGGCGATTTGGGGCTAATCCGGAGGGGATTGGGGCAAGGGGGATCCTCTCTGAAACTCAGCCATCCCCCGAGGGAAAGAGGAGGCGGATGGGGCCAGGAGAAGTCACCGTGGAGGGTGTGCTGTGGATTCTCCAGCGGGGACAAAGCGTTGAGGGTCCTCCTTTGGGGATCTTCCTTCTCTGCTGTGTCAGCGAAATTTTGGAGGCCTGGGCACCGCCGCCTAACCCCAGTTGGTTTTGGCCTCCAGGTCCAAAGTTACCCCCACGCTCCCATGCAGAGAACAGTTGTGTAAACAGCCATTTTTCACCCCCTTCAACTTTTTCTTTTCCCTTTTTTTTTTTTTTTTTGTGCTTTGGAAATAAATGACTCCGGAGATGCCTCTCAAAAAGAAAAAAAAAAATCACTCGCCCTGCAGCCCTCCTGCCCCTCCTTCTGCTCTTTGAGAATCCCTCAAAAAAAAAAAAAAAAAACCAACTTGTGACTGGTTTCCAAACATCCCATTCATGGGAGCTGGAAAGGGGCCACGTTTGGCTCCAACCGAGCCGTGTCTTTTCTTGGCTGCAGCTGGAGAGATGTGGGGGCAAAATATCGTGTGTTTCATTTCTCTGCTGGCTGGAAGGGGATGCTGTGATGGAGGGCTGGGGGTAGGGAAGGATTTTTGCCCCCCAGGAGAGGAAGCCGAAAACCATAACTCCTCGCGAAAGAGATATTTTCGGAAAGTTTTGCCTCGGTTGGTGGGGCTGGAATGCGGCTCCTCGCGGCGAGTGACAAGGAGGAATTATGCTGGGACAGAAAATGGCTTTTCTACGACTCCCCCCTGCCCTTGCCCAGCTCCCATCAGGGCTGACACCCAAGATTATTTGTTTTAGGGGAGAAGCAGCTGAGAGGGACCTTCGGCGGGACATCGTGGGCCTGTGGGTCTGCCCGAGGACAACATTGTCCCTCGCGGATGTCCTGCCCCATGTTGTCCTCACCCAGCAGCCACCCTCCTACCCCCCACATCCCATCTCCAGCCCCACAGCCCTTCTCTGGCCCTGGAGAACCACTTGCTTCGGTAGATGGGCCCATCAACGGAGCTTTCCCACCCTTTCTTCCCTTCCCGGGGCTTTTTTTTTTTTTTTTTTTTGCTACAGATCTCTTTCTTTGCTTTGGATTAATCCATCTGAGTGGGAAAGCAGTCTCCGAGCAGGAGGAATCCAGGCTTTTTCCCTTAAAAACAAATCAAAGCTGGTTGCTGGCAGGGGATGGCTCCTCATGTCTCCCTCCCCAACCCTGAGCAGATCAGGGCCCCCCATCCACGCTGGGCGGACTGGGGTGGAGAGGAAAAGCTGAGAGGGACCTCTGGGGGATGTTTTTGCCCCTTGGGTTGGGTCTTCTGAGTTGTTTCTCCCCCCATGACATTCAAAGACGGATTTCGGTCCACGGGAACCCCCTGGGGCAGGGCTGGAGGGAAGTTCTTCCTGGTGGATCACCGGGGTTATCCCTGTTGGATGCCTGGGGAGGAAGAGAGATTTTGCAGCTTGGAAAGAAGAGGAACAGGGAGGGGAAAAATGCATCTGGGAAGGGAAGAAAAGGGGGGAAAAAAACAAAAGAAGAAGAAGAAAAAAAAAACCCCAAACCATTAGGCAAATGAGGAGAACTGGTGGGTAAATTGCCTCGGTTAAACATCTGCACAGTGTTACGGCCTTCAAACCAGACACGGCGCTGCAGCCGCTCCGCCCCGGCTCTCCCGGGCCCTGGGAGCCCTCCTGGCTCCCCTGCTCAGCTCTGACGAAGGCAGCAGCTTTTATAAATAGCAGCTGAGAGGTCCTGGATGGGAACTTGCCCGAATTTACCAGGCCTGCCTTCAGACTTCAGTTTTGGCAGAGGGCAGCCGAGAGCGAGCCGCAGCCCCGGGTGACCTGATCCCAGCCTGTGGGAGACAAAGGTGCAGGGCAGGGGGTCAGGTTGAGTTTCCAGCTCAGCTTCTCTGTGACACCTCTGGCTGGGTTTCATTGTCTGCAGTGTCAGGAGCTCCCCCACAAAGCCACCCGAAAAGGTACATTTTGGCCCAGCTCTGCTTTCCCTTCACCACCGATGGATGATTCGGGGACCTGAGGGCCAAAAGACCATCTCCTGAGACTCACCCCGGGCTGGTGGCAGGTGAAATCCCCCTCAGCTGCTCCACATTTTGGTCCACCTGGATGGGCCTCAGGCTGCTCATTGCCAACAGGGTCCCCAGCAGTCCCTGTCCTTGTGGGCACAGCAAACCCCGCTGCGTCCCGCCGGGATTTTGGGAGCAATGCAAGGAAGGACGGCAGCCATCAGGTGTCCCTGCTGCAGCCTGAACCCCCCCGGTGAAGGCAGGGATGTTCAGTGGCCAGGCAGCCCCTGGGGATGAGCCAAGACGCTGTTTATTATCCAGCAACCCGAAATCTGGCAGCGGCTCCGTCTGCGCAAAACTTTGCGCTTGGCCACCGGGCCGTTTTCCATCCTCGGGTTATTTCTCCGGCTTGGTTCGTGTTTATGGTGGATTAACCTGCTGTGAGGAGCCTAGGTATTATTTATGGCCGATTATTGGCATTTGTCTGGCTGGGAGGATGGCAGGAATACGACACCGCGGTGCTTACGCGGCTCGTTCCAAACTGCGCTCGGCTCCTCCGCCTGAGCGCGCGTGTTTACGATGCCAGCTCACGTTATTTTCATTAGCCCCCTTCCACTAATAAACTTTCGGTCGAACCAGGCTCGAGAAGAGAAAAATCCTCCTCAGAAGAGGGTTCTGGTGCCTTTCCAAAGAGTCATTGTCAAGGGCGCAGCCTTTGCTCGGGGACGTGAGGGGTTCAGCTGCCGGCGGGTTCGCCGCATTTGCATCGCGTTAACTCCGGCTGGCGGCTGCCCAGCGGCTCCATCTTTGCATCTGAAAACAATAAGGCCGAGGGGAGAATAGTCCCAGAAGCGAATTTTTCGGAGCATCTTTTCTAAAAAAAATGCCACGGCCAGGGCTTGTGTTTGCGCTCTGGGCTCTCGTTGTGGTCGGGAGGTGTCGTCTACTTCGAAGGCAGGAAGAGAAAACATCTCCGGGTCAGAGCTCGGCCTGGAGACTTTGGGGAAGGAGATGAGCAAGAGAGGATATCCTGAAAGTCTGATAAAGTCACAGGGGAGTTTGGGTTGGAAGTGACCTTAAAGCTCATCTCGCCCCACCCCTTGCCATGGGCAGAGACACTTTCCACTGGACCAGGTTGCTCCAAGCCCCCATTCAACCTGACCTGGACGAGCTGGAAGGGGTTAAATGTGAAAGTGCCAATGGCTCAGGATATTTGGGATGGTTTTACAGACCGCTGGGCAAAGACCATCCCAAAGCAGCAACAGCTTCTTCTGCAGGGCTGGGTGGAAAAGCCACCCCTTTCAGCCAAGGGACCATGGGAAATGTGATTTCATCCCCTGGGACGGTGGTTCCGTTACAGCTGCCTCCACCCAAAATCCCCCCAATCCCGCCACAAACCACAGAGTGATGTTCTGGAAGGGGCCGATGCAATGCTGGGTGATCCAAGGGAAGAAGCAGGAGCAGGGGAGCGGTTTTGAACTGGTTTTTGAACTGGTTTTTGAGCACAGTGACTGGGGAGATGCTGCCCATGGGACCACGTGCTGGCAAGAAGCAGCAACATCAAGAGGCTCGTTGGCCTTGGCCCTTATCTTTGGGATGAGGTTTTCCTGAGCTCCGGGGCAGCCCCATGACCTCCGAGTCCATACTTGTCTCTGGGAGAAGCTGCTTTTTGTTCCCCACACATCAGCACAACCCAACACGTTATTGCTGCGTCCCTCTCCGAGCAATTTTGATTTGTTTCTTCAAAATCTTAAATAAACCTGTTTTTTAAAAGTACCCCTGGAACAAGGGAACTGTATTATTATGGTAATTGGCTGGTGCTAATTATACTGATTACTGTAATAACCGTTTTGTTGTCACACAAATAAAGTGGATTACATCATTTGTAAGTGCCAGAGGCAAGCGATGGCTCCGGAGCAGAGAGCAGGGGAGTTATGTGGGTTTTCTCCTTGGGTGAGGTGATGCCCAGCAAAGGCACCTCCGATTTGGGAGCCAGGAGAGGTGCTTAAAGGGGGAGGATGGAGCCTCTGTGGGGGCCCATCTGCTTGCAGGGGGGCGCTGAGAGGCGGGCGGTGACGGTGAGCTGAAGGGAGCCGTTCCTCCAGCCCTGACCTTGCCCACCTCCCTCATCCTCGGAAGGACTTCGGTTGCTGTCAAGGACGCGATTGCGAAAGCACCCGCCGTCTAAACCCCTCCTCGCTCCAGCGGGCGGCGGACGAGACGCCTCCTCTCCTCCCGGCACCGGGAGATCCCGCAGCTCCTCTGGGAAAAGCCCAGGCGCGGTGCCGGGGCGCTTGCGGGTCCGCTCGGCCGCCCGGCACCTTCCCTCGCCCACGGCCGGGAGCCGCGACAGCCGCCGCGTGTCGCGACAGGCCGGCCCTGCCCGCGCTCCCCGCGTGGCTGTTCCACGAGCCGGCCCCGCCAGCCGCGGCGTTTCGGGGATCAGCTCCCCCTCCTGCCTTCAGCTCCGCGCCCATCCATCCCCCTTTAATTCCGCTGCCTCACAGCCTCGTTAAACCCCACCCCCACCCCCGAACAACCTCATTTTCCAGGGAAATCGGCAAAAGCAGGTGTTTTGCCTTTTTTTTTCTCTCTCTCTCTCTCTCTCTCTGTGTGTGTGTGTGTGTCGCCTCCTCTCTCGTGCTGATGGGCCCCTGGAGCTTCTTTTACACGAAAGCAACACAGGTTGATGTATTTTTAAATGGCTTGATTTTATCACCCTGCTTAATGATTTGTCGCGTTATTTATTAGACAGTGTGATATCCAGAGGGATTCATCGCATTAACGTATAAATAATGTGGCAAATAGTTCAATAGAGCCATAAAAAAGGGGATTTAGAAATAAATTGACCTATGTTTGCTACATGTAAACGAAGGTGGTGAATGATAATGTGTGTCATGCCCTTAAGCGTGAAAAACGGGGGCCAAGAATAAATCAGGAAGTTTCCTTCGGCGGGTAAAAACTGAGAAAGAAAGAGGAAAACACCCCAAACTCTTGGGGGCTTGGCCCATCTTATGCCCCGGGCTCCAGAGGTTGGATGTGGCCACGCGTCTCCCACGGAGGTTGGAGGTGCTGGTGGGAATCTCACAGGAGGGCACATGGGTGTCCCCCCCACTTGCCAGGAGGTTTGTAGGGCCCGGCACGGAGCGGGAACGTGCTCCCACCTCCGCCATAAATAAGGCCCCGTGGCCTTATCGACGCCCCGCAACGCTGATTAAAGCAATAACCACCACCCCGCCTTCCCACGCTGACTTACGAGGCCACGATTCCCGCCTGCTCTTGGGCAATCATTAATTATTTTTTAATAGATTTTTGCCTGCCCCCCCCCCGAAAAAAAAAAAAAAAACCTCCTGTTCCAACGGGGAGCTTTTCCTTCCGCCACGGGGGCCAAACTCGGTGCCGGGGTCGCCCAGAATCACGCGGATCGGCCGGGGCACCGGCCCCAACCCCGCGCCCAGCTCTGGCACCGCCGCCTGCCAGGGCGATATCTGATCTCGGCGCGGGTGCCAGATTTTATTCTGCAGCTGTAAGACAGATCACCTGTTTCTCCCCTTTCACAGCGTGCTGGGGTTTAATTATTTAACACCGCGGGGGGACACGGGGCGACGCGGTTGCGAGGGAGAGCGCGCCAAGCTCGTTGAGGGATGGACCCGATGGAGGGTGGATGTCAGTGCCAGGCAGGAAAGGAAGAGGGAGTTTGCTGCTGGCGTCACAAGGCCTCACCAGGAGAGTGGGAGGGAAGAGCTGGACACCCCCAGTGTGGATCTCGGCCCCCCAAAACCTCCTGGGTGTTGGCACCGGCCTGACTTGGACCACGAGCGGTGTCCAGTGTCACTGCAAGTGCTGCATCGAAATGTTGGGGTTTCCAAACTCCAGACTCGGCTTCCAAAATTTTGCCAAACTGAAAAATGTACACTCCTGGAGCCTCCAGCAGTGCCCACACGCCCCGGAGCTGCCAGGTTTCAGGGTCAGACCCCCGGCTAGAGTCAGGCTGAGCTCTTTGTCTGCTGCTGGCAGCAAAGCCAGAGCTCCAGCTTTGGCCTCGCTCCCTCTTCCCTTGCCAGCGTGGCACTAAGCTGGTGAGTCAAACTCACCTCCTCCTCCTCCTCCTCCACCTCTGCTGCCTCGGCTTTGCACGCACGGAGCCGTCATCGCTCAGGGCCACAGCCATGGGGCACCTGGGCTCATGGTTTGAATCCCTCGCCTCACTTTGCCCTGCTCCAGCACCCAAACCCGCAGTTGGAGGGCACGAGCACACAGGGACAAGAGCAGACTAACACCATTTGCCCTCCAGAGGAGCTTAAGGGTTGGGCAACCCAATGTCCCTCTTTATTTTTTGGCCAACGGCAGCTCGGTGGGGCGATTGTTGCCTCCCAGCCACGTTTCTGGGTCTCGCTGGGGCTCACCCCGGAGCAAACCCCGGCAGCAAAGCCCTTCCTCCCCCAGCTTTGGCTCTCGGGCTCCTCGGTGATGTATTTATTAATCCTGTGCACGCGATGGGTTTTCCAGCAGGTAAATGCATCCACTAGGCAAATATTCCTTTCCTTTTCCCCCCCTCCTGGCTGCCTCCGGCTCCAGCCAGCTCTCCGAGAAAAACAACCCTCAACGGCCAAACCTCCCCAAAACCTGGAAACGTCTCGGAGATCCCTTCCCGGGGAAGGAGGACAAGATCTTCCAGCTTCCTTCACGAGGAATAAACGCTCGTTTTAGTAGCCAATTTGATTCACTTTTCAAGGAACAGGTTTTCATGCTTTGTGCATTTATTTCCTAATTTTATTACGCCATTTAATTAGATCATGCACATTGGTTTTATTGTTAAAACATGTCCTTGTTTTCTTTATAACTGGATTTCATGGCACTACAGGGACATTTAGGAAAATATCACATTCCAGCATCGACCGTCGAAATCAGGCCTAGATCTGAGCGGAGCTGCCGGGTCGTAAATCTAGTCACAGATGGAAAAAGCGGAATATTATTCACAGCATGCGGAGCGCCAGCGGTTCCAGGAAGGGACGCGCACCCCCCTCAGCCCCCCCCTCCGAGCCCTTAAATTACAGCCCGAGGAGGGACCAAGCGGAGCAGCAGCTCCCTTTTGGAAGGACGCTGAGAAGTTGTTTGCAAGAGTCCCTTTTTATGGGCTGACAACGGTCGGGGCGGGCCCCCCGAGACTCCCCTCTCCCCATTTCACTGCGCAGGGGGTGCTACTGAGCCCACCTCTCTCCCCAACCCCAAAAAAAAAGCTCTTTCTTGCTCTGGGTTTCCTTTTCGAGCTCCTCTCCTGCCGAGGAGCTCTTTCCCACGTCCCTTGCAAAACCCACGTGCGACCCAACCGGGTTGGATTAGCGCGGGGTGTTTTTTTTTTTTTAAGGGGAGTTTGGGAGGGAGGGAGACTTTTCTCGCCGTGGGTCGGAGCAGATGGCTGGAAGAAATGAGGAATGGTTCTGGGAACTTCCCGCGGGGGATGCCTGAGAAAGGGGAAGGGGGGAAAGAAAAAAAAAGGGGGAAAGAAAATGAAGAGAAATCCACACACAACTTAAGACACTTGATCAGATGGTTGGAGGTTGACTACAGGAAACTGAGACCCTGGGGCTTTATCTCCGGGTTTCTGAGGGCTGGGGGCTGGCAGGGGGCTGAAAGGGAGCCGGCTGCAAGCAGAAATCAATTAGTGCTGGGGAGAACTTGAGCTGGTTCAGACGGATCCGTTCGGGGAAGGCACGCAGGGAGCTGGGCTGGGCCGAGCTGCAAATCATCGCCGGGCTGAGAGGCACCGGCAGGTCCTCGCTGGGCTGGGACTCAGCAGCCCCATGGCTGTAATTCATGGCAGAGCAGGGGTCAGGGTCCCATCCTGCTCCCTTCCCTGGCTGTGGACCACGAGATGGGGGAGCTGCCACCTCAGCTTGCTCCCCTCGGGCACCCGGAGGTCTGGTTAATGGGCGCTGTTTGGGGCGGTGCCCTCGGATGGGAGGCTTTGCCCTCGTGCAGATGAAACCAGCCCTGGACTGGTGGTTGAACTGGGTGAGAGGGGCTTTGGGGCGATTGCTGGGTGCTGGGAGGGCTCAGCTTCCTCCCTTCTTCCTTCCCAGCTGCCATCACCTGAGGAGACTCAACAAAAACAACCAGGGCCGCTGGATCCAGCGAAGTAAAACTGGAGACCTGGAGTAGATGCTGGAGGGATCTGGAGGGGAAAGGAGACCCTGGCGACGTGAATCCTCGTTGGGAAAACACCCTGAGGGAGTCACAGCCCCGTTCAAAATCAGATGTGGCCTCTCAGGCAGAAGGTCACGCCGGTGCTCTGACTTGGATCCCTGTGTGCCCCAGAGAGCACAGTGACCCAGCTAAAGCCCTTCCTTCCCTGCAGATCCTCCTCCAAAACATTCACTGCCTCACCTGGGGTGCAGATACCCCTCTTATTTTTCAGTCTTCAGCCCCGTCCTTGTGTCTTTTGCCTCCTGGAGCCTGAGAAGGCAGAGCCTCAGCTTGGGCAGCTCCGGCCACGGCGCTCAGTCCTTCTTTGGGCTCTTCATCCCCTACAACACCCACAGAGGGTTTCGTTGCCTCCCCCCTGACACGGGGTCCTCTGTGCCAGCCTTGCCCTCACCACCACTGTCGCCTCATGCCAGGAAAGGGCAGAGAAGGACCCGAACTGGCCCCGGGGAGCAGCCCCAAGCCCCGACCGGCCGCGCCCTTTCGCATCCGCCCGGCCGCGGCTTTTACAGCCCGGCGTAAACCCGGCGGCTCGGGACGCGTCAGCCCCGATTTACACCGGACAAAAAACGGCACAAAAGCCCCGCCGGGGTGCGGGTACCGAGCTCTGGTACCCCAGCAGCGGGCTGGAGGCACCCGCGGCGAGCGCCGCTTCAGCGCCAGCCGGGCTGAATTTGGCCCGGCTCGTTTAAAATTCCTTTTCTCTGCACACGAAACCATTTTCGGCGAAGTTTAGCCTTGGGGAGATTTATTTCCTTGTTAGCTCAAGATTTTCCTATTAGGCCATCTCGGAGAAACATGGCTGCGTTTTCTTCCAGCGCAGCAGCTGTTGTGCGAGACGCAGGTACATATTACAGCCGTCATTAAACGGCCTGTCATTCCCAGCTTCCTAATTACCGTATGAATAGAGAGCGGCACGAACAGAACGGCCCGATTGTTCCACTGCGGCTCGCTTGCGAGGGGAAGCAGAAATGGAAGAGGCAGCCGCGGCGCTCGGGGGGTTTTTTTATCCCCCCTCCCCGATCTAATCGGAGAGGAGATTCGGGCCGGCCCCGGGCGTGGGGCCTCGGTTTGCGAGAGGGTTTCGCAGGGGGAGAAGCTCTCGGGGTGTTCGCGGTCTCCCCTCTCCCCCTTCCGACTTTGGTCGGCTTTAAACGTGTAATTTAGCAAAGCAGCACAGCCTAAAATGAGGGAGGGCAAACATATGGTAAAGTAGGTGCAGGGAATATTCCAATAAGCAGTAATATACTGCGAGGATGTGTCCTGGTTGCAGTCAGCAGGTTTTTTTGGGTTGGGTTTTGTGGTTTGTTTTTTTTTTTTCCTGCAGTAATAACTCCCTCCTTTGTTGCAGGAAGTGGTGGTTTAGTTTTGCAGAGAAATTATCTTTTCCAAGCTCTTTTTTTTTTTTTTGTTGCTTTGTTGGGTTCCTTTTTGTAACAAAAAGAAGATCAGCATGGCTGTGCTGGGGTCACAGAGAGCCCATCGGCGAGTGGCAGCGTGTTTAGCATCCAGACACCCTTGATTTGCAGCACCTATTACGGCTCTTTTATAGACTGGGAGAGAAATAAAAATAAAAATACAACGGAAGGCGGCGCAGAGGTACCAAGGGCTGGGCCTGGGAAAGGGAGAGATAAAGCCTGGCTCAAAATGTGATCCAAAAAATGAGGTGAGAGCCAGCCAGCAAAAAGGCTTCGTGGTGCGGGAGAGATGCAGGCAGGTATCCAAAGGCTTTGGCATCCATTTTGGGAAGTTTTAGAGGAAAGGGTTGCTCGGCTGTGGTTTGGATTTCACCTTTGCTAAACCAGTCAGTTGACTGGAGATGTCCCCATGATACCTGTTCTCCCTGGGGGAAGCCACCTCCACGTGGTGTGGAGTGATGCCTGAGGGAGGCCGGGCACGTGGCTCAGCTCCTGGATCCAAGGGAGGGTCGCTTTTAGGAGCCGAGGGAAGTCAAGCAAGGAGACCTCCACAAAGACACGTCCCCTCTCTTCCTCTCCCACACTGCAGGCAGGATTTGGAGCCCGTGGGGGCCGCACCAGGAGCCAGGTCTCTGCTGGAAGGTGGGGCCGTGCTTGGCGCACATCGACCCACGGAGCCCCACCGCGGTGACAAAACCTGCGGAGGCGCAGCAGCCGTCGGGATGGGCTCGGGAGAGCCCGACCTCTGCCAGAGGGGCCAAGGTGAGGAGGAGTGAGCTCTCCAACTGCCCGCTCTCAGGCTGCTCAGGTTTTATAGGCCGACCCCGTCCCCTTCCCATCGCTCCAGGAACCCGCCGGCATTCTTGGGATTAACGATTTCCAGACGTCCCCGCCCGCCGAAGAGGAGGGGAAGGCACAACACCGGCTCTCAGCTGGGAATTGGGCAGTTCTGGACAAGAACAGGGGTGTAGAGGGGTGGGGCAATGGGCCCAGAGAGCTGCTGAGGTGTGTGTGGGGGGTGTTAATAATCCGAGAGAGAGTCACGGATATCCCGCGTTGGAAGGGACTCAGAGGGATCATCGAGCCCAGCTCTTCAGGGAATGGCCTCTACTGGGGTCAAACCGTGACCTTGGCATTGGCCGTGCTCTCACAAGGGGAGCTGAGCTGAGTTTTGTCGCACCTCCCAACGCCCCCCCGGCCGGAGGTGCCAAGGGCGGCCCTTGAGGACGCGCAAACCCACCCGGGCGAGGTGGTGGAAAACCACCTCACGCCTCCTGCCTCCTGAGCAACCCCCTCCCCGTCACCCCCCCAGCCCTGCCTTTTGGAAGACCTGAGCACTTTTTGGGGCACCTTCAGCCCCACCCACCGTTTCTCCTCGGCAACGACTCCTCCCCCCCCCAAAAAAAACGGCACCCCCGGCTCTGGACCGCCGTGGGTGAGCAAAAACTGGTGTTTTCTTCCCTCCCCTCTTTGTTTCCCACCAGCTCCATCTGCCTGGCTCCCCACCTGAAGGCAGCAGAGGTCCTCTGTGGCATCTCAAGGCGTTGCCATGGAAACTGTAATGTCACAACCCGGGGATGACGGCTCGGAGTGGGGAAAGGAACAGCAGGAAACAGTTTCCATGCAAATATCGGTCGCAATAAAAGGCCATAAATAAACAAGCAAAGGAACCGGGGAGAGCCGAGGAGAGAGAGAGGAGGGGAGGAGGGGGGGGGTAGAAATATAAAATGAAAGGATGGGATGCTGGCTGGCTCCTCCAGAGCTCGTTACCTGCAGCTGGCATGCAAATGGGCTTTGTTTTAATTGCGGCTTCGCGAGGCACGTTGGCAGAGCCGTGGCACGGGATGGGCCTTAATGAGAACCCCCCCCCGTGCCCGTAGCAGCTCTGGAAGGCAATTAGCAGCAGGGCCTAATGAACTCAGGCCGTGTGGGGCAGGGAAGACCGACTTGGGGGGAGAAAAGGGAACTTGTGGGGGTGCAGGGAGCCCGTTTTCCTCACACGAGGGGCAGCTTTGGGTGCTCTGGGGGTGGCTTCACTAACAAAATAACCCCCCATTTTTAGCTCCTCCCTCCCCCAAAAAAGAAGGGAGCTGTGGGGCAGCGGCTGCTGGGGGTTTATATACCCCGGAGGGGGGGAGGCCACACGGGATTGGCCGGGAAGGTGGGAGGGAGCACGGGATTGGCTGGAAGCAGAGCCGGGCAGGAGCAGGGGATTGGCTGGGAAGGTGGGTGGGAGCATGGGATTGGCTGGCGGCAGGGAAGAGGTGGCGGCAGGGGATTGGCTGGGAGCAGAGTGAAGTGGCAGCACGGGATTGGTCGGGAGCACAGGTGGCAGGAGGGGATTGGCTGAGGGGCCGGGGCGGGATGGGGATGCGGGATGGGGTTGGATGGGAATGGATGGGGATACAGGGGAAATGTGGGATGGGGA
>JAWMRA010000228.1:1675-18038 GCA_035584735.1 Pseudotriccus pelzelni | reverse complement strand
ACCACCCTCTGGGGGAAGAGCCTCTTTCTAATCTCCAATCCAACCCTCCCCTCACACAACTCCAGGCCATTCCCCGGGTCCTGTCCCTGCTTCCCACAGAGCAGAGCTCAGGGCCTGCCCCTCCTAAGGAAGCTGGAACTGCAGTGAGGTCTTCACACAGTCTCCTCTTCCTACCCCTTGTTCCCTGGGAGCAGAGCCTGACCCCAACCTCGGCTCCCTCCTCCTGCCAGGGAGTTGCAGAGAGCCAAAATATCCCCCCTGAGCCTCCTTTTCTCCAGGCTGAGCCCCCCCAGCTCCCTCCGCGGCTCTTCATCCGACTCCTGGGGATCTAAGCACAGGTTCCAGCTTAGAACCACAGAACCCCCTGAGCTGGAAGGGACCCCCAAGGATCATCCAGTCCAACCCTCAGCCCTGCACAGAACCACCCCCAAGAGTCACACCATGAGCCTGAGAGCGTTGTCCAACCCCCTCCCTGAGCTCTGGCAGCCTTGGGGCCGTGCCCACTGCCCCGGGCAGCCTGTCCAGTGCCCACCACCCTCCGGGGGAGGAAGAAGAACCGGAGCTCACCTGAGTTCTTGGCCGGGCAGGGCTGGCAGGGCTCCCCGAAGCCGTGGTCCGGGTTGGCACAGCAACACTCCGACTTGGTGACGGCGCCGGGGAAGGGGCGGGCGCAGGTGCCCTTTTTGATGCCCCCGTAGCAGGTGCTGCGCATGTGGGTGTCCACGCAGACCCGGCCGTCCACGCCGATCGCCAGCCCCCCCAGGCACTCGCAGCGGAACGAGCCCTCCGTGTTGATGCACCAGCCGTTCATGCAGATCCCGGGGGTCTCGCACTCGTCGATGTCTGCAGGGAAGGGAGGGGGACACACACCGGAGGGTCTCAGCTGCCCACGGGCGCAGGGACGCGTGGAGAGGGGGGAAGGACGCGTGGGGAGAGGGGAGGGACGCGTGGAGAGGGGCAAAGGACAAATGGAGGGGCAGAAGGACACACGGAGAGGGGCTCAGGACTGTTTTGCAGAGAGCCTCGTAGACCAAGAGGGTCTACAGAGCTCTCTGCTGCCCGTCCCCTGTGGTTCAGGGGAAGGAACCGGGATCTGGGAGATCTGAGAACTCCGGAGATTCAAGCCCTTCTCAGAGCAGCAGGGTCTGGTCTCTGCTCTGCTGATGGGGCACTGACCCTGAAAATTCACCCCATCACAGCAGCTCATCAAAGAAAAGGTCTCCTCCTCCTCCTCTTTCCACTCTGTCTCCACATCCCAACCTTCCTGGCTTTGGGAGGCAGCACACAGACTGCAGTGGGACGTGCTGGAGAGGCTGAGAGCTCTGGGACAACTGCTGGCAGCTCACGCTGGCCACCCAGAGCTCCCTCAGAAAGAGCATTCCAGCTCCAACTCGCGCTGGAGCAGAGCAGGCAAAAGAACATTTTCCCTCGCGCCCGTTCTGCCGTGAAGGGACGATTTCTGGTGGCAGAGCAGGAGCAGCCCTGGTTGTTCTCAGCTCCCCGCGCTCTGAGACACAGCACAAATCCCAGGGGATTGGGAATGGGCAGGGAACAGGCCCGGGGATCCACCCACCGACACAGTAGCGGCCGTTGGGAGCCAGAACAAATCCGGGCTTGCAGATGCACTTGAAGCTGCCGTCCTCGTTGATGCACATCCCGTTGAGGCACATGTTGGTGGTGGCACACTCGTCGTGGTCTGGGGAGGACAAACACCTGGGCTGAGCCTGAGAGCAGCAGCAAGACCCTCCTGTGCTCCAAAACCCTCTGGCTCGAACTGCTTCTTGGGGCGGTGGGTGCTGGTCCTCGAGGAAGAGGGTTGGGGATGGAAGGGAGCTTAGAGAGCATCTACTCCAACTCCCTGCCACGGGCAGGGACACCTTCCCACAGCTTCTCCTGGTGAGGAGAAGTCCCGCTGGGAACTTTCTTTTCCACCTTTCTTTGTGGGAAGAAGAAGTCCTGCTGCACCCCTGGTCCTCTCAGCCAGTGAAGGACTCAGACACCGGCTGCTGGAGCATGTCCTGCTTCCAAACCCAGCCCTGCTGATGCTCCTGGACCCCAAAACCCACAGGAGCACTCACAGCCTTATAAAAACACCTTCCCACTTGAGGCCTCTCATTTTAATACGTCCTAGGGAAGCACAGGGGTAGGAACAGGGATTCTCCGGACTCCTGAGATTAAGGAGGTTTGATTAAACCAACCCTCAATCCCGAGGGAGAACACAATCCCAGCTCAGTCCCAACCTCCCCAAGGGCCGCCAGCAGCCTCACCAACACAGTTCTTGCCATCAGGGGTGATCTCAAAGCCAGCGTTGCAGATGCACTGGAAGCTGCCGTCGGTGTTGACGCAGCGGCCGTTCCTGCACATCACCCCGTTCATGATGCACTCGTCGATATCTGCCAGGAAAGGGACACAGCAAGGTAGGAGCAGCTGGGGGGAGGAGCAGCTTAATAACCTCCGTGAGAAAAGCGGGCAAGTGCTCTCAGACTCAGGAAGAGTTCACCTTAAAAACATCCAGCTGGGAAATCAGGAAAGCGTTTCACACTGCCGGGCAACTGAGGGGTCCTTTGGAAACCATTTCGTTGGAAAGAGAGAAAAACTAAGGATTCTACAGGGAAATCTGCCTTTGCTTCTTGTTCCACGTGGTGGTAGAAGGTGTTTCCTTCCCATTGCTCCCTTTTAGCAATCCCTCATCTGGAGCACCATGTTTGTGCTGCATGAGAGAACAACCTTGCTGGGCATCCTACCTCAATGCAGATCTGCCCCAAAATCCCATCTTCTGCCAAATAAAATCCTCTAAATAGAGTTCTGCTCTTGGAAAGGGCTCTGTGTCTTTCTTGATTGCCACCAACCCGTTTTAAGGCAGATAAAGGCAGAGGAAACTTCTCCAAGACAGATCCCAGCACACACGGGGCTGGAGGGCGGTTGGTATTTGGGGGCTTCTCACTCTGGGAACCGTTCCCCTTTGGCTCCCAGGGGCTCTAACACCCCTGGAGCTCATCATGTCCCCCCAAAAGGAGAGGGACAAGCCTTACCAATGCAGGCCTGCTTGGTGGGGGTGCTCTGGAAGCCCTCGTGGCACTTGCAGTGGTAGGAGCCCGGGGTGTTGACGCAGTCGCCATGCACGCAGGGGCTGCTGGAGCACTCATCCACATCTGCCAGGGAGAAAACACCAAACCCTGAGTGTCCAGCAGGCACAACCAGCTCCCAGGACAGGCACAGGGGGCTGGGGAGGTGCTGAGCCCCTTGTGCCGACAGCAAGGTCCCTCAGATGGCACCACCCCAACATGGGTTCACCTCAGCGCGAGTAACTCGGTGTCACCTGCAAGAGGACACTCAGTCCCAGGATCTGTGTCACTGAGGAAGGTGTTAAACAGTGCTGGTGCCAGGCTGGACCACTGGGGACACCACCACTCGTTCCTGGTTTCCCCTTGAACGCTGAGCCATTGACAGAACCATCCCCGTGACCCTCAGAGCATCACCCAAACCTGGCCAGTGCCCACCACCCTCTGGGGAGGACGAACCTGTCCCTGAGATCCAACCTAACTCTCCCTGGTGTTGGGGCAGCAGCTGGAGGTGCTTTAGGAGCAGGCCCAAGGCCCACCCGGAGCAGGACCCACTCACCAATGCACTCCCCACGCACGTCCTGCTTGTAGCCCATGTTGCACTCGCAGCGGTAGCTGGACGGGGTGGGGATGCAGCGCCCGTTCAGGCACAGGTTGGTGAAGTGCTTGCAGATGTCAATGGTCTGGTTCAACGTGGCGGTTCCTGGGGAGCACAGAAACAGCATCAGGGAGAGGATTCCGGAGCCCTCGGTTGTCCCCACAGCTCAGGGCGGGGGCATCGGAACGGTGACAGCCCCGAGATGTTCCTGGGCCCTGAACAGGAGCCCCCAGACCCAGCAATCTCTGCAAGGGGCTGCAGTCCCTGCTGGGCCCCCCACCCCACCGTTCTGAGCTGGAAGGGACCCACAAAGACCATCAAGTGAACGGCCCATACCAGAGATCAAACCCACAAGCTTGGTGTTATCAGCACCCTGCTCTGACCAGCTGAGCTCATCTCGGGGCCAAATCCCTCGGAAAAACCCCGGGGTGGATATGTCTTGATAAAAACACCGCCAGGCACGAGGGGGGCTCAGCCCCTCTGAAATCAGGTGGGAATCAATTCCAGCCCCTCTGAAACAAGGTGGGGATCAATATTTGTGGCCGCCCAGAGCGTTCCCACAGGCTCCAGCCCTCAGCAAGGAGCTGCACTGGGGTGCCCATCGTAAGGGAGGTCCGAGCTGGTGGGGGAGCAGTTTGGTTTTGGGGTGGGGTGGGGGCAGAGGATGAGGTGATGACGTGAAGGCTTTGTTCCCGTTTGGTAACTGTTGGAAAGGCTCCGCTCCCGCTCGGTGGCTGGAGAGAGATTCCAGGCTGGAAGAGCCGACCCCGGCTGTGCTGCCGTGCCAGCAGACGCCGTTTGATGTGTCTGTGGGCTCAGTGCCCTGCACAGTGTTCCTGCCACGTCCCACCACTCCCCCCCTTCCCCGGGGGTCGGGACACGAAGAACACGGGTGTGTGGCTCACGTGGGAGCAGCATTCCAGCATCCCAGCATTCTTCCAGCATCCCGGCATTCCAGCCCTCAGGAACACATGCTGCTCCCTGAGAGGGGGGGGTCAGCACGAGGAAAAAGGAGTTTAATTACCGATGCTCGAGCTTCCCGGGCCCATTCCAGGCAGCCCCGGGATCCCGCCTTGTCCGTTCGCCCCGTTCGGTCCGATGCCTCCGGGCCCGTTGAGCGCCGGCCCGACGCCGTTGGGCCCGAATCCAGGGATTCCTGGGAAGTTCCCGGGGAAGCCTGGCACGACCGGGAGCCCCTCGATGCACAGCCTGCGGTACTCATCTGAAAGGGAACAGCTGCCTCAGAGCAGGGAACAGCGGGATGGCGATGGATGATGATAATAATAATAATAATAATAATAATAATAATGGACATTACAATTCCGTAATCCCCCACCCTGACCCCCACGACTCCAGGCCTCCCCGGGGTTGGCACAGGCAGGAGTTGGCTGGTGTGGGGGCACTCACCAGAGCCCCGCACGGGGCACATCTCGGGGGTCTGGCCGATGGCCCAGCAGCGCCCCGAGTCGCAGCAGCACTGCATCCTGGTGTACTGGCCCGGCAGGTCCCCGGCGCAGCGGCCCCCGATCAGCGCCGAGAAACACGTCCCGACGCGCTGGTCTGCGGAGAGGGGGAGAGGAGAGGGCACACACCGTCACAGCCTGCCGGCCCCACGCTCCCGCTGGGCTTCCCAGGGCTCATTCCCAACGGCGTCTCCTCCGGCCGCCCCATATCCCAGCCAGGCCCCTTGTTCTGCCTCCTCGTCCTCCCCACAGCCCGGGCTTCTCCAGCACAGCAAAGCTCCGGGCAGGGCCAGAAGATCATTCCCGGGATTAAATCTCGCATTCCCATCCTCCCAGTCCCAGTCTCAGCCTCCCAGACAGCTCCAGCCTCCCATTTAAGGCTCTTCAAAGAGCCAGAGCAAGAGCCAGACACGGGCAGTAGGTGGGCAATCCCCCCTCCATTGGGGGCTGCCCTCCTTGCCCTGCAGGAAGGACAAGCTGACCCAGCTGATTCTGGATGGATTCAGAGGGCAGAAAGCAGGTCAGATCCCACATCTCATCCCAGGCTGCCTCACCTTCCCCCAAAATTTGGATTATTTCCAGGTGTCTCCCTTCTCCCTGGACTGATGAGAGATGCCAGGGGCAGGTTCCCCCACTGAGTCCACACCAGCTGGGAGAGGGGAGGTGGAACCTTGGCTCTTCCTCTGCTCGACAGATGAACTATTCTGGCCTAAACTCAACAAATTTGCCCCCTGGGGCTGAGGTGTCCACTCCTCAGGTTCCTCCTCTGCTGCTTGTGCCTGTCTCGCTCATTTATATTCTACTGGTGACCAAGGTTTGGCCACTGGGCAACGTGACACCCCGCCAGGCCCTGAATTTGGCCACAGGAGGAGCAGCATCTCCTCCTCTCTCGGGCTGTGGGACCCAGAGTGATGCATTTTCCCCCAGCTCCTGCCACCGAAACCATTTCCCTGCGAGAAAAGCAACCCAGCACTGCCTGCTCCTCTTTCAGGTGTTCCCAGAGAGAGAGAGGACATTCCCCAGCCATTCCCAGGTTCCCCATGGGGAAGCTTTCCCTGCCAGCTCCCAGTGGTCCCAGCATCTCCTGGGACTGGAGCTGCTCCCAATCCCACATCCCTCCAGCCCAGGGTGTTCCCGTGCCAGGCCATGGGTTGATTCCCACAGCCTGGACTGAGCTGGGAGGAGAAGGAGCCCTGGATGGTGGTCAAAGCCACAGGGGTGGGGTGTGTGTGGCTTCTGGACAAGACCCAGCAGACTGAGGGTCTTTCACACGTCTGGCAGGCCCCACCTGGCACGGAGTCCCCCAGGAAAACCTGGAATCTTCCACTGCTTCATCCCAAGGAAATTAATGAGGAGGGGGAAAGTCTCCTCTGCTTGGTCAGCTGTGGCTCTGGGGTGACATCAGCCAGCAGCTGGCACTGCCCTGGGCCATAATTAATTGCCTAGAGCTGCGTCGTGGGTTGGATGGGAGATTGGGGGGAAATTCCTCCCTGGGAGGGTGGGGAGGATTGAGGTGGAATTCCCAGAGAAGCTGTGCCTGTCCCATCCCTGGAAGTGTCTAAGGCCGGGCTGGAGCAACCTGAGATAGTGGGAGGTGTCCCTGCCCATGGCAGGGGGTGGCACTGGACGAGCTTTAAGGTCCCTTTCACCCCAAACCAGTCCAGGATTCTCTGTAGCCCCCTCGGACTCCCAAAAGCAGCTCCTCTCTGACCAGCCCAGGGCAGGATATTGGGACCACTTGGAAAAAGCTGCCCCTCAACCCCTGGATGTGAAATTATTGACCTGAGGGCTCAGGGCTGAGCTCAAACGAACCTCTAGGTCTGAGGGTGGCAGTTCGGAATAAACCCTTCGGCCGTCAGAGATCCCACCCGGCTCCTCCCCATCCCGGGTGGCGGTGCCGGCTGGTCCCCAGGGCTGGCAGACAGGGTGACAGCCAGGCTGTGAACAAGGAGGGCTCGGAGAGCTCCGGCTCCTTCCCCACGGCCAGACAAGCGCTGACAAGCGCGACAAGCCAGGGAAGTCACAGCAGTTTGTGGAACACGGAGAGGGGGGCGGAGGAGGTGGGGGAAAAGCGCCAGCCCTTGTTCGTCCCGCCCCTGTTTATTAAGCTCATCTGCTCTGCTGCGGTTTGCAACAATCACCCTCGTGAAGCGAAGGTCAGACCTAATTGCAAACTCCTCTGCAGCTGCCTGGGGCGGGCAGAGGGGTGGGTGGAGAGAGCTGGGTCGCCGCAGTCCCTCCGTGACCCCCTCCAGGACCACCCGCACGCTGGAGGTGGGAGCACATCCCCGGGGCAGGAGGAGGAGGAGGAGGGTGGTTAGTCCTGCCCTCCTCTGTGCCTGCCCCCGGGAACAGGTTTGCACAAACCCCTCGGAAAAAGCAGAAAATGCCGCGGGGAGAGGGGAGGGGGAATTCCAAATGGGATTAGAGAGCGCCCCGAGGTAGGGGATGGAGCCTCAGCCAGGCTGAGGTCTCTGGGTCAGAGAGGCTGGGGAGGGTTTCGGGACCTTCCACTGGCGTCTCTCAGGGTCTGCACCCCAGCTGGGCCACGGGGGGAGGTGTCCTGGTGCCCAGGAGGAGCAGAAGGTTCCTCAGTGTGGCTTATCCCTGACTTCCCGTTCCACGGGCACGTCCTCTCCGTGCCTTGCGCGAGGTGTCTGAGATCTGTCGTGCACCTGCAGGGGATTTCTGCACTTTAAATCCTAGGGAATGCTGGTGGGGCAGGGGCAGGGAGAGGTGGAGGGATGGAAAGTTCAGGTACCGCTTCCCAGGAGAGGAATTTCAGGGTATTTCCCTTCCCTTTGCGTCTTGTCGCGAGCAGAAACTGAGAAGCTCAAGTGACCAAAGCCAAACACGCCTGGAAATGTCCAAAGTCAGGTTGGAGCAACCTGGGATAGTGGGAGGTGTCCCTGCCCAGGGCAGGGGGGTGGCACTGGATGGGCTTTAAGGTCTCTTCCAGCCCAAGCCATTCCATGATTCCATGAGCCTCACATTTCCTTCCTCCTCCTGCTCTTTTCTCTCCTGCGCAGTGACCAAAGTGGGCAAAACTCTCCAGGCAGGTGAAGCCCTCGGGTAACACCCTCAAAACCTTCTCCTGCTGGAGCAGAACCTTCTGCTGCCTTAAAAAAAAACCACACCACACCTCCCAGCCTGGGAGAAATGAACGAAACTCCTACGGACACGCATGGAATTGGACTCTGTGTGTCAAGCCCGGCCATTCAACAACTGCTCATTTCAAACCGCCACGGGTTTTCTCCAGCCCTGCTGCTGGTGGGGTTTTGCTGGGCAGGGCAGGGCAAGCAGTTTAATGAGGTTGGGGATCAACTCAAGCTCTGGGTCTTGCTGTTTCAGCTGTAAAAACTCCAGGAGATGATTCAAATGCAATGAAAAGAGGTGTTTACATTACTGGAAAGGGAGGGGAGTATGTCAAGGCACCACATGGCCAGTGCTGGTGCCCTTTTATATATATATATATATTTTTATATTTTTTTATATATAAACACTGTGGTCACCCCCAACCTAAACATCCCAGAGGCACCAATGTGACAATCTCTCCTCTCTCTCATCCCTGATGCTGTTCAGGCTTTACAAGTGGCCATGCTGTTTATCAGTTTCCCAATTTTACCCACCATTCCTTCCGTTCATTAAATCTCCCCCCCCCCCCGTCGGTCAAACTCTCAAAACAAGCACCAAAAAAACCCCCCAAAAAAAAAAAAAAAACAAAACCAAAAAACACAACCATGGAAGCAGAGTTTGCAAAATCTGGATCCCGGGGCGACGGCACCCGAGAGCCACAGCGAATTTGGCCAAAAAAAACACGGCCTCGTCCCAAAACGTGCCGTGGGTGGGGACGGGGGGAAACGGCTGGGCCGTGACGTGGGGAGTTCAGAGCCACTCCCCGTCCACTTGCAGCTAAACAAGCCCGGGACTATTTTTAAACGTGGGCTTTCTAATTTTGTTTCGCTCTGGGTTTCAAGGAAAAGTGAGGAAAAGTCCACATGACTCATCCATCACACCCCTCCGGGCTCGTGGCAGGGGCTGGGGAAGAGGAGGAGGAGAATTTCATCCCTCAAATCCATCAGATTCCCAAACAAGATGACTCGTGCTTTGCTTCTTACTCACGCTCGACAACATTTCTCTTTCTGGAATTAGAACAAATCGAATTTTGCTCCAGGTTCTGTGGATGGAAAAGGCTCTGGAGCTGATTTTTTTTTTTTCCTGCTCTATTAATTCTCAGGACATCCAGCTGTACCTGACATTTTGCATTGCAGCAACAATGATCTTTGCCTTTCCTGTGACAGTCCCTCTCTCTGAAATTCTCCCAATCCTGGTCTTTCTGCGGGCAAATTGACTTTCTGAACAGTGTGAAAACCCCTGGGATTGATTTTTGACTCCAGCAAGTGCCCCTGCTGAGAGCAAGTAAACACCAAACCAATCTGTTTATCGTAGGAACTGTTGTCTGCTACAAAGAGAAATGGAGCATCAAATATTTACGAGCCTTGGAAAGGAATTTTTGAGCTGTTCAACGTGGGAGATTCACTCCAGGCTTTAGGCTGGAGGCAGGAGGGCTCAGCTCTGCTGGATTCGGGCCAGTTTTGGGGAAGAAGCTTTGGAATACGGACACTTTGAGCCAAAGTGGGACAGGGCTCATCTCAATACTCCCCAATCCGTTCCCAGTACCTCCCAGTGCCCCCTACTCCCTTCCCAGTCCATTCCAGTGCCTCCCAGTCTGCCATCAGTGCCCTGCAATCCACTCCCAGTCCATCCCAATCCTCCCCAATCCATTCCCAGTCCCTCCCAGTGCCCCCCAGTCCACCCCAATCCATCCCCAGCCCCTCCCAGTGCCCCTCCCAGTCCCCTGCAGGTCCAAGTCCCCGTGCACAGCCCCGTTTCCCACCCCCATCACCGGTGGGAATTCGGGACGGGCTCCCGGCACCCAAACCCGCTGGGCTGGGGGAGCCGGGGAGGGGTCTGGGGGTGCTCCTGGGTGGGCAGTGTGGGTTCCAGGGGTGGGGAGGGGGCCCGGCTGTGCTTTAGGGGTCTCACCAATGCAGCGGGATCCGTCAGGGCTGGTCATGAAGCCCCGGGGGCAGGTGCACACGTAGCTGCCCGCGGTGTTGGTGCAGTCGCCGCCGTCGCAGGCGCCCGAGATCGCCCCGCACTCGTCCACGTCTGCAAGAGAACACACCCACGGCGGTGTTTTCCTCCCGAGCGGCTCCTCTCCCGCCCCGGGCCCCGCTCACGGAGCGCAGGGGCCGCAGTTAAGGGTGGTCGCGGGGTGCTCCAGGTCATCACTGGCCTCCCACGGGCGACGAGAGTCTCCCACACCGAGGGGTTCGTGGGGTGCCAACAAGACTCTCCCACACCGAGGGGTTCGTGGAGTCTCCACGAGATTCTCCCACACCGAGGGGTTCATGGAGTCTCCACGAGATTCTCCCACACTCAGGGTTTCATGGTATCCCAACAAGATTCTCTCACACCGTGGAGTCCCAACAAGACTCTTCCACACCAAGGGGTTCATGGAGTCTCCACAAGATCTCCCACACCGAGGGGTTCATGAAGTGCCAACAAGACTCTCCCACACTGAGAGTTCCATGAAGTTCCAACAAGACTCTCCCACACCGAGGGGTTCGTGGGGTCCCAACAAGACTCTCCCACACTCAGGGTTTCATGGAATCTCCAGGAGACTCTCCCACACCAAGAGTTCCGTGGAGTCCCAACAAGACTCTCCCACACCAAGGGGCTCGCGGGGTCCCAAAAAGACTCTTCCACACCAAGGGGTTCATGGAGTCTTCAACAACTTTTGATCAATATAATTAAATGTCCAAGGCCCCGGGGGGGGGCATTTGGCTCCAGGGATTGTCTGGGAGCAGAGCTGGAGCTTTGGCCTCGGCGATGGTTTAGTGGTTTGACTCAGTAATGGTTTTGGTTTTTTTTTCCTCAATGATTCTCTGATTTTAGGGTTTTTTCTTTTTATTGGCAACTGAAATGTCTTTCAGAAGCCGAGCTGGAATCAGATTCGACCTCTAATTAATTAAGTAATCCCCCCCGAAGCAGCTGGTTGGTGGGCACGGCCCTGGTGATGGTAAAAGAAGGAATATTTTACAGTGGCAAAAAAACCCCCTCAAACCCGTGCCTTGGCCACTGGGAAAACGAATTATTCCTGCTAAGCAACATTATTTATGACATTCTGAAACTCTGGTGCTGTGGGCAATGGATAAGGGGGCTTTTTTTCTCTGGGGCTGGCAGGAAGGAACCGGTCAGAGTTTGGTCCTTGGTGGGAATTTTTCCGCTGGGAACCGCAGCCTGATGGCATTAACACGTGTGGAGCTGGAGCTGCTGCAGGGCAAAGACCAACCTGCCAAAAAAGCTGCCAAAAAAAAAAAAAAACCAAAAAAAGAAAAAAGACACAACAGCAAAGACCTCTCGTGTGGGAGGGGGGATTTTTGGAAGAGCTCAGCCGGCAGATTTTCTGGGAGAGGGTCACCTGAAATCCCGGCTGGGACACCAAGAAGGGGCAGGAGATTTTCTTTTTTTTCCGTAGGGAAACACTGTGGATAACCCAGAGGGGGGTGGTGGTGACTTGGGGGTGAGAACTGTTGGAGCCGGGGAGGCTGAGCGCAGTCTGACAGTGCCCTGCAGTGGCTGAAGGTGCCGGCGCAGCCCTGAAGGGCCGAGGGAGAAAGGCAGGGGGTGTTAAATCTGCTCTGATCCCCCCCTGCCCCAGTGCGAGGTGTCCCTGCCCGTGGCAGGGGGTGGCACTGGACGGGTTTTAAAGTCCCTCCCAACCCAAACCAGTTTGGGATTCTCTGTAGCTGAGCTGGTGCTGGTCGTTATTCCCATTTCCAGGAGCAATCAGCTCTTCCCGAAGTTCCTGCACTTTTTTGGCAGGAGCTGTTGTGGCAGGACGAGGAGGGAATGGTTTCAAACTGCCGGAGGGCAGGATCAGATGGGATATTGGGAAGGAATTCCCGGCTGGGAGGGGGGGGAGGGGCTGGGATGGATTTCCCAGAGAAGCTGTGGCTGCCTCATCCCTGGAATTGTCCAAGGACACGTTGGAGCAACCTGGGACAGTGGAAGGTGTCCAAAATTAAAGCCAAGTGTCCAGGGCAGGTTATCCAAAGCATAACCTGGAATCAGGGAAAAGGTTCTTCCTCCCCAGAGGGTGGGAATGGAATGGTCACTTCCCAAGGCTGCCAGAGCTCAAGGAGTGCTTGGACAACACCCCCAGGGATGGGAATGGGGGGATTGTTGGGGTGTCCTGGGCAGGGCCAGGAGTTGGCCTGGATGATCCTGGTAGCTCCTTTCCCACACAGGATATTCCAGGGTTTCATTCTGTGATCCTATCTAATGGCAAAGGGGAAGACACTGCCCTGCTTGGCTTTTTAGGACTAAAATCCTGGCTTTCAGCCACCACCTGAGATGTCCCCGGAGTCCTTCCCGTGCTCCTCTGGCTCTTTGATGCTCAGAGCCCCCTGGGACAGACTTGAAACCTCCCCTGGCAGCAAAGCAAAAGGACAGAAAACACTTCCCCCACCTGGGCCCCTGCAGTGAAAAAGAGATTTTATCACTCCAGCCTGCCCGGTCATTTAATTACAGCCCTGCCTTGGGTTACGATTCACAGAGCACTGGAAGGAAAAGGGCTTTGTGGAGCAGAAGAAGCTGGTTTGTACTGTTAGTGGAAAAAAAACCAGTTTAATACTTGTGTGTAGCACTGGGAGGGTTGTTGCATCAGAGGGCTGGGGGCCAGAGCAACACCTACAACACAGCCAGTCATCAAGGTGGGGGATTGACCAGCAAATCCATTCCATTCTTAAGGGAAAACGGTGAATTCAAGAGGTTAAAATCGAGCTGCAATTTCTTTTCCCCCCCTTGAAAATCCCAGCTCGGCCCAGAGCAGCGACCCACGGAGCAGGAAAAAGAGGCCGTTTCTCCAAGCCTTGCACATCCTGTGCTTTGAGAAACCGAGCTCTGGGCTTTGTTGTTGTTTCAGTTCTTCCCCACCGCATTTGCCTCCTCGGTTTTCCCTCTGTGAAGCGGGTTTGGGTTCATTCAGCCAGGGAGAGCCTGACACGGGTCCACCCACCCCCAGTTCACACCCGGCGCGGGGCAGGGCACCCTTCCAACTCCAGCCTGGCTCCTCCACCGCTTTTCCAGCCCTCTGTCGAAAATTAAAGCAATATCCTGAGCGCTCTGCCCTGCAGACAATGGCAGGATTCAACGCAAACGTTGATTTTGGACCCGCTCTCCAGCGCCGGGGTTGGAGTCGGAGCCCGATCCTTCCCTTTCGCTGGGAAGCCAAAAAGGCTCCAGAGCTCCGGGAGGAGCTGGGAGCCTGCAAAGCCCATCCAGCACGGTGCCCACAGACATGTTGAAACCCCAAGCTTTCCATCTGCTGAAAAAAAAACCCCCAAAAAAGCCAAACCAAGCCCAGGGCCCCTGATGGAGAAAACATCTCCATGTCACGTAGCAAAGAGGTCGAGCCCCATCGGCCCCTCTCCCGGGCGGCACACGGGGCCCCGAGACCTCCCCTCCCAAAAGAAGCACAAAGAAACCACAGAGGGGAGGAGAGGAACCCTCCGAGCCCCCCCAAATCCGTGGAAATGAGCTTTTAATGGAGCCCGACAACGAGCTCTCCCGTAGGCGCTTTGCAAGGGAGATTGAAGGTTGAAAACTGGCTGATAAAGCGGCTGTCGAGTTCCAGAGCACGGAAAAGATCCCTTCCCGTGCAGAAACAGGGATGGGACTCGACAGGGGGAAAACCAGAGCCTTGGGTTCGTGGGAAAACATGGAATTTTGTGGCCCCTGGTGACAAAAGAGGAGCGGAAGCGACACCTAAATAGGAAGGGGGCGAGCGAAAAAAAAGCAGGTGAGATTTGCGATCCAAGGTTTTGCTCGGCAAAAAAATCTCCTGGAGAGGCCCAGAAGGATTTGTGCTGGAGGGATCTGAACACAGCCTGTTGCACACAGCCTTCCTCTCCCTTTCCTGGTGTTTCTCCATGTGGTTTTTGGGGGGGGTTTTTTTTGTGGATGTCATCACCCCGGAACAATTTGGGATGCAAGACATTCCTTTTGGAAGCCTCCCCCCCCCCCCCCAGCGTTGCCTCACTGATAACAGAGCTGGCCTGGCACTCTGTCATCCAGCACAGGAAGGGCTATTAGAAAGTTCAATTCTTGGCAGAGAAACGCTGGAATTATGGCAGGAAAAGCTTTGTTCAGCCAGCGATTCCGCCCTTAACTGCACACCACGGAGTCGTTCCCTTCGGTGCAGTTTTTAGGGCTGCTTCCAGGATAATTTAAAAATGTCCTTGCTTGTAACAACCCCCCCCTTTTCTCCCCCCACCACCCCTCCACTTCCCTGTGATTTATTGATCCAGGCCTCTGTATCAGGAGGATGTGCCTGAGCTCAGCTTTGATGTTTCCTCTCTCCATTTTTGCACCAGGAGGGTTTTTCTTGCTGCTTCCAGCAACGTTCAGAACTCGCCCGGATAAAACCCTAAGCCTCTCTCCAGGCTCCCCCTACTTCTCATCCCCCCACAAACCTCGACAAATCCTGCTTTTTTCCCCCCTCTTTTTCACCCCATAAGCCAGGCACAGGATCTATTAATTCAGCAACTTCTGCCCTCCTTGCTGATTTTTGGGGCTTGGGTTTGTCTCCAGCCTTGCTTTAGGGATCCGCCCCAAATCCTCCCCCACCACTTCCACATCATCTCCCTCAGAAACTCTTGTGCCTGATCCCTCCCTCAGGAACTCCGGATCCCTCCCTGGGAATAAAATGAACAAAGGAATCACAGCAGTGCAAGTGTCACCCTCGGTAGGGACGAGCTGCAGAAACCAGCCTGGAACTGAGCAGCCCTGAACTTGGAGGACGTTCAGAGAGAAAAAGGACCTGGTTTTCCTGCTGGAGTCGACCAAAATCCAGGCCCCAAATCCAGCTGCAGCCTCCCTGCACTGCCTGGGAGCTCCGGGCCTCCACTATCAGCCTGGAATATCTCGCACAAGAAAAGCATCTTTTATTCTTCGGGGATGGGGGGGGCTGAAAGCAGAGCCTCAGCTCCAGGTGCCTTTTGTGTTAAGAGATAAGTATCACTATGGGAAAGCAACAACATTTATCTCTCCTCCTGCCTGTTCCCACCAATAAACAGCCCCAAGGAGATTAGTGGCACATGCTGCTGCTGTTAATGAGGGAGACATCATTAATCAGCAGCCCTGGTGACACGGGCTCTGACCTTTGGCTCCAGCACAAGCCCATCTGCTGACTTCACTCCCCGGGAGGAACCTTCCAAGCACAAAAATACAAGCTCCTGGGAATCAGGGAAGAATTTAGCATCTAGTTTTCACATTTCCTGGATGCTGGGCGCTCGGAGGAGGAACCCTGAAAACAAGAGGGAGGCATCTCCTCTTCCTGAAGCAAGGAGGTCTCGGTGCAGGCAGAGAAATCCCTCCTTTCACCAGCTATAAAATTAACACAGGGGCTCAACAAGGGAGCAGCACTGAGATTTTAGGCTTGGAGCACACCTGGGCAAAGAATAAACACATCCCTGTATGCCTGTGGTTGTTATTTTGGTGAACAGCCTTGGCTCAGGGAGGAGATGTTTTGGCAGCGCAGTTTCAGCGGGTTGGGGTTTAGGATCCTCAGACTGGATCCTCAGATTCGATTCTCAGCTTCCTGACGTATCAGAGCACTCAGCAAACTCTGAGAGGGGCTCAGATCTTCCTACATGTACCGAGTATGAGCATCAGACACGGCGCTGCCTCTCTATCCCCTCATTCACATCATTTTGGGCAATCACCCAAAATCTCTCCCTAGAGGGGAGCAGCGAAGCCCCAAACGTTGATCCCAGGATTCTGTGATCACCCTCACCTTCTGATGGGACAGGCTGGTGATTCACAGCCTGGGAAACAAGCCCTCCCAACCCCGTCCCTTCAGGGCATCCCTCCTGTTTATGTCGTTGCCAGGGCAGGACTCCCAGCTCCGCCGATCCCACCGGGGCGAAGCCCCCCTCTTTCGGGTGGTCTCCTGAGCAACTGGGGCGAGATAAGCGACGGAACGGACACCGGGGACGGCTCTTTTTTACGGCCACGCAGGAAGGAGAGCGAAAGGCAGCTGTTTATGGCCACCCGGTGCTGCTTTGGCAGGCGCTGGGGGTGGGTGGGTGGGGGAGGGGCTCCTGCTAACCGGGGTCCCTTTTTGAGGGTGGGGGGGGGTCCCACGCCCCCGACCCCCCCCCGGCCCCCCC
>JAWMRA010000227.1:0-18091 GCA_035584735.1 Pseudotriccus pelzelni | reverse complement strand
AGGTGAGGAGGTGGGAGTCTTGATTATTATTTTTCTTCCCCTTTGCTATACACGTTTGATCACAGGCTGTAAAACAATATCACTGTGACAGTAGAGCTAATTCTTTAGTCTCCACAGAGATTTAGACCTCAGTAATTCCAGAACTATGTCTTGTTTTATGATGTCACACTGGGGAAAAGAAAAGGCCTTCAATGAGTTTGTGCAGCAAGAACGATGTTGAATGTTCGAGTTGAACAGAATCTGAGGTTACAGTTTAGGCTTCTTTCCTTCCTCTTGTTGAGTTATTTTGAGACTGCTGTTCCTGTGAGCAATATGTGAGGCAAATTTGTGTAGATCCTTTAGGAAGATCTACACAAATATTTGGAAAGATTGAAAGCATTAATAAAGACTGTCCTGTGGAAACAGATTTACTTTCATCAGTGCAAGGCAGTGGATGTTAATTTGAAACAGACATTTCACCTTTCTCAACTTGGCCAGCAGTGCCTCAGCACCACAGGAATGTATATAGAATGTGTTCAGCAACAACAAACAAACCTTTTTCTTGCAATGTCACTATTTGATTATAATGTGCCTAATATGTGTAATTCTGAAAAGAAATATGCTCCTTTTCTTTACACTGTCTTCTGTTCCTTCGAAATGTTTGCCTTAGCTTTCTAGTCCGTACACACACACACACACCCCCACCCACAGGCATGCACACAGACATCTTCATACATATGCAGGAAGCCAAATAATGCAGTGTCATTTCCTGAAGAAATGTAATCGAATTACTTTCAAGTCTTACACCAGCAACTAACAACATTATTGATAGAAGCAATTGGAATTCGAGTCTAGGTTCAATTTCCTGGCCATTTCCAAAAATTATTGCCTCTATGAGGTGCCTTAATGGGGATTAATTTGACATATAGGCTCAAGAACACTCCTTTGTATTAGAAAGTTTCCAAACACAATTAATTTGCAAGTCATTCCTGAATGTTAATGAAACATGGGAGTTAGGTTGATGACATGAGAAAGTATCATCTTGCTGATGTGGATCAACTTATGTCCCTTCTTAGATGTCAGAAAGAGAGTAAACAAAGAGAAGCAGGGTTTGCAGTAATTGTATGGAGAGGGTCTGTGTGAGATCCATTAGTCCTACTGAACTATTGAGAAGTTGTCTAGTCATGGCATACATTGTAAATGTGAAGAAAAACTACTTCCTAAAAGTAAAGAAGGATGAATCTTTTATAGTGCATTAAGACATTCGCTAATTATATTTCTCTCTAGCAAACCCTTCAGCACTGAATTAAGATTACTCTTTGAGGATGCTGTAATTCTTTTTAAAAGAGTAAAACTTTCTTCTTTTTTACCTCCCTACAACATAATCTACTATTTTTTTTTTATTAATTAGGCAAACCCTGATATCTGACGTATCTCCTTGATAGCTGGTTAGTGTTTTTAGGGAAATACTGAATGATGTACCAACATGAAGAATCTATTACTCATGCTAGTATTCTTGTATACATCATACTAACAGAAATTTAGCATAAGGCTTTCCAATTCACCTTTTTAAGTCATTAGGAAACTAGTTTTATAGACCAATGTTCACAGCTGCCTTTCCTGTACCTGTAATATGGATCAACAAAGGCTTTACATTTTTACCACTGTCAGAGGTGAAAGTCCAGAGTTTAACTCACAGCTATCACTCAACTTTCAATTTTGGATGAATAGCCTTGGAAAAATTCTTCTTTGTTGAGCAAGTAATAAGAGGCAGATCTGCTCCCCCCACCCCCCTGGAAAAAAATAGGCAATGTGAAACAAATGCAAGGAACACCAGATAAAGAGAATTCAATTATAAGGCTTAAATAACAAGTTTTGCTAACTTTATATGAATAACACCTATTTATGCACCGCAGGGTGTGTTGGAGGTGTTCATACCAATCTGTAGTAAAACTCAATCTTTGTTTAGAAGACCAAAGATTGCAAAGAATCTAAAGTCAGAATGGGGGTAGATGCATTAACTTGCAGGCTTGTTGGGATGAATTTGTTTTACTGGGGTTACTGACATGAATGATCTGAAAAGAAGTAATTGTTACAGGAAAAAAGTCAGGAAGCATGATTCATTCTTTAAATTCAGATTGAATCTCCCTGAGTGTTTCTAACAAGCTTAACTAAGGAAATTGCACAAAATTACCAGAAAATCCTCAGAATAAAAGGGCATATTTCAGATTAGCAAAGTGCAAACTAAGAATTGTCATAATTAACTAGATTATAAAGTCAATAGAATCCTATCAATCCATGGGATTTTCCCAGTTAGCCTGAGAGCAAACTTGGATCCTAAGTGCCAGGGCAAAAAGCCGGACATGTTAAATAGCTATGTTAATTACTTATTTTACCTCTAATAATCCATTGCCAAAAATTATATTAATGATAATTCTACTGAACTATAAATAGTACAACAATTAATTTAAGTAAATGAGTAACCTTCTGTCACCTTTTACACCAGTAACTTGCCGAGAGATTTTTAGCTTACCTGGCTGCCCTTAAAAAGATGGAACTTGGCCATGACATTTCCAGCTCTAGGTCAACACACGAGGTGCATTTCTTGTCTAACACAGCTCCGACCCTTGATACAGTGCCGTAAGAGACAAACAATGGAAAAAATGTAAGTATTTGTTCACAACAAATGTATCTGAAACCTTTTGTTTCTCTGAATATATTATAGGCCTTTTAACAAAGAATATGGGAACTGGCTGTAGCCAGGGAAATGGGAGATATTTGGAAGTCAGTGTCACTTTTATTCTCTATTCCAGACCCACACCTTCGTCTGAAGTCACCTAGGAAGTCACTCCAGAATTTCAAATGCTAGCTGGATGCAATACTGGTGTATACACACAGCCTGGAAAGCCATTTCTGTACCTGTACCTTCTCTAGTGCTCTTCTGCAGTTTCTCTTGCCCAGAGATGTGGTGGATGCCCCATCCCTGGAAAGGTTCAAGCTCAGGTTGGACAAAGCTCTGAGCAACAGCATCTAGCTGAAGATGTCCTTGCTTATTGCAAAGGGGGTGGATAGGTGACCTGAAAATACCCCTTCCAATGCAAACCATTCTATGATTCTATGAAAGATGATCTTCTGTGAGGTCTCCTGAGTGGAGTGTCACTGTCACCTTTTAACAGGGACTCAGGTACCCGCTTAGTCTTAATTTGTTTGGCTGTGATAGAATCCAAGGTTTTGGTTTAATGTTATCCTAAGGGGACAGGAACCTTTAAGACATCTCTTCAATTTCATGCCATATAATATCAAGAGAATATATGTGTATGAATCCTCACCTGTAGAGACTGAGACAACTTAATTTCTCCATTGAAAGAAGTGTTTGTTAATCTTTCATACAAACCCTGTGGTCTGACAGCACTGTTATGATGAACCCCTTTGCATTTAACCGTATGATGCAGTTTTATGCAGTTGGTTGGGGCCCTAAAAAAATTGCATTTTCTGTTTGGAGAAAACATGTAGAGAAAATAGATCTATTTCTGTGCTTGTAAGGAGGATAAAGTTGTTCTGCTGAGCTGTCCTCTCCAAGAACTGGCTTTTTTGTGTGCTGAAAACACCTCTTACAAAGTTATAGCAACAACAGATAAATTACTGTTAATAAGTAGGGATTCATTTCCACAGTGAAAAGCAGTTTGACTTTGCATGTGAAAAGTGTCAATCTTTCATGTGGTCTTGCTCCCCTTGTTATTGCAAAACAGCAGCGGATACTTGGCAGTTAATTAGTTTGGAGAATGGCCAGCAAAGACGGCATGGTCTCCTGACCATCTGGAGCCAGCTGAGTTAACATGGGAGCTGTTAGATTGCCTTTTGCAGGCTGGCTGTGGGAAAAAAACAAATATGTTTGAACAGTGAGTATCTTTGGAGGAAGCAGGCCAGGAAAAAAAAGGCTAAATTCACTTGACAGCTTGTTTGCAAATAATTTGCTGGGTCCTGATGATGCATAATGATGAGGGCTTGAAGGGACCTTGTTACTGAGAGATAGTGCTCCACCTTTTCGCTGCAATGCCGGACATTGAAGCAATGTATGCAAGGTGACTCACGGTAATGCTTTTCGTTGCCACGTTATGTCAGGATAAGATAGCAAAAATTTTTGTCTGTCCTCGTTGCTTCAAAATAGGCTATGAATCCCACTCAGTCAATGCATTTCACTAACCAAACTTCTAACTAAACTAGCAAAGCCTTTATTGGCTAATGATGAGTGTTTTACATTTGACTTTGTTACAGAGTCTAATGCCATTAAGGAAAAGAAGAAAATAGAAGAGACATGACTGAGACAAAAGTAGTTTGTTTGTATTGCTAGTAGAGAAGGAAAATTGCATTTAGATTACTTCTGATGCATCTAGGATGTTTCTGTAGGTTTTGTCCCAGTGAAAACTTAGTTATTTCTGAGTCTGACACTAAAGGTGACAAGCTGAGGGTTTTTATCAGGAAAGGAAGAACTGATACAACCTCTTCATCTAATGAATCATCAGAAAACCGTGCTCACTGCATAATAATGAAGCTTTAAACAATGATCATTTGTTCATAATGTTCACCTTCTTTTGCTCTGCGACCTTAGTTAACCCATGATAATGTAGGTAACTGAAGCTTTTGCACTGAAAAAGAAACTTTTTGCTGTGATGCTCTTCATGGGGTGAATGATACCTACTCCCTAACAAGGTGAGTAGAAAGGATGAGAGCCAGGGCAGCTTCTTGGCCTATGCTGTCTTTCACAAAGTACAGAGGCCATATCAAAGAATCGTAGGATGTGACCTCAGCTCAAGAGTCAAACAAAAGACAGCTCAACAGGATTAGGGAATAAGCAGTGCTGGGCCACATTCTCTGCTTTCAGGTAAATGCCTGATGAGCTCTGACAACCCAAAGGCAGCTTCCAGAGTATGTGGCCTTCTCAGATTGCAGTTCACCCTGGGGCAAGGTGAATCATTGCTAAGTAAAATGTTAGTTTAGGCCTAATTGGTCCTAGTTAGAGAAGCCTAAATCAAAAATATACTGTCTCTTTCACTGGCTTTTAAATTCTGCTGAGTGGTTTTCACCCAGAGGCTGTCTCCATTTCAATGAGAAAAACCTTTCCCTATCCTTTAAGTGTTTTTAACTTTGTCTCAAGGAATACTGAAAATACTAGAATTCAAAATGTTGACCTAAATTAGCAAAAAATCTTCAGCACTTGATTACATCAAAACATCATGTATTTATAATTTTTTTCTAAACTTGTATGTAAGTGTCTACTATATGTTATGTGTAAAAAAATGAAATAATTTTTCTAGCACTATACTAAAAAAAAATCCTGCAGCACAGTCTTGTTTTGGATCATTAGCATTTAAGAAATAAGTTCTATAAGTCCAAGAGAAAATGACACATAGTTAGAAAAGAGTAAGTCTTCCAAACAGATGATTCTATTTTTTTTACTCTAGTGTATCTCATTTTGTAGCTCAAATGATAAACTCCACATAAACACGCAAACACATTTGCACGTTTCTGGTGACTTGTGAATGACATATTTAGTCAAACTGCTAAATTGTTTCCATTTCTACAGGTGTCAATGGGGAACAAGATTAAACCAGTCAAGTACACAGACCCCTGTTTAGTAGGGATAATATGCAGATTTCCAGACTTTTTAGATAAGTATGTACTTCATATCACTCATTCAGAGCTTGCAAGATGGAAGAGGTAGCCTGCAACAGAATGTAATGTTACTTTCAAGGAAAAGACAGTGGGAAACTATTTCAGCAGTGTAATTCTTTTGTGAAGAGATTGACTTTTAATATTATTTTGTTTTCTGCTGTGGCAGACTCCACGTAACAGGTAAATCCCAAATTCTTACCTTTTCCTAGAAACTGAAAATTATAGAGTTCTGCTGTAGGTGACACCATTCACCTCCCAGACTAGAGTGGTTGCACCCACAAAGTGGGACTGCTCCTGTGATTTTGTGCAAGCAAGTGCTCTAAAGTATTGTAAAGCAGGTGCTTGACATATTCTCTGACTTCAATGAGATTTATCCATGCCCAGAGGTTTCCTCATAGGACTAAGCCCAAGGATCTGATTATATTTAATTCAAATCCCTCTTTTCCACAACTGAGGTGCTTAACAAAACAAGTGTCTTCTGTGAAGAACTGAAAATAGAGTCAGCATAAGAAACTGCCACCATGCCTCTTGCTTGCTCTCTGGGTACAACTGACTTATTCTTTGAAAAATTGACTGCCAATTACCAAGCAGCTCTGGCTTAAATTTTGTGCATAGCCTGGGAAATAATTTTGCATGGTTTCTTAACGTTTCAAATGTTATTGAATCTAACCACTTGCATCCAGAACCTGAGGGAATCGCCTGATGTTGTGTCAGGGGAGGCTTAGGTTGGATATTAGAAAAAGGTTCTTCAACCAGATTGGGCACTGGAACAGACTCCCAGGGGAAGTGGTGACAGCACCAAGCCTGTCTGAGTTCAAGAAGTGTGTGAACAATGCTCTCAGGTAGATAGTGTGAGCTCTTAGCAATGGTCCTGTGTACAGCCAAGAGTTGGTTACAGTGATCCTTGTGGGTCCCTTCCCACTCAGCATATACTGCCATTCTCTGATTCTGTGATAACTGGCTTGCCTCATCCAATTTCTTTCAGTGTATTTTTTTCTGTACGATGTTCAATGTATTTGATTGTGTCACTTCCTTCTTTTTAAATATTGAGATATGACTAAACATGTTGAATATCTTTGACAAGACTGCTGGATGAATAATGTACTAAGGTCTGCATTTATTCGGTGATGAGACTGCTCACTGCAGGACTTTCACCCACTCTTGATCTTTATTTCTCTTTGCTAAAAAAAAAAAAACAAAACACAAAAAACCTAAAGCAAAACACTACCCCACCACCACTCATCTACAACAGGGTTTCTTGTGTGTTTCTTCTCAGTCTACTGTGGCATCTACAGTATGCATTCTCACAGCACACATGACACCCTGAACGCTATCAAGTTAACTCAAAGTCTGTTAACACCTCTGTTTTCTTATTTTTGTAAGCTGCAGTGTCAAATAAAGCTCATATAAAGAAATATACTGTCCTGGAGTGATGACATCTTTTCTCTAAAGTGATCTTATTAAAAGGGTGAGGTCAGAAGTGGTGTGAAGGAGTTAGTGTGTCTTGCAGCAGCTGGAAAAGTTGGAATGATTGTGGTTGCAGTATGTGGGGGGTTTGTTTCCCTTGTTTGACTGTAAAGACAGATGCTGCTGGGCTCTGTGTTCAAAAACTTAGAAGTTATGATTTTGTAAAGGATAGTGGATTCTTTGGAAAGAAATTAAATAGTGAAGCAGGAAGGCTAGAGGGTAACAGTCAGACAGATGAAGTCAGGCAAGGTTTCCCATCAGACTATTTAAAATTTATTTGGGTTCCCATTTTGTTCATGCTTACCTCATTTCAGTGGCTTCTCTACATTGTGGGGAAGATAAGACTTAACTAAAAGTTACAGATTTTGCATGTTTTACTGAAGTGGTAGCATTTTTAGTGTATGTATTTTAAATGGCATTGTTGTTGTAGGCAGATCTTTCATTAAGCAGCATAGCAAATTAATCTTAACCTATCAATAGATATGTGCATGTGCCTGCATTCACATAATTTTCATAGCTATCTGGCCTGGCCAAAAACTTTAGAATTGTTTTTATAATGAGACCATCCTGAAAATATCATCATTCTGGTATGGTAAGGTGTTTGTGGGGGAAATTATGCCGTACAAAAAGGTAAAGGATAGTGGACTTTACAGTCATATTAATTTTTTGTTTCACCATAACAACTGCATGTTGTCAGAGAAACCTGTAGTGGTATAATAGACTAAAAATTTTCCCCATCTAGTAGAAAATGCTCTTTGAACAAATTCTGACCTCTCCTTCATCTGAAAGCACCTGTTTTTTGGTTGGTTGGTTGGTTGGTTTTTTGTTTGTTTGTTTTGGTTTAGTCCAATTCTTAAGAAAAGAGAAATGGTAATGAAAAGTTTTCATTCAGCAAGTACTTTGGTGACTTTAAAAGCACATAAATAAGCATGGCTTGTATATTAATCCCCAAAATATTTTAACTGTCTTCGAATGTGTGGTGTGTCTTAATTGTAATATCACTGTATTTTTAGCTCTGATGCTTTCAATTTTCCTCAGAAAAATCATCTCATGCTCTGAACTGACTGTTCTCACACAGACTTACAGTATATTTGCCAAAACTGAGTTACAGTTCAGTATTTTGTCCTGTTGATTGTGGAGGTACAGTGAATTTGTAGCTTGAAGGGTTTTTTAAATTCTTTTCTTTGATCCTACTTTTTCTTTGAGGCAATGATAAGTACTCAATTCAGTACTTACAAAGGTGATTTAGAGACTTGCCACTACATGGAACATAGAGAAACTTGAGAAGAGAATCTTTTTTCTTGATAAATTGTCATACATACTGATACTATTCAAAGGAAGGGTCTGTTAGATCATGATACAAATAGTCTACGGGAAAAAAAAAAGCTCTTCAAATATAAATACCTCTCCAATCTTAGAAGTAGGTGTCATATCTGCCTTTATCAGTACCCATTTAGTAGCTTCTTTATTCTGCCTATCGAGGTCTCAGGAGAGGCCATTTCCCCATTTGGGTCCTTTAGTTGCTCCAAGTGTAAACAGGGCTCCAACTGAAAATACTGCAGAATGTTAGCAGAAAAAGACTGTATTGCTCCAAACTGGCATATTAATGTTTATCCATTAATATTGATCATCTGTTTTCTATTGCTGAGAAAAATCCAATTGTTTACTGAAGAGGATCACAGGAAAAGGGGAAAAGACCCTCTAACTTTTGAAAAATAGATTTAGAAGAGAGGGGGGAAAGATTAAAAAACAAAGTGTGCTATGGAGAACATATCTTGTCTGTCTTAAATGGAAGATATTGGCCATCCAAGTGAGGAGTGATGTTTGAAGCTTGATATATCTTTAACAGAGCTTTTCCATTAGGAGAGCTCTGGGGACATGGGAAGGTTAAAGGAGATGCAGTCTCGCAGGGCCTCCTGAGTAACTTTGGAAACTATTGTGAGCCCCTACGTTCCTTTCTCTTTTACGAACAACTGCCATATTTGAGCCCTGTGCTAAAGCTATCTTACAGCTTTCTCTAGCTGCTGAAATGCTGATTATTTTTTCATAAAGAAGACATTCCTAGGCAATGGGATAGACTCATGTGATCCTGCAGTTTTTATCAAGATCTTATCTTTGTCTGGAAACAAACTTAATTACTACTGCAGCATGTGTGAAAGACAAGGATTCTTTTGCCTTCTGAACAACAAATGCTGTGTCCAGGCTGGGTGGCAGCACAATTGTCTGCTTCGGTCCAGACCAAATTCATGAGTTTGTGAAAGTCCTTCAGTTCTGTGAAATAGAATTTATGTGACAGTAAAATAATCCTACATGGAAGAGCCTATCCTGCAGGTTAGATAGAAAAACTGTCTGGAACAACAGCCTCAGCTCTTTTGCCCCTAGAACAGTCAAAGAAAAGACTCAGTTCTTCCAGATGAACTCTGAATTTTTCCCCCTCTCTATATAAAGACCTTTATTTTAATATAGCAATTAGCTTGCTGATTGTTCTCTGCTCACTGAAACAGATGTAATTTGTTCTCTCAAAAATTAAGCTTTTTCTTTCCTCCTTCAAGAGTGTAACTTTCAAGAGGAAAAAAAATTACCTTTTCTTTAAAAATTACCGCTTTTTAAAATTACTTCAGCAATGCTCTTTAATGTGCCAATTTATCATGATTACTGAGATTTGTTATTAACAACACCTCACTGAAAGAATAAAGACAAGAAACTGATTCATAGGGCTTAATTTCTGTACTTGCCAAGATAAACTAAAAGAGTTAAAGCAGACCCACATTTTAATTTTAAAGATTGAACCTTGTTTAAAAATGAGTGTGTGTTTGTTTAGTTTATGTGTTTTCATAGAAAACCAGTAATTTTTTTACATCATAGTCTCTTTCATTGTACTGTGACTGATTGTGCATTATTTTAAATACAGTTGAATGTTTTGGCTTAAACTGGTTTTAACAGTCTCGCTCTACTAACGCTATTAAGCAAAGGCTTCTCCATTCCCTTTTCTCAAAGCACAAAATTGTAAGAAAATCCAGCCAACACAAAATATTTTCTGTCTGGTTAACAAGTTGAGTTGACTGCCTGTCCAAGGATAGGAAGGACAGGAGAGAGAAGTCTGCTCTTAACCAAACGAAAATTACCTGGAATTCATCCTTCTATAAATTTTTTTCATCTGAGAACATTTGGTATGTTTTGTTGTTTAGAGCCAGTGATACTAGTACAGTTCTTCTGAACAGAGGACACAATATGCAATGGAGACGTGAAGACTTAGGTTTAATAATCAGACCTCCAATACTGCATGTGGCTGCTCATAGGAAGGTTTCATTTTCAGAAAAGCTGTGAGAGTTAATGCTTTCCTGTGCCCATGGACTGAAGTTGAACCATAGGAGTTTGCTATATGCAACACTTTAATGTTTCCCATACTTGGTGCCGGATTTTCCTTGATTTGGATTATTTTCATACCTTCTGTCTTAAATGTCTTTTTGTACCATTTTTTATTATTTCTTCCAACTTATCTGGTATAATTACTTCATAGAATACGAAGGTTCTTAGCAGTGGCAGTGAATTTCTTTGGTGCTTCAATGCACTCTCACTACAATGGTCTGTAGGATGCTTGCCTCTAACACTGTCACCAATGATTTTAACATGTTTGTGTGTATAACTACTTATATGGAAATGCTTGACAGTCTGTGCAGGAAGCCTGCAAGATATCTTTGAATAAGAAATAGGTATTAGAACATCATTTGAAGACAGAAAGGAGAAAACACGAAATTATCGCCTTCATTTTCCAGAGACTGATGCTTAACGTAGATTGATGTACAAGACCCAGTTGTTTACAAAATCTGTGATACTGCATTTTCTCTGTGTTGCTTGATATTCAATACCAAAAGCAAGTTTGAAGCAGAAACAAAATCTTTGTCTAAGCTGTGCAGAATTTACAGTGAGATGGAAGTTGGATTATAGTTAGGCAATTTAAAGAAATTATTAAATATTTTCAGTATGTCTGGATTCTTGTTATTGTGGGATCACTATCTTTCCCTTTTCCTCAAGGGACAATATTAATACAGTACCCTATCCTTAATGTTTTAGAAAGTGTAAGGGGTAGGAGTACAATTTCTCTATTTGCAGATACAAATGGGAGCTGAAAACCCTTTCCTTTTCATGAAGATCACCATCTCTTCTAAACTGATATTTTCTGCTCTTTTTCCTTTTTTTTTTTTTTAAATAGGCCAGTAATAGACTGATGTAATTGTCAGCACATTAATGATAGTTTTAGTGCCTTCAATGACTTCACAGCAATTTAGCTTCTGCATGGCAAAAGGCTCCTATTGTTTTAGCTGTAGCTATTCAATTCTATTTTGAATCAGCTTGTTGTAAATACTGAAGGAGAAGCAGTACCATATTATTCTCATAATCATTCTTAGTTGCTTTGCAGTAACACCAAAGTAACATTTCTGAAAATGAATAGTTCTTAATGTATATTAAAACTTACAAAAGATCTCAGTAGTCATTATGTATAGCATGGCTATTTTGTGAATCAACAACAAGGAGGTAAAGGAAATGCTCTGCTCTGTTAGAAGAGAATTAAAGCAGCAGCTGAGAAGTTGTTTTGTAATCATGGAGAAAAATCTCTGGTACCAGAGAGCAACATAATTTTGTAGTCCATACAGGCACTCTAGCTTGTAACTGTCTATAATAAGAAGCATAGGACAGTTAAGGACCTAGATATTCAGAACTCATGAAACTACCAGCTGTGCTGTCAACTTCTACACCTAACCCATATCAATAGCAGTAGTACTTGAATGACAGCAAACATGTTTTTATCAATTCTGATTGTTGATTTTAGAGAGAAAAGCCAAATGCTTAGTACTTGCTTACTTAATACGCAATATACGAATGAGACTGTGACTAGAGCTTGTGACTGTGCAGCATGAGCATTTTGTATCCTGATTGCTTTATCCTTGTAAATTTAGGGAGAAGTAAAATAAGGCTTTTGTAACATCCCTTAGCTCAGACTCTACTTGAACAGGCTGACAGAGAGGGGAAATGTACGTTTCTCCTTTTAGAAAGCTTATTACATCTGTTTATTCATATCAGTTAAAATATTAAGTATGACAATGCATGTAACATATGTTATTGTTACCTATAACAAGCAAAGATTAAGTAGAATTTTCAGAAGACTTTTCTTTCAAGAATTAGTACTTAGTCCTGTAAAGGCAAGTGTATTTCCTTGCAATTACACATAGACTTCTCCAAAGTATGGATAAACCTTGTCTTCTTCTCCTACAACATTAAAAATTACCTAAGAGTTGTTCTGCTCCTTGCTTTCTGAGCATCATTTACTGCGTTCTTTCTTTGGCAGTACAGCTGGGAAATAAGCAGTTGGGGATGAGTGGGATGTTGTCTCGCTCATGTGGTAAGGATTTGGAGTCATATCCAAACTTTGTTCAGCGCAAAGTCTGAGTAAAATTGTTTGGTCCAGATGGATGAAATACTTGAGTGAGGTGCTAGTGCAGCCTTAGAGCAACTGCTTTTTTAGAGCAACCCTTTCTCTCCTTTCACATATTGTGCTTCAATATAGGTTTCCCTGACTGGGTTCCTTCTGGCTGTTCTGAAACTTGTAGTTAATGATTGTTCTGCTCTTAAGACATGTAGTGTGTATATGTAGCCTGCACTCAAATTGCTGCAGCAAACCCTTGACTTCTGTCTTGGTAGTTTGCCTGTGATGCAAGCATGTTATATGTATAAACCCAGAAAAAGAGGCTACTGCTTAAAAGATTCTGACCTTACCTGGGGCTGAGCCAGCAGAACAAACAGTCATAACTGTTTTGCTCTATCAGGATCAGTGCCTGGAAAAGTAATGCTCATGGTACTTACGACTTATCTGGGCAAGGTGCTGCTTGAAAGAAATGGTTGCTTTTCCTGGTCAGAGATTCCAGTGGTGAGCCCATGATCTTCAGACTTGCATTGTTTTCAGACAATGCTGAAAAAGTCGAGATGGGTACAGCTACCCCATTCTGATAGGTACACTTAATTCATACTGAGTATGTAGCCTCAGGCAACAACATCTTTTGTTAACATCTGTCATAAGATGTACGTACCTCTTGACTGCAGCAAGTCACTGAAAATAGAATATTAGCTCTGTAAATGGAATTACATGAAAAAGTCTTGGTTTAAAATATGGGAGGAGAGGGGAGAGGGGGAAGGAACTCACAGGAAAGTCTGTAATTTCTTCTAAAACAGTTGCACACTGTCTTATAACCACAGACATTTCCATCAGCAATAATATTATGCATATGAATGCCATCTATTTAGCTAAAAATCTTTACTTTGCATGCAAGGGTCAATACCAGGAAAAAAAAACAGACAGAAAAAAACTTTGAGGCATTCTAACACTAATGAAGGTAGTGGGAACTATCTCCATTCAAGTTTTGGCTAAATCAAGTTACAATCTTTTCATAATCCCATTGTAATTATAAAGTTTAAAACTACATGTGAGAAATGGGAGGTGCTGCAGTAACTAAGAAAGAAATGAAGAAATGTATGACAAGGACATGTTTCTCTGTTTGTGACAAGTTGCTTGACTTTGGTTTTAGTTTTTCTATTGGTTTTGTTTGTTTGTTTGTTTTTAATCACACTAGTCCAAGATGTTTAAGCTTTTTAGTAAATCCTAAAGATGCTAAAAAAGAAGGCGATTGAAGGCAGCGTGGGGAGTTGGGGGCGAAGTGAGGGAAGACCGAAATTTACATCATTGTGTAAAAATCTGATTACCCTGTCTCCTAACTAGTTGGTGAAAATAAGTGGGCTGTAGAAGAGGTGTCATCTTCTTTGTAAATCAAGTAATTTGCGGTTTCCTTTTACTCTCTCACAATAAACCAAGCATGCAATTCATTCTTTTGTTTGGACAGTTGGTCTGCTAATTAAGAAGCCAGTGACTATTTCTCTGCCAAATGGCTCTCCTTTGTATATCTTTCTAATCCCTGTGAAGTTAATACGTATTGAAATGGCATGTGTCTGTGCCCAGCTAGGAGAGCAAATACCATCAGAACCGCAGGATCAGCAAAGGAAAACAGAACAATTGTCAAAGATACTCATCCTTAGTGTCTGTAAGTTACAGAAAGATATAGCAAACTGGATTTCATCTCCATGGTTGAACTGCTGCTCACTGAATAGAAATGGGCATATGTTATGTAAGTGTATAAATCCAAAACAGAAATAAAACCAAATGTAACGAGAATTCAGGAGTAACACACCTCAATCTGGCTGGAAGGTAGTTGGCATGTTGTATCCCCATTAGTCATTCCACAGGTGTTAAGTGATACTGCATAGGTATTCTGGCTAGAAACTGGGTATGTGATGAGATAATCAGATCTCTGGAAATGTCTAAGGGAATATGCTGCCTATTTGTTATTTACAAAAGGTGTGTTCTTCAGTTTTCCTTAAGATACATAGTTTTAGATGTCTGTGGTTTCTTAACTTGTGAGAAAAACTGTGAAAGAGTGAGCTGTAATGCAACAGCTAGAGAGGAGGAAAGATGCTCCTGATGATGTTGGAGTGCCTGTGTTCAGCTCAGAAGAGCACAGACTTCTAAACAGCATGCACAAATCACAATGATGGAAGGGAGACACAGAAATGGATGTTTTTCTTATCTTCCCTGCCCATCATGGAGGATCTAAAATTGTGACAATACCTCATGCTTTCAAGAAAGAGACAAGAAAATACCACTTCTTTTTGGTTGTTGCCTGAAGAGTAACTGGTCATTGAAATAATGGACCTACGTACTTGTGTAGATATTTGTAAGTGGGTGAGGCAAGTGTGAAGCTCCCAGTGCACACCTCTGTCCAACTGTCTCCTAATACAAAGTTATGACTATAACTTTCTGGGTATCTTGTTAATATTCTCTAATCTACTTCAACTAGACTGATATTTTGGAGAGGTCCCTCTGCTCCCTTGGACTGCTGAAAGGACTTATTTCCTCTACAACCCTTGTGTTCCTTCATAGATACAAACATTAATTTTCAATTGCCGGCAATTTTTGGGGGTAGGAAAACATATGGTTCAACAATTCTAAATGTCATTGGGAGCAAATGTTGAAGGAAGTAAGACTAATGGTACTAAAACCTACATATTTTTATAGGGAAAGTATGATTGCTAATTCCTAAACTTGATTGCAATCATCTTGTTACAACATCAAGCATTTGTTGAATTCAATAAGCTACTTTAGGAGATACAAAGTTAAGAAATGAGCCTATCCAAGAAAATGGAAAATAGTGTTCTGTCCTTACCTAGTGATTGCTTTCCCACTGTGTTTCCTCTAGACTAAGATATTGTTACTAAAATAAATGTTCAGTCATTTTCCTAACACAGTTTTAATCAGATATTTGCTATGCAGATTTTGCTTGTTTTTCTTATCATCCATGTCTGCAGCCTTTCTCTTGTTTTATGCCAGCTGAATCCTTTCAGTTAGTTTTCAATAGTGTCATCAAATGGAGCTTAAAAATCCACACAAAACAATAACTTAGCCCTGAGTCCCTGTAAGCTGGTCAACAGCTTGCCTACAAATCCATCCCGTGCAAATGAATTTCAGGGATAGACAGCAAGAGAAAATATAGTGGGTATGGCACCAACAGTAACCATGCCTTGATAAGGTTTCCTGAGTACAAAAAAGTCACTTCAAGGAGAAGTTAATGCTCCTTCTGTGCTAACCTCAGCAGACAAACAGCTGTTCACTCACCTACTGATGAAACTACCCTGTGCCTTGATTTACATTTGAGGGGAAATTCTCTGTCCTGAGCACCAGCTGTTATTGTCATCAGCTCCCTCTGTGGTGTACTTTGTGGAAAGCCAAATGAATACAGTTTGGTGTCCAGATAGCCACTGAAATGGAATACTGAATCCTACAGTACACTTTTTTCATCATAAGTGATGGCTTTGTTTTTTTCTTATACCAAGTAGGATACAAGGAAATCTGTATCATTTTACAGTTGATTTGCAGTGCTTTAAGAAGTTAACTGTTTGCTTACTGAACATAACAATGCCCATTTTCTCTAATACATGTTTCAGACAGATTGTCTACTGACCACTGATTTTCATCCCTCCTTGAAGGTCAGGGTGGAGTGAGAGAAGTACTGAGTTGGGGGCAAGGTACACAGTAGCAGTGGCCACAGCAACCTGTGACAATAGCAAAGGCACTGAAGTAGAGGTGACTTTCTCATCTGCTGAAACCCGTGCTGGGCTCCAGGCAGACTCCAAGGACAGAGTGTCATCTGTGGAGACTCCACTGCTGAAGAAGGCTCTGCAGAGGTCTGTAAAACTGGTGAAGGGTAGGGCTTAGGTGGCAGCTGGGTTAGATAAAGGAGCAGACCAGATTCATTACTGTTAGATTTTTTTTGAGGTCCTTCTATCTGCCTACTCTCTTTTCCCAGTATAAGATTACTCTTGCTCATGTTGCCAGCGCTGGCCTGGGGACTGACCTGTATTTTAGGAGCACCAAAACATGAAGATAGGCAAACAGCACGAAATGAAATAGTTGATTATTGACGAAGAAAGTAGGTTGAGAAACTTAAGTTGTACAATATTGCTCCCAGAAAATCAGAATTTGGCATGATTTGCTCAGTCCACTTCATTATTTGAAAGGAAAATAGTAGGGTAGGTTTTATTTCAAATAATCTGAGAATTATTTCAAGAAAGATTTGTCTTCTTTTCACGTTACTGTGTTCAACAAAGGCAAGGGCAGGGTCCTGCACTTGGGGAATAATTCCATGCACCAGCACAAGTGACCTGCTGGAAAACAGCTCTGCTGAGAAGGCCCTGGGGGCTCTAGAGAACAAGAAGCTGTCCATGAGCCAGCAGTTTATCCTTGTGGCCAAGAAGACCCATGGTACTCTCGGCTGCGTTACGAAGAGCACTGCTAGCAGGTCAAGAGATGTGATCCTGTGTCTTTACACAGCCCTGATGAGACTGCATCTGGAGTGCTATGTCCAGTTATGGACTCCCCAGTTCAGGAAAGGCAATGAACTGTTGGAGAAGGTCCAGTGGGGGCCTGTGAAGACTGTGAGGGGACTGGAGCACATCGTGTATGAGGAAAGGCAGAGGGAGTCGGGCCTATTTAGCCTGAAGAAAACTGAGAGTGGATCTTATAAATGAAGGGCTGGTGGGAGATGTAGTGATAGGAGGCTGCTGTGGGCACAGAGACCACAATATGATAGAGTTGTCAATAGTCAGTGAAGTAAGGAAGCACATCAACAAAAGCTGTACCCTGGACTTGCAGAGGGCAGACTTTGGCCTATTCAGGCCACTGATTCAGAAACTGCCTTAGGAAGCAGCCCTTAAGAACAAAGAGGCCCAGGAAGGTTGGACATATTTTTAGAACAAAAGCTTGAAGGTGAAGAAGCAGGTCACCCCTATGTGCTGGGAAGAAGACCAGCCTGGCTGAACAGGGAACTTTTGCAGGAACTCAGGGGAAAAAAGGGGGTGTGTCACCTTCTAAAAAAGTGACAGGCAACTCAGAAAGTGTTTAAGGGTGTCATTAAGTCATGCAGAAAGAAAATTAGAGAGGCAAAAGCTCAGTTAGAATTAATCTCACCACTACTGTAAAAGGTAACAAAAAGTATTGTTATAAATAGATTCTAATAACAAAAGGAGGGCCAAGGAAAACTTCCATTCTTCATTGGATGTGAGTCACCAAAGATGAAGAACAGGCTGAGGTACTTAACTTTTTGCCTCAGTTTCCAACAGTAAGAACTGGTTATCCTCAGCACAACTGGCCTCCTGGGCTAGGGACAGAGAGCAGAACAGATACCCTGAAATCCAGGAGAAAGTAGTTAGGGCCCTGCTTTACCACTTAGATACTCACAAGTGTGTGGGACCTTATGGGATTCATCCTGTGGTGATGAGAAAGCTGGCAGATGAACTCGCTAAACCATTCTGCATCATTTATCATCTGCATCATTTATATTGTCAACAACATAAAAGACCAACTGCCAGG
>JAWMRA010000226.1:0-18195 GCA_035584735.1 Pseudotriccus pelzelni | reverse complement strand
GGTGACGCCACACGCACGGCGGCGGCGCCGCCTCGTAACGGCCGGCAGGGGGCGCGCTCGCACGCACGCACGGCGGGCGGGGAGGCGGGGTTTAGTTTGGACTGACAGCTGCGGCGGCCAATGGGTCTTTCGAGGTGGGGGGGCGGGGCCGCGCGCGACCCGCCCACACGCGCGCGGGAGGCGCGGCTTGGCCCTGAGTGACAGGTGCGGCGGCCAATGGGTCTTCGAGGCGCGAGGGGGGGCGGGGCTGCGGGTGGGTGCGATCCGCCCACGCGCGCGGGAGGCGGGGTTTAGTTTTGAGTGACAGTTGCGGCGGCCAATGGGTCTTCGAGGTGGGATGGGGCGGGGGCGCTCCGCCCACGCGGGCGGGAGGTGGGGCTTGATTTTGAGTGACGGGCGTAGCAGCCAATCCGCAGTGGAATAACTAACCCACAGCCTGCCAACGTTTTTTTCCCCAGTTTCAGGTTTTCTGTTTGTCTTGTTTTTGTTGGTTTTGTTTTTTTTTTTTAAAGAATAAAATAGGTTTGATTGAAATTTCATCCATACAGAAGATAAATTTTTTTAATTTAAAAAGCAAACCCAGCACAGTTATTCTTTGCTCTTTCATTTATCACCGTGCAGGTGGGGTGAAATTTTAAGGACTTTTCGTTTGGAGACTTGTTTCCAAGGCCAGGATGGGGCTTGGAGCAAGCTGGGACAGCGGGAAGTGTGGAAGGGGGAAATGAGGGGGGAGCAGAGCCCAGATGTGGAGGAAGGAGCTCTGGGAATGTTCAACGTCCCAGCTGAGCAAGGGCTGGACCAGCAACAAATTTATGGAGCAAGAAACGCGGTCAGGACATTTATTCTGCACATTTAATCACTTGGTTTTCCCACTTCTCTGTTTCTTCTCTTTTTGTTTCACGTCCAGGGGTGTTTCAAAACTTAGAAGGAAGGACCTTAAAGCTCATCCAGTTCCACCCCCTTCACACCTTCCCTCACCTTCTACAATCCCAGGTTGCTCCAAGCCCCGTCCTGGCCTTGGAAACGGAACTTCAGGTGAAAATTCCTTAAACTTTTGCCTCACGTGAATAGTAATAAATGGAAGAGAAAAGAATACCTGCATTGTTTGTTTGTTTTTAATAAAAAAATATTTCTCTTTTGTACCGACAAAATTTCAATCCAGACTGTTCTATTATTTTTAAATGAAAAAAGCAGCGAAACTGCAGGGAGGGGGATGGAAAAAATGGTTGGAAGGCTGTGAATTAAGTTATTCCCCTGCAGATGAGACGCTTCTGCTCAGTTGCCACGAGAGGGACACAGAAGGAAAGCTTAAAAAGGGGCTGGGAAGGAAAACGCAACAGCCCGAAGAACAGCTCGACTTGGGAGCGCAGCAACACCCGCTGGCCTTTTGTTCGGGAACATCTGCCGCCATCCCAACATCCCCAGGCCTTCCTTCATCCCCTGGAATCTCTCAAAAGCTCCCCAGGCCTTAGAAAACGCGCTAATAAAGACGAAAATGGAGCTTTTTCCCCGGAATTTCCTCGTCTCTGCGGGGCTTTTTTTCCCCCCACCCGCCGTGGAATGTCCGTGGGACAGGCAGAGCTGGGCTCGGCCGGGGTTTCTGTTCCGTCACCAACCCTTTGGAGCAGCAAATCCTGCAGGGCTGGCCCGTGGGGAAAAGGGGATTTTTTGTTTCTTCCCCCGCCGAATCTCCGCTAATTAATTAACGGTTAATGATGCAAACGCAGCTCCCAAAAAAAAACCGCTCGGAAGGAGGGAAGGACAAATCCCTCGGAGTAAACACTGCAGGGTTTGTTGGGGTCTCGGGGGATTAAAAGGCCCAGCCCTGAGATGCTCTGGATTAATGCAGCGGGTGCTGAAAGGACCTGCAGTTTATTAATCCTTAATATCAGGACGGATCCCGTTCCAACCCGTGGGAAAAGCAGGGACGGGATCGGGACGAGAGCGCTGGGAGAAAGGGTTGTCCTGAGGAAAATGGGAGGGTGGGAAAAAAACCCCCTATTTGTAAAAATTTAATACTTCAGTTTTAGCCCTCGTGCTTCTTACCAGGTGTTTTTGAAAAGATCTCAAGTGCTGGTGGTTTTTACAGAGCCTTTTAATGCAAAAAAAAAAAGCAAAAAAAAAGCCCTTTTTATTTTGGTGGCTGAAAACACCTCACAGGGGTGTCGTCCTGCAAATTTAGGAGTTATTCTGTAAATTTAAGAATTATCCTGTAAATGTAAGAATCTCTTGAAGGTGCCAGGAGTGAAGTGCAACGGGAAGTGCAAATCCAGCCTTGATTTTCAGGGGTATGAGCAGTGAAGTAGAGAAAACTTGGGAAAAAAAAAAGCCCAACTCTTGGTCAAAGAATTACCCTGGGGTAATTCTGTTTGAATTGATTCACCTGCAGGTCCAGCTGTGGCTACATAAAGGATTCCCAAAACGATTCAAGCAATGAAGGGAAAAGGAGGAGAAGATTTTGACGTTTCTCCAGTGATTCTGGAATGGAAAAGGTCCTTGGAGAGTGAGGGGATGAGGGACATTAAAAGGTGACATCACTGTAGGAAAGCCGGGAAATGGCTACTCATCGTTTCGCTAAGCATGAAAAAGCCACTAAAGCTGTTAAAAATCGTGATTTAACGCGGAACCTTCGCGTTTAACCGCTGTTGTAAATATTTAACATTTCCTAAAATCCCAGGAAAATTAAAAACAAAATTAAAAAAAATTCAATTCTTCTGTTCGAGGAGGCATTTGAGAGTATCTGTTACCCATTAAACCCGTCTCTGGGAGGAGGAGGAGGCGGCTCGTTCAAAAACACCCCTTTTTCCGAAGGGGCATCGCCGTTTCTTTGGACGGGAAAGGCTTCACCGGGAGCTCGGGTTTTGTTTCTGGACGGGAACGAACCCCTTGAAAAAAAACCCGGTGTTTTATTTTATTTTATTTTTTTTCCCGTCCCACCCCTGGCTTTTTCCCTTTTTTTTTTTCGCTTTCCGTTTAAGAACGACGTGCGCTCTCCGCACCTGAAGTGAACCCTTCCGAGCCGGCCCTTCTCTCTGCCGGGGGAGAAGTCTGTTCGCTTGGCGCTCGCCTCGAAAGCCAAAACGCTGCGAGGAACCCGACACTGGGGAGGGTGGGGGTGGCATCAGAACAAGGTGTGTTTGGCCCCATAAACGCGGCTCCGGGACTTACGGGAGGGGCTCAGGTTCCCCCCGGGCTGAACACCTGCGCCCAAGGAGGTCTGGAACACGAGTCCACGGATTTTCCCCTCCGGCTCTCAGTTCTCGGTTCCTTCGGGTGTCGAACACGAGAATCCCCCGGCTCGGCCCCGTCTTCTCCTTGGAAATGTTGAAAGCTCGGAAAACGAGGGGCGTGAGGAATTTTTGTGCTTCCCCAGCGGCAGCGGCAGCAGCAGCTACCAGGGAAGGCTGGTGATGATCAACTTTATCTCTCGCCTGAGAAACCAAACCGGGTCTAGACCTGAGGGGGGTTTCGGGTGTCGCTTTTATTTTTATTTTTATTTTTTATTTTTATTTTTATTTTTATTTTTATTTTTATTTTTATTTTTATTTTTAATTTTTATTTTTATTTTAATTTTTATTTTTATTTTTAATTTTTATTTTTATTTTTATATTTTTTATTTTTATTTTAATTTTTATTTTTATATTTTTATTTTTATTTTTGTATTTTTATTTTTATATTTTTATATTTTATTTTATTTTTATATTTTTATTTTTATTTTAATTTTTATATTTTTATTTTTATATTTTTATTTTTATATTTTTATTTTTTTTTTATTTTTATTTTTAATTTTTATTTTTATTTTTGCCGTCGTGGAAACCCTGCCACATTTTGGGGTGCCTGGGGGTGATGCAGAGCAGCGAGGAAGAGCTGGGTGCCTGAACCGGGCTGGCTTCGGGGAGAGAGAAGCTGCAAGTGGAAAGAATGTTTTCCTTGCGGAGCGCTGTGGGTTCGAGGAGGGAGGGAGGGAGGGGGAACTGGGCCAGTGCTGAACTCATGAATGGCTGCAGTGTGGTTGTGTAACGCCTTCCCAGAAGTCAGGAGTTCCTTGGAAATGCCCCCGGCCCGCCGGTGGGATTTGCTCCAGGTGGAAAGCTCCGCAGGACGGTGGGCTCCCAGGTTTTGGCCGTGAAACGTCCCGGCTGAGTGTTCCCCACCTTCCTGAGCGCAGAGGGCTCCCAGGTTTTGGTTGTAAAACGTCCCGGCTGAGCGTTCCCCACCTTCCTGAGTGCAGAGGGCTCCCAGGTTTTGGTTGTAAAACGTCCCGGCTGAGCGTTCCCCCACCTTCCTGAGTGCAGAGGGCTCCGAACGCGCCGGATTTTCCCCCCAGGGCTGGGGGGTGGGAGGTTCCCCCACGGCGACACCGATGTTCGGGAGCGTTCCACGTGCTCCCTGGGGTAAAGCTGCTCTCCCTTTTTACCCCCAACACTTTCACAGCCCGCTCCTCAGGAGGGATCCCCCCCCACCCCAAAATGCCTCCCGGGGCTCCCCCACGAAGGATTTGAGACCCCAGACCCCCTCAGGACCTGCCCTGGATCTCATCCCACCCGCCCCTCGACCGGGCTTCCAGCAGCGCTTCCAAGTGAATTCCCCTGGCCCGTCCCCGAGGCAGAGCTCCCACGGGGGAAGGCGGCCAGTGGGGCGAGGAATAAAAGAGCTGGGAAAAGGGTCTGGAAGAGCCTGGAAAGGCAGAGATAAGGACTCTGCCCACGCTGCTCCCTCCAGGGTCACCCAGCACAGCCGTTCAAAAGGCGGTGCCGGGCGGGATTCACCTCCCGGGAGCCGCTGCGGGTGCTCCGTATGGAAGCTGCTGGAATTCCAGTGGAGTCTGGAAACGGCAAACTGGGGCTGTTTTCCCTGGGAGAGGTCGTTACCGGCCTTGATTTATGACCAAACAGGAGTTCGCAAGCGGCTCCTCAGCCCTCCCGCTCCAGAAATCCACGAGCTTTATGTCACCTGGAGGAGGCCCAGGGATTATTTTTTCATGTAAGTTGTTAGCAAGCGTCGTTGAGAAGATGAAATGCTGAACTGGATCCCTTTTTTTTTTTTTTCCGTTTGTTCGCCGTGGTTGTCGGTTTTAATTTTATTTTTTTTTCCCGGCCCGCGGGACGAGGGCAGAGCGAAGGTGCTCCGGGAAGCTCCTGGCGCGGAAGGGACATTCCAGCCTCGGGCAGGACGTTGATTTGACGCTGGAAGGAAAGGGAGATTGCAAAAGGGCCGGGGAGAAGGTCTGGAGAGCAGTAATTCTAAAGAGCACCTCAGGGGTGATGTCATTCCGACCCAAGGAGGAAGGCTGGACGTTGGGCAACCAATTCCTTCGGAGCAGGAGCAAGCCAGGGCCACCAGCCAAGAGGGGGAAGAGCTGCCACAGCACAGGGTAATAAAGAGCCTCTGGAAGGTCCAGAGCACTGCAAGGTCATGGCTGGGGAAAACCAGATGGGAACAACACCGGGGAAGGGCAGATGAATAACCTGGAATTCTCTGTGGGCACGAGGGGTTAGCAGGGAAGGCAAGGGGAGGAAGGTGTTACAGCTCCAGACAAGCTGGGTATTGTCAGGAGCCAGATCCTGGGATGGATGGAGCACTGGAACAGCCTGGAAGATTGCTGTGATCCCAGAGGGGTCCCTGTGATCCCAGAGCGATCCCCAGAGCGATCCTGAGCTGTTCCCTTGGGGCTCAAACCAACCCCAGTGAAAACCCGCGTCCTCCTCCTTGACCGAGGGATCCGAAAGGCTGCCACAAACCCAGGGATGCGATTCCTGTGGACTTGATGAACAGCAGGAAACAGCAGAACTGCCCCAGAAAACCTGTGTGTGGGTGTAGTTTTCGGTTTGCAGGCTCTGCAAAGGGTCCCGGCTGGTGGCTCACCCTCAGGGTGGGGTAAAGGAACAGCCCTTTCCATGTAATCCTGAGCAAATTCCCACCAATTCAGCCACAAACGGCTGAAGGCCCGGTCAGCTTTGCATAAACCTTGCACATTTTGTCCTGTTTTATCCCCTCTGCTCCCTGTCCCGCTTAGAGGCCACCACGAACCTCAGCTGGGGGACCAAAAAAAAAAAATAAAAAAAAATAAAAAATAAAGGAAGAGGACGAAAGCAAAGCGATGGATGAGGGGCACCTGCAGCTCTTCAGTGGCCAAGGCTCCAGTTTTACGAGGAGATTCGGAGGTGGAACTTGGATCTCTCCAGAAACGACTTCTCCTCCCCGCTGCGTTGGGAGCAAACTCCCAGCTGTGCCCCGGAGCCAGGGAATGACCTCAGGCCGTCCACATCGGGTTTTTGCTGAGTGCACGGGCTTGGGCCTTTCCAGAAGTCCTGGCTCTCCAAACCATCCTGCCTGGAGGTTTGATTTCCTGGGGGAATCTTGGCCTCCCACCCGGTGGGGACCCCCTTTTTCGGTCGGCGTTTTCGGCCTCGGCTTCCTTCCCGAAGTCGCTTTTGCCGTCCCCCACCCCCGGTTACCCGCCCGAGGCGCGGGGGCTCCTGGAATGGCGCTGCTTTTCCTGGGAGAAGGGTCACAGGGAGGAATGGCTTGGGCGAGGAAGGCTGGAGAGGACGTCCAGGAGGGAGTTTTGGGGGGTAGGAGTGGGGGAAGCTCTTGGATTCCACCCTCCCGGGGAAGGGGGGGATTATTTTTGGGGGTGTCGCTCGCACCCAACGTGCCCCGGCCTGAGGGAAGCCTGATGGAAGATCCTGCCTGCTGTGCTGGCCAAAATCGGGCTTTTTTTATCGAAGCGACGCTGCAAAAAAAAAAAAAACCCGCGGAGGCTCAAACTGCTGGTTTCCACGAGGGGGGTTAAAATGACGCCATCAGGGTCAACCCTGGCGATCTTTGGATGGGAAGAGAAGCTCAGGTGAAGCAAGGACTGCCTTTGGACCTTTGCACGGCCCTGAAAAATGTCCGGGGTGGGAGGGTGGGGGAATAAAAAAGAGCAGATTCGCTCTTGTGGCTGTTTTTCAGCTTTGGGTGGGGTCGGGAGAAGGGATTGCCAGGAATCCTCCAGAGCCAGTTCGTTCCTGTGAGGTTTCTGGGCTGGTATTTTCTTGAAAACTCCAGAGGTTTGGATTAGTCCCCGGCCTCCATCGCTCTGGAGAGCTTCCCGCCCCTTGTGAGCCTGTACACGCCGTTTTTCCATTTCTCTGGGGGCGAGGGGAAGGAAAAAACAAAAAAAAAAAACCAAAAAAGTAAAACACATCCCCAAAACAACCCTCCAGCCTGGATGAGGCTGGATTTTCCTCTGAGTTCATAAACGATGTGCAAAGGAGCGCCATTTCTGGACGCAGCCAGTGGATCTGTAATGTCTCAAAGCTCAGAAAACAGAATTTTTTGTGTGTTGTGCTGTGTGTGTGTGAGGAGAGAGGCGGGCGACGAGGCCAGGAAAGCCAGGGGGGTTTGGGAGCCAGGGAGCCCTAAGGCTGCTGAAAGGGGCAAGTTCTCCAAGTGCAGCTGGTTAATTTAACCCCTTTAATTAATTCTTCGGGCTTGCACCTGCCAACAGCCCCGGGGGAGGGAGCACAGGTCGTCTCCATCCAGGGAGAAGGTTTGTTCTTGTTTGCTTGAGGTCTGAGGGCAGTTTTAGGAGGGGATAAGCCAAAAAAAAAAAAAAAAAGGCTGAGGCAAAGCTCTGCTCTCCCAGAAAGAGAATTTTGGGTGGAATGCTGAGGCCCATTTTCTTATTCAGGGTCCTCGTTCTACATCTGGATTAGGAGAGCACTTTGGAGAACAACCTCGACAATTTGCTGGTGCTTCCTTCGTCCCTCTGTTCTTTGTGCCCTCCATGAACCCCCTGATTCCTCAGCAAGGGAGAGAATCTTCACTGTCATTCACAAAGGCTTTCTTTCCCCCTTTCCCTCGCGCAAGAAAAAGACATATTTCCTCACACAAGTGCTAAATGACTCACATTAAAACTGAATTTCAGTGTGGAGCCTCTTCCTGAGCTGAGCCAGAAAGTGTTACGCTCGGTCCTGGATTTCTTCCCCCTTTCTTTGTGCCGTTGGAAGAGCCGAGTTTGGAGGGAGGGGGGATTATTACGGAGCGATCAATCCTTTCTTCCTCTTTGTACAAGTTTAAATCTCATTTCCAGCAGGGAAAAAGCTCGGCGTCCCCTGCCAACAGCTGGCTGCCAAGACCGTTTTTACAGAGCACCTCTTTGATCACCCTTGTCCTGAAAAGACCCGATCGCTCAGGGCTGGTTTTGCTTCGTTCCAGCTGTTCAAATCCCCCTGGGCATCTTCTTTTTGGGGTGGTTTTAAAGCAAGCAGGGGAGTTGAATTAGCAGGGAGAGGACAGCTGGGAGGGGGAAAGCGGCCCCTGTTTCAGCCAGGAAGGAGAGGAAGCGCCCAGAGAACCGTCATTAATCTTGAATCAACACTTATTTAAAGGCCGCGGCTTTTTTTTGCTCTGTGTGCGCGCTCAGGAGACCCGAGCAGGTTTGCTGAATGTATAACCCTGGGCGTGGAAAAAGAAATAATAAATCTCCCGGGGTTCCCTCGAGGTTCCCGGAGAAAGGCCGGCTCTGTCTCCCTCTGGGATGGAGGGTCCCTTGGCTCCCCCTGAAGGCACGAGGTTTTCCCTGGAATCCCAAGCCAAACGCTTCCCTTTCCCCCCACCCCGCCCCGTGCTGTGGGTTTGGCCGTGCCCTCTGTCCCGGGGCTGTCGGTGTGAGGTGGGAGCAGCTGAAAGTGGAACCGTGGCTGGTCTGTTTTCGGAGCTGGACGTCCCAGGGCTGGGGGGGTCCGTGCCAGCTCTGAGGGCAGCAAACCCCTCTCTGGGCAGCTCCCGTGTCCGTGGCACAGAAATGTCTTTGTTCCTGCACGAAGGGCGCGTTTCTGTGGGGCTGCTGGACCGGCCCCGGGCAGGCACAGCGAGGAGGTTCCCTCAGCTCCAGGATTCTGCCCGTCCAGGGGTCGGTGCCAGATGTTCCCCGGGAGTTAACAAGCCTTGGTACACGTTCAAACCCGAGTCAGCGCTCCCTAAGAGAGGTCCCCAGGCTATTAAAGCGTGGACGTGCTGTCTGCCCACCTACACGTAGTGATCTCACAGCCCTGAGCACTTCCAGTCCCGGCTGCCACCGGCCAATTCCTGTTTACGCTCCTCCCGAAGACCCCTGGATTTACAGAATTAGAAGGTTGGACTGCACAGATGGATTACGTGCATCATCCAGGGGGGAAGGAAGAAGAGCCAGCCTGCTCGGAAAAGCTTTTGGTTTATAAGCTCTGCCATCCCGAAAGAAGAGTTTTTTGGTGCCGAGGGGAGGGCAGGCAGTGAATCTGTGTTATTGTCATCATGACTCTGGGAGGTGGTTTTTTTTTTTTCAGGAGCAAAATCCAAAAAGGGAGGCCACAGCCAAAAAGCCTTTTTTCACTGGGAAAACCTGCCTAAGCCCGAACATTAACGACAGTCCCAATAATAATTCCCAGCAAGCCATGATGGCTTAACCATCACATCAGTTTGCATCTCTCTTGGTCAAAACAGCCTTCAGTCCTCTCTTTTTTTTTTTTTCCCCCAGTACAATTCCAGTGAATTATTCCCAGTTTCCTCAATGTCTGGGCTCCTGCTGGCTGCTGGAGCAAGCCAGAGGAGCTCATTGTTGCAACAGGAGCTTAAACCCAGCCTTGGAAACCTTTATTGTCCCTGATAGAGAAATAAAAAAAAAAAAAAAAGGGGGGGGGGGCATGAATAGCCAAGGAAAAAATGCGCATGAGTTTCCTGTGAGGTTTTAACGACCCTCCTGGGTGTGGGATTGCGACACGCGCTGAGTGGGGGAAGAGCTTGGAGGAGGGTGATGGTGGTGGGGAGAGGGAGCCCTGGCCAGCCTTTCCACCCCATCTGTCAGGATCGTTCCAGGAGCCGCTGGGGAGGGTGGCAAGGACCGGGCACAGAGCTCTTTCTCCCCCCCTGCCCCTCTCCTCGGTGCCCATTCGTCCGTGCCAGCCCTCCGGGGCCGGCGTGGGGTTTGGGGGGAGCTGCCACCACTGCCCTGCCCCGGGGTCTGCAGCAGCCCTGTCAGCTCCAGGTGTCCCGGGTCTCCTCAGGTGGGACTGGGCTGGCACAGCAGCTCGGGCATCTGGGAAGGGGCGGGAGGACCGGAGAGGGGTGGAATGTTCGAGTGGTGCTGAGACCTTCCCGGAGGCAGGAAGCGGATGATCAGAACCCAGCGAGCCACTGGATGGTTCTGGGCCGTGTTTTAAACTAAGGGCGACGTCCAGGGTGATGCCAGACTGGTTTGGGTGGGAAGGACCTCAAAGCCCATCCAGTGCCACCCCCTGCCACGGGCAGGGACACCTCCCACTATCCCAGGTTGCTCCAACCTGGCCTTGGACACTTCCAGGGATGGGGCAGCCACAGCTTCTCTGGGAAATCCATCCCAGTGTCTCCCAGTCAACAATTCCTTCCCAATATCCCACCTAACCCTCCTCTCTGCTGGTTTAGTGCCCGTCTCTTGCAGGACTGCAGTTGCTGGGGGTTTTCTCCTGCTGGAAAAGTCTTTCAGCTCCTCTCTCTGATGCTCCTCAGGGTTCCCACGTCTCCGTGTGTTCCGTCCCAGCCCACGGAGGTGGAATACGCCACTTCCAGCGGGATCAGCCACCTCAGCCTGCCCAGGCAACGTGGAGTATCACTTATTTCGGATGAATGCGCATACCCTTTTTATTTTTTTCGTGCCTTTCCCTGCCGGTGTTTGTGAATGAAGGTTCCCCAGCTCCGGAGGAGGGAGATGGTTTAGTTGTTGCGGTGCTGGCTCGAGCTTTGGCCTTCCAGGCTCGACTGACTCGCGTGGTGTGACCCAGCACGGGCTGCTGAGCCCCCGAGGGAATCGGGGAGGCTTCAGAGAGGGTTCTTTCACCCTCAGGAGTGAAATGGGGGATTAAAAAGTGAGTTGCCGGGCTGGTTGTCCCGGTGGGAGTCTCACGGGGGAGAGAGGAAGAGGGAAAAGCCTCGCGGGGCAGGAGATGCTGCTGCTTCTTAACTCGTGCTTTCCTGGAGTCCCGGAACGGTTTGGGTTGGAAGGGACCTTAAAAACCCGATTTCGAATAGTTTGAGAGGGGGAACAGGCAGGAAAGCAAGGAATTCTGCCGGAATGCTGATCTCACCTGAAGGCAGGTCTCAGTGCCTGGGGTGCCAGGAGGTGATTTCCTCCCGGGAAATGTCCCTTGTCCCGAGGTGCCAGGGGCTGTGCCCGTGGGGCTGTGCCACTGCCACAGCGAGCTGTGTGACGGGGGGTTTAACTTCTCCTTGGGCTTTGGTGGGCACCAGTCAAATCCCACGACCAGGGAAGGCAACAGCGAGGGGGAATAAAGGCTAAACCCAGGGAAGGGCACAACGGAGCCACGTCCAGCCTCGATGCCCCCTCGCTGCGGGTTCACTTTAATGGAATAACTAATGATTAAATAAATGAATGTTAAAAAAAAAAATTAAAATTATTTACAGAAGGCCCTCAGTGCCCCGATTTCCTGAGGAATTCGGAGCTGGAGACGTAACCCAGACTCGCCACAAGCTGTGACTCCTCGGACACCACAGCCCAGGACGGATAATCCCACGGAGGGGACGGGGCCGTTCTGCCCCCTGGACCCACGGATTTGTTTGGAATATTGGCACACCCACACCCTCCCCCCCGGGTGTTTGTATCAACCAAGGAGTCTGCCTCTTGTTTCTCATCTTCAATTAATCCCTGACTGCCTTCACCTCGGCGCTGCGAGCGGATCCTTTGGAATCCTGTTTTGTCGGGACGGTGTTTTAGCAACGGGTGAGTATTTGTACACGATCAAGCTGGAAAATCCACGGCCCGAGGATTTCTGGGAGCAGGGGGGGGTTTTGTTTTGTCTGGAAGCACGGGGGTAGGACAAGGCTGAGGTTCCTGTTGGCCGCCAGGCCCCGAAACTCCGGTGTCTGGTTCTTCTCCCGGGGTGTATTTTGGGAATTCGCAGGAGTCAAACAGCAGCATCCAAAGGAAATGCAGCTGAACAGAAGCTGCTGGGAAATTCTGATTTCTCCTGAGGGGGCTTCTTACTGACCTGCTCCTGAATGAGCTGGGTCAGGTTGGTCCAACTCCACAGAATCATGGGATGGTTCGGGTTGGAAGGAGGTTAAATCCCATCCCATCCAATCCCATCCCATCCCACCCCCTGCCGTGGGCAGGGACACCTCCCACTAGCCCAGGTTGCTCCAAGCCCCATCCTTGGACACTTCCAGGGATGGGAAAGGGACAGGGAAGGGAAGCCTTTGTGAAGAGCCATTGCCCCTGGACTGGGAGGAAAAGGAGAAGCTTTCGGGGAATCTTCCCTTCTATCTTTTACACCCTTTGACTCCCTCCAACCACAGGCACATAAGAACCCCTTGGAAAACCCTCCACGTCCCACCTCATGGGCTGTAGATGTTTTCCACTTATTTTGAGAACTTGACCTTCCAAGGCTGAAAAATAACTTTTTTTTTTTTTTTTTTCTGACTTTTGTCCTCGGCTTGGCAGAGGCCAGTTTAAAAACACGGGGGATGGAAAATATTTCTGCTTCAAACCAGCAAGAGCTTTTCTTTCTCCTTGCTTGTTTGTGCCCTGCTTTCGTTTCTGATGTCAACTCCGGGCAGGGGAAAAAGATGTAGCGACCCTGGCACTGCCCAGAGGCGAAAACACCCTCCCATCTGAGCCCAAATAAACACAATTTGCTCCTCACTTGAAGCTTTTAAATCATTAAACCTTCCAAAACGGGCACTGACAGATGTGGGAGATGTTTCCCCATCAGACAGTGACGAGCTCAGACACGTCATCTCCCGAATTTGTCCCTCTCAAACAGGGCACTGAATTATTCCCAAGCCGTGACCAGACACTTTCTGATCTTCCCCCTGTGTGCTAAGAGAGTGATTTAAGGGACTTCCAGCCCTCCCATCTGCATCCAGGAAGGTAGAAAATGAAGCCAGGGAAAATAAAGGTGGGAGTGACCTCACCCCGAGGATCCACCGTGTCTTGCTCACCTTCCTTGCACCTTCCTTTGTGAAGGACCCTCTGTGCTCTCCCTCCAAACTCTCCACGGATGGGGCTGCCCTGGAGGCCCCAGGAATGAGAGTCTGAAAAGCCTGGGATGCCTCTGGCTCCTCGTGAGGACAAGCAGCTTCCAAGACAAGCCGGAGGGACTTGATTTATCCCAGCTCTGGGTGAGGGGTTTGGTCCCCGGGGGGACCGTGTGACGGGGCGTTCGTCCTTCGCTCCCCGTTTATCACTGGGAAATACCAGTTATAAGGAAGATTTCCCAGGGTGTCATCACTGGGAAAAACCAGCCTCTGTCTTGCCTTGAACAGTTTATCTGGAAGGGTTTTGATTTGTCCAGAAGGCCCCAGAGATGTTAAAAGCTGGGAGTCTCAGCTCCCCACAAGCCCTCGGGGCTGATTTCCCCAGCTGGGTGTGACCGAAGAGGACAAGTGTTGTCACCACGGGTGTAAATGGCTTTATTTTCGGGATGGATCCACGTGCTGGGCCATCCCTGCGGGATCAACCTGAGGATATTTAGTGTTCACCGCCTCCAGTTCCCCACAGGGACGGGGAGGTTTTCCTGAGGTCAAAACTGGGGGGGAAAGAAACCAACCCCCAAATCTTCGTGTCCATATCCAAGAATCCTGATCCTCCAACTCTGAGCTGAGCTCGGTCCTGGGGCTTTCCTGTCCTGTCCCAGGGGGGTTGTGGGATCAACACACGCCGGGTTTCACAACCAGAATCTCTCTGCTCTCCAGACTGACCCCTTTTTTTTTTTTGCAGGTAACACTTTGACCTGCACCTTCCTGGAGGGAGGTTTATCCTCGGGCAGCTTTTCTTTCGCAACCCCCTCTCTGTGTCCCCTGGTGGGGACTCAGCTGGAGAGGCAAAGAGCAGCAAAGCCTCCCTTCCTTCCCCTTCCATCCCCTCTGCACTCCATCCTTCCCTCGGGCAGGGCTGGCCGGGGGGTTAGAAAGGCTCGGCCTCCCAGGATCTGCCCGATCCCCCCGAAAATAGGACGTGGGAGCTGCCCTGTGGGAGCTGGAGGATCAGTCAACAACTCTCCCTCCACTGGGGAGTTCAAAGAGCCTTTTCTGATGTTCTGGGCGAGCCCAGATGTCTCCTGTGAGCGGTTTCAGGAGGAAAATCTGGGAGGGATCCGGGGCTGGGAACCGTCCGGGAAGAAGGAAGAAAACCCCGAGAAGAGCCCGTCGAATTCTGGAATTTTCTGACCTATTTTGGTGCGAGCTGGTCTTTTAAAAAAAAAAAAAAAAAAAGGAAAAAAAAGGAAAAAAATTGTTAAAAAAAAATAAAATAAAAAAAAAAAAATTAACCTCCCCTGCTGATGAGTTTCTCATACTGTTTACTTTTGCAACGTTCTCCGCGGAGGAGCAGCCAGGAATGACGTCCACCCCTCGTCCAGCACCCGAGCAGGAGCTTCGGAGGGAGGAATGCAGCTTCATAAATAGCAAACCACAGGCGCTAATGGGGAGCAGAGGCAAACCTGCCGGTCCAGAAGCCGCGCCGGGAGCGGCTCCTCCGCCCGCCCTGCCCCGGCATCCCAAGATGATTCCGGCTCTGGCCGTCGCTTTCCTGCTCTGCCTCTCCTGCCCTTTCTCCTCCTGCCAGCAGAGAAGGATAGGTGAGTGTTTCGTGCTGTTTTCCGGGCTCTCCCGGCTCCTCTGGAATGGGAGGAGGGAGGGAATGCCCCACCAACTTTTGGGGATTTGAGGGGGGTTCGCAGGGAACGGTGCCCAGGCTCAGGTTTTTCCCCCAGTTTCCCTCCCTGAGAACTGGATATTTTTTTTATTATTATTTTTTCGTTTGTTTTTGAAGGGAAATATTTATTCTGGAAATTTTTTGTTGGGTTTTGTCATGACCCACAAAGGGGACGCTTTGCGTCAATCTGCGTTTTACACCTGATTTCAGTTTTAAAAAAAAACAACAAACCAAACGAACAACAAGCCCAGATGGTACAGAATGTCCTGTCACAGGATCCGTGGATATTCTCCTTTCCTGCCCACATGGAGCTCAGGGAAGCCCTGGATTCTAGGAATGCACAAGTTCCACTTCTCCAGACAGTTTCTTTGGGGAATTCTCAGCCCAGAGAGGATCTGTGGGATCCATCAGGCTCAGACTGCACCAGGGATCCAGGAGCGGGGGCAGGACAAGTCCCCTGGAAAAGGATTCACAGCAATGGAAAACTCTGCAAGTGCAGAGATTTCCTTTGGAGTGGCTGAGTCATTGTCGTGAATTTGCATTTTAAACCCACCCCCACACCCCCCCCCAAACTTTGATTTCAAATTCCCTCTTGCCACCAAGGATGGAAAATTCTTCCCAGGAATAACGGAAGCCGCCCCAAAGCCTTTCATGCAGAGCTGAGCCAAAACCTCTGTTTGAAGTCAGAAATCCTCTGCAAACTCCTTGCTCTCAATAAATTAGGGAAACATCGCTTTAATTCAAGCCTTTCTGTCTAAGAATGGCACGTCTGTGGCGCTTCCAAGTCAGTTCCCAAACCAGGGAGTGTTGGAGAGGTTGCAAATATTCACCGAGTCCTTTCTGTTCCGTGCAGGGAACACCCACGAGGTTTTCAGGTTGGTCACAGGAGGGTGAGGGAGTTTTGCTAAATCAGCGGCCTGGGCTCCCAACTGCCTTGGGAGCTGGAAAATTCCCTGTGCCCAGGGAACTGCAGACCCCAAATCCCAGCTGGTTTCCCCCCCTGTTAGTGGGAGATATTCCCGTTTCTGCCGTCGCCGCAGGCAGGGTGTGATTTGTGCCCGAACGTTTTGACCAATCCATCAAAAAACAGAGAAATGCTAGGAAAAAAAAAAACCTGGAGAAACGAGTCCGTGCGTTCCCATGGACAGCCAGGAACTGGACAAAAGGAGGGGGGGATTTTCAGGAGATAAACCTGTACCGAACTCTGCGTCCAGCTGTTTTTGATGTGCCGCGTGTGCGTTCCCGGGGCGGGCGAGCACTCGTGTCCCTTTGTGTCCCAAAGATCCCAGCCGGCACTTTGAAAGGAAGGAACCCGCCTTCAGCCAGAAGCCGCTCAGTGCCCTGAGAACAGGTGAGGCGGCAGCTGGTGGATGTGCCCCTTTCCCCACGCCCGGGATGGGGGAACGGGAGCGCATCCGGGAGAGGCGCAGGGACGAGTTTTTGGGCTGGTGGAGGGAGGGAGCGGCTCCAGCGGCACCGGGGAATTCGTCCGCTCCTCCTGGCAGCCCGTCCTTCCCGAGCGTGAGCCGCGGGGCCTGGGCCAGGGGAACAGCTCCCAGGGCTCTCCTGTCCCTCCCTCCCTCCCTCCTTCCCTCCCTCCTTCCCTCCCAGGAGCTGCTGATTGTCACACTATCAAAAGCAAATTCCGACCCCTCTTAATTCCAGCGGAACTCCTTCCAGGAACCGGCGCGGGGCCGGTGTGGAATCCGCGCCCCTGATGCCGAGCTGTGGATATCAGGTGCTTTGTGGGGCTCTCCTGTGCCTTTCCTGACACTCTGGGGCTTTTTTTTTAGGAGGTGAAGTCGGGCCAGAAATGCTGGAGGAGATGAGAGAAACCAACCGTGTGCTGACGGAGGTTCGGGAGCTGCTGAAGCAGCAGGTGGGTGAGAAAGGGACCCGATTCCTGATATTCTGCGGGAAAGAGACCTTGGAATGCTCTGCCTTATCTGCTCTGGAACTGGGGAGCTGCTCCTGGGGTGGAATGAGCTGTAGATCGTTGTGTGCAAACCACAGCTGAGGTGGTGGCCCGTCAGGTCCGGAACTCCCAAGGTAAAGTTGGGAAAAACTTCTGAGTTGGGGAAAAAAAAACAACAACAAATTAAGCTTGAAGGGTTTAGGTTGAAAAAAAAACCTTAAGTCGGGAAAACTTGAGTTGGGAACCTGAAGATGGGAAAACTTAGGTTGGAAAACTTAGGTTGGGAAAACTGAAGTTGGGAAAAGCTGGAGGTGCATTTGAATTCCAAGTGCTCAAACTCGGCAAACACGGGCACTGAACCTCCAGCCCATGGACACACAAGAACAGTGGGTGCCGATCCACCTGAAAAAGTGAATTTTTCCTTGGCTTTGTGGGCTCAGGGAATCCGTGGAGAGCCCAGACTTGGAAGGTGGAGGAGCCCTTCGAGCCACCCAGCAGGTCCTGTTAAGGGAAGTCCTGTGGGGTCTGAACAGGCTCCGTGTTCTCTCTTCCCTCTTGTTGTCCTAATCCCAAGCCCTGCTGGCTCCTGGGAGGTTGGAGCTCCTTGAGCGCTTGGATCTCTTCCCGCTTCCAGGAGGAGATGGTGGTTTGCCTGCTCAGCCCTTTCCAGGGGAGAAAAAGGCTCCATTCTGCCTGGGCCCTTCCCGGTGGGAGCTGAGGGATTCCCGTGCCAGGGAACTGGAATGGCAGCACAAACTGGGAGGCCTCTAATCCACAAAAACCTCTGCTGCCCTGAGCTCCTCTCACATTCCAGGCTGCTGCATAAATACCCACTGTTGACTGGGAGTCAGGTCAGACACAGATCCTGGCACCTCCACCACTGATTTCCAGCGTTCTCTTCCAGCTGCTCTTCTCTCTGTTCTTTCCCTCTTGCCACCTTTTTAGTTTATTTTGTTTAATTTTTATTTTTTTGTTCCAAACCCGTGGCCTTTTTCTCTCCAACTCCCGTCACAAAGCTCGCCCTCGGCGGCCAAACTGGCATTTCCCAGCTGGGAAAAAAAACCAAACCAAACCCCAAGGTGGCAGGAGAGGGTTCCTCAATCCGACCCTCCCCTGCCACAGCTCTGGAATTGGTGGTTCTTGTTTCCCTGCAGATCAAGGAGATAACATTCCTGAAGAACACGGTCATGGAGTGCGATGCCTGCGGTGAGTTTGGGGCTCGGCTGCCTCCCCCAAACCCCCCCTTTGTGCCCAAACAGGTGGCAAAATGGAGCGAAGCAGCTCCAGTCCCGGCTGTGCTGAGGTGCCACAGGGAGAACCCGACCTTTGGGATGCTTTTCCCGTCCCCCAGGACGTTCTGCCTGCAGGGGCTGGTGCTGCCTGCGCTTCCCGGGGGGCTCAAGGGCAGCTGGAGCCTCCACCCCCTTTGCAGAAGCAGCTTCCAAAAGCTTCAAACCCCGAATCGTCTTGTTTTGACCCCCTGCCCCGGACAGTGACACCTCCCGCTGTCCCAGGGTGCTCCAACCTGGCCTTGGGCACTTCCAGGGATGGGGCAGCCACAGCTTCTCTGGGAAATCCATCCCAGTGCCTCCCCACCCGGCCCGGG
>JAWMRA010000225.1:0-18233 GCA_035584735.1 Pseudotriccus pelzelni | reverse complement strand
TCCAACCTGGCCTTGGACACTTCCAGGGATCCAGGGGCAGCCACAGCTTCTCTGGGCAACCTGTGCCAGGACCTCACCACCCCCACAGGGAACAATTTCTTCCTAAATCCAATCTAACCCTGCCCCCTTTTGGTTTAAAGCCATTACCCCTTGTCCCATCACTCCATCCCTTGCCAAAAGTCCCTCTCCAGCTTCTTTGCAGGAATATTTCCCAAATTCAGCTCTCCCTCAGATTACAATGCTCAGTGGCAGGGAGTCAGGCCACAGAGGTGTTATTTGACCTGGGAAGTGAGAACCAAACCTGTAAAACTTTATTTTAATCAATCTTGGACACAAACCCAGGCAGAGAAACTCTTGTGTAGCACTTAAGGACGTGGTTTAGTGGTGAACGTGGTTGATGGTTGGACTTGATGATCTTAAAGGCCTTTTCCAACCTTACTGGTTCTGCAGTTCTATGATTTTCAACTCAATGGCTCTCACTGCATTTCCCAAACGTCACATACTGTGATTATTAAAACAACGGAACAGGTGATCACAGCAGCATAAATTGTATTGAAAGTTCATCAGGATTAAGTCAGATTTAACAAACTTATATCAGCTCTGAAAAATAATTAGTACAGCTGCCAAATTCCCTGCTGAGAAAGACACTGAACAACCCAATTCTGTAATACAGACAGTGACTAAACATCACCAAACCTATTTTTGGAGAGGAATTCCTTACACTTGGAGTAAGAAGAGATACAAACACAGTAAATTCCCTCTGTCATTCTTTCTTCAGTGTTCAGTGGACACAAGAGAGAGGGCCCAGGTGTCACCCTGCAGTTCAGGGGAAGGTTAAGTCCACATTCCCACTATGCAAATACGTGCTGAAGTCCTCTGCCTTTTGCTTTACTGACATTTCCATATTATTTAGTCTCTGCCCTCGCCTAACAAGGATTACAAGAGCTCACTAACTCCACCTCCTCTCACCTGAGAAGCCTGAAAGGCATCCAGAAAAAAAAGGCAGATGGAAAAAGGGTCGTGGATTCATATAACAGCACCAGATACTTCAGAATCACAACTAATAAAGTAATTAACTAATTGATCTGCACATTTGATACTGCAGGCAACTCCAAAGAGGCAACTGGTAAAACAAAGATCTCTCTGCAGGTGGAACGTGCAACTACAAAAAGGACTGAGGAAGCCCAAGCTTTTCCCTCTTGGAAAAGCACCTCCTGCTCCTTTATCATTCCCACTTATCAGTAGCCTGATCCCTCCCTGACAACAGCTCTCAGCAAGAGTTTGAAGCAGGAAAGTGACTGTAATAAGAGCATAAATTGCTATTTCCTTTAGGAGAGGGCACATGCACTGAAGACACTGCCCAGGATTAGTTGCTTAATTTATTTCTATATCACTAGAACCAAAGATTTAGTAAAATAAGAGACCAAAAGGGAAAGACACAACTACAACACAAAGCCAAACCAATCAACAACAACAAAAAAGCCAACCAAAGAAGAAGCACTCAGTTTTCTCTTTCTTCATACGATCTAAAACCAGTCAAGTTCTTATCAGGGATTGTCATCAGTTGGGCTTTACCTGCTTTCTCTCCCTCTCCAAGGCTCTCCACTGCTCGTAACACTCCTCCAGTCGGACGTGCAGCTCATTAGCAGGTCCACTGCGGTTCCGTGGGGGCCTGTACTTGTTCCACGGGGTTGGGAAGGCAAAGTAGGGTGCAGCCACTTCCCCACAGAACAGGTCGCTGGGCAAGGGGCTCAAGGGGTTCAAGTCGTCGCAGTGGAAAAGGTCAACAAGTTCTGAGAGAGGAAACGGCGGCGGGGGAAACCCCAAATTATTTGCTGGTGAAAGCAGATGGTGATTAAACAGAGGCAGGCTGGGATTCTGCTTAAAATCAGGCATTAACGGGAAGGAAGGGAGAAAGGAAGGATTGATGAAGTCTGACAGGCCGCCACCGTTCTGCTCGTGCTTTTTTGGGAACATACTGAAGGGAGGGCGGTTTGGGGCGGCACATCCCAAATGAGGAGCCCAATTCCTTCTGCCTCTTCTCTCATCGTTATTGCAGTTTTCCTGGGTCTGCTTTTTTGGGAACCTGTGGTATTTCTCAGGGTCTTCACTTGCAGCCTTCTGCTGCATTAACCAGTCAGATGAGGGATGGACAGGGAATTCATGGTACGGCCCCTCCTTATTCGTCAATGAATCCAGCTGGGACTGCCCAATGGGTTTCATTTGTTTCTGGTTTTCTGAGCTGAAATTAGAAAGCCCGGAATTATTAGAAAAACCATTTGATATTTGTAACCTTCCATCTTTCCTGGGAGGGAGGACAGGTAGGAGCTGTGAGTAGTAAGAGGACTGATGGGTGGGAGAACCCCCAGACGTGGTTGAAACCCCTGAGGACGACTGTGGGCTCGTGGCCTGTTTCCCACACGGAATATCCCATCCAGCTGCCAGACCTTTCCCATCCAGCCACGTACATCCGTGGTACGATGAATAACTCCCATTCTGCACGAGGTTTTTCACAGATAAATCACACTCAGCCACTTCAGGAGAGAATTCTTTTGGGCCAACGTTAATCTTGCATCCGTTACTTTCAAAAGCATTCACCAAAGGAAAGCCACGATGGCCATTTTGCACGTGGCTTTCCTGGGGTTTTCTGGCTGTTTCTCCAGGGAATTTATTTTCATTAGGAGCTTGGTTGAAAAAATGCAGTGATGGACGGAGAGCTGACTGCAGTTTGGGAGCAGCTGCAACGTTTTCATATCTTTTAGAAAGCCAGTGGTTGTCCCGGGATACTTTATCCCAAGAGTTATCAAAGGGCTGATGGGAAAGATCAGGGGAACACTTAGTTTGCCCTTGAGCATAATTTTTCAGGGCTTTTCCTCTTGCCCTTTCACTTTGCCAATACTCCTTCTGCGCATTAGTGCCTTCCTTCCGTCCGCTCTGAGAAGAAAAGGGGCCAAAACCGTAGCCCAGTTTTTCACAGTCTCCGTTGAGCCTCCCGCGGTCGAAGCTGCCCAAGTGCCGATTCAAGTTCACCCCGTGGAACGAAAACCCCTCCTGGGGAATCCTGCTGCTGTCGTTATTCTGTAAGGAGGAATTTTCAGGGTAGCTGTTGTTCCTCGGGGCGCTGCCAGGCGGGGGAAGCCGAGGCTCAGTGAGCTGGAGATCTTCCAAACCTCCGTGCAACATCCGCACATCAGGAGGCTTCTGCAGCTGCTCCTGGGGGCAGCTCTGCCTCCTCCCCACAGGGTTTGGGAAATCCTTGCCTTCCAGAGGCAGCTTCGCTGGGAATCCCCCATGGCTTGCGAGGTCAGGTGCCCACATGGGGGGAAACAGCCTTGAAAGAGAATTCCTGTAGCAGAAAGTTAAACCATTTTATTTTTATTTATTTAAGCCCATTTATTTTTATTTATTTAATTATCTTAAGCATTTCTTACCTTAGAACATCTCACACTCTATGGTTATTCCCCTCCACTACACATCTTTCCCATTACATTACTGGCCAACCACACACAGCTCTCCTCCAAAAAAAAGAGAGGATTATTCCCACTGCAGTTGAGGAAATGGTCCTGTGAAATCTGACTACCAACACTGTTCTCTGCTGTTTATAATACATATATTCAGAACTGCAGAGCTTATTTGGATTTATTAAATATTTTATATTTTTATATATATTTTACATATTAAATATATATACTATGTATATTTTATATATTATTGAATATTTTATATACATTCAGTCAACTCCCTGCTGGTTAAAATTAATCACATTTTTTATTCCTCCCCAAATGCTGATGGAAGACTTTGGAAAAATTTGCATTTCTAACAGTTTATCCCCCCCCCCCCCGCTTTTTTTTTTTTTACTGGCAAGTAAAAACTCTTCCACATTTTAAGGAAATTCAAAAGACCTTCATAACTGAACTCCGAAATAATTAAAAATGGGTATCACATCTGTGTGACAACGGGCATAAAAAAACAACACAAATTTTAGGAGCTTTCAGAACAAACTTACCAATCTGTGACCGGTTCAGGCTTGTTTGGCTCCTCTAAAACGCTTGACACCAGCCCAAACATATCAGGGCCATTGCCAGAATAGGAAAGATTCATTGGTGCCCTGAAAACAAACAGACAAATAAATAAAAGCTTAGATAACTTGGTCTCTTTTTTTCCTCCTAAGCAAATCCCAGGCAAAAGGAAATGCAAAGTATAAAACTTTTCATTTATTTTAACACCATCTGCTAGTTTGAAATTTGAATTTAATGTACTCTCAGCATCCACACACAGAAAACTCTTCCGGTATTTGTGAATTCTACAGCCTGAGAGAAGTAGAACAATTTTCCTGAGTTCTTGCTTCACCAGGCACTTCCCAAGCTGTCAAGTGAAGAGACTGCAGCAGCGGGAGATTTTCCTCTCTTTCCAAGAAACACAACCGTTTCACAGGCATTCCCCCAAACGTTGACTGCCTTGTTGAGAGGATAAATCCAACCAACATTCTCAGGGTCCTGGGGATTGTAATTTATCTACTTCTGCAATCCAAGAACTATTATTTTAATCTCAAAAAAAATGAAGTTATACTTAAGTTGAACCAGTTTTTAAGGCCATGTTAGAAATAACTTTATCAGGAATATTTACTGAAGTTATGACAAACACCAGAGGTGTTCAACCATCACCAGCTTTACACAAGCCCAGCTGTTACTTCACGGGCAAAACGAGTTCTCTAAGAGCTGCCTGTGCTGACACCTGACCCTTACTCAGAAATTAATTCAAATATAACAGATCTCCTTCCCTCTAACACATTGTTTTGCTTTAATGAAGTTCCCTCACCAGCCTATTGTCACTCAGCTGATCCCTCTCAGTGTCCCTGAAGGTCTCCCAGTCTCCCCTGGCATCAGCTCACCCAAACTACATCATCTGCTAATGCTGCCACGTAATTACTCACTAATTGTGCTGATTAACAGAGACTATAAAATGGGGGATAAACTATTAAGACAATCACTTCGTTAATCTCTTGCTACAGTAAAAATAAGACACTTACTGGCTTTTAAGTCCTCATCACATTTTGACTTTTAGCTCCATTACTTCGTTTCCCTCTGTAAGGAACCTGCTCCGAGTGATTTTATTTAGGGTACACAGAAGTGCAAAGGCTCTTGAAAGTGTTTTATAAATACACAACTTTCACTTGATGAGCGGCTCTTCTGTGTCTCTGTGAAATAGCAAGCTTTCCTCTTTTTCTTCAGAGAGACCTCAAGGAGCACTGAACATCTCAGAATGGGTGTAGACAGGGATTATCACTAACAGACGAGTACCATTTAATTCATTTCCATATTTAAAAACAAAGAAGCTGCAATAATGCAAAAGCTGCTTTTAAGAAAATACTGAATATTTTAATTAGAAGATTGTCACTCTGTGCTTAAATCTAACACTGAAAGCTTACACTGTGACACTTTCCAGGGAAGACTAGCCCCCAGAAAAATTTAGTTTTTCTGCATTATGTGTCTTCCTTAACTGTTCCCTTTCAGCACCTTGTGAACCAGTGGACTGCCCTTTCTCCTCATCTCAAATTTCATCTTTCTTATTAGGAAAGTGATTTTTAAAAAAAAAAATGCACTGGGATCCTAGAAATACTCACTAGAAAAGCATCACCAGAGTGCCAAAGGATGCTCTGCCAGTCTGTACCAACTACCCCCCCCAAAAAAAAAAGCAATATTATATTGCCATCATTCGGCATAAAAGAGGAAAGGGGAGAGGGGGAATCCCAATACAAAACCGTTTTTTATGCATTTCTGAGGCTGGAATGGTTTCAGTGTGGCAATTTTAACTGCTGCCCACGAGCCATGAAATGATCAGGAGGAAGGAGAGAACCAGTTATTGCAGTGAGTGCTCCCTGGTTACTGCCATCATTCCCTATTCCTCATAATCCTCAGATCATCCATGATTTTACAGAAATCACCCCTTTGCAGAGCTGATTTATCAAAACCAAAGAAGAGTTTTATTCACTCTCCACTCCCAGGGAAGCTTTCAAACCCCTGTCCAGCCTTCTCTGCACCATTAATAATTTCACTGCATTAAGTTGCTTGATCAGAAGTGCCTCCAACACCAAGAGCTGGACTTGGGCAGGGTACATTTCTCCACAGAAACGTTTCATGATTCAAGTACCAAAGACCCTTTGCATTCATTCAGCACCCAGAAGTGCAAAATTATATTTTTTTAAATATAAAAATCAAACTGGAGTGCATTATATCAAGGGCACAACAAGCCAGTGGGCTAACACATTTTCGGGAGCAGCTGTACCATATTTATGCTTTCAGCAGCACAGGTACCACTTACACTTGACTTGTTTCTAACAACTCTCCATGTTCCAGGAAATAATCTGCATTATCAAGCACGAAATCACAATCTGTGTTACTGAGGGGTGGGAAGCACTGAAGGAGAGGGGGATTTTCCTTAAGGAGTTTGCCACGGCATACAGGAATTTCCCATTTTGTTTTCTAAACGTGGTATTCTTTCCAAAGTTCCGGATGCTTTTACAGGTAAAAACACGCCTTTTTTTCCCCCACAACCGCTATAATAACTTCAACACAAAGAAAATTTATTGGGTTTCTAGTTATCCCATAAACTCCCCCTAAAAATAAATAAATAAATAAATATCTGAAATCCCATTTGTTCTGCTCCATCCCAGCTGGCAGCAGGAACGCTCATACCTTTTCTTTGTGCAGTCCTGAAAAGCAGTTTTCAAGCCCATCTCCTCCCCACATCCCGACCAGTCGCTGCACGGCCAGGAAGATTCCAGGGGTGGGGGGGTATTGGGAAGTGCTCCTAATAATGGGGAAAATAACTGAGTGTCCATTGTTTGGTTCTTGCTATTCACCTGTGTTGGAAAGAGAAGGGAGTATTTTTATTGTTACACATTTCCGCCAGCGAGCAGCAAAGGCAACACAGCAAAGCCTTGCTCTTATTTCTTGAACTAAACAATTATTTGGGAAAAACGAAGCATCGCTGTGATAAGAGGGTAAAGTCTAAATCGCGTCCCCCCCACCTTGCATTAAATCCGTTCAAACCTGACAAATGTGCCCGTCATCTAAAAATAAATCTGCGAGTAACAAAAGTGACTTACTACACAGTAACAGGAATTCTCCGCAGGTTTCACATTGTAGGTGTTGGGGGGTTGGGGGGGGATCATGTTCAGGAGCTCAGAACCTTCTGTTCTGTACGACTGGAAATGCACATGGCACAGGCAAACACAGCCCCGCTGGGAAACAAAGGGAGAGAGCAATTATCCCACTCACATCCCGGAAAACACAAACTACTCCGAAGAAGAGGAAAGCAGGGAGGGACATCTGCAAACTCCACAGGGCAAAGCGCGGGTAAGGAAAGGTAACTCGGCTTTAAGCGCTGGTCCAGAATTATTGCAAATAAATCACTTTTTCAGATATCATTTATGCCAAGAAAGGTTGGAGCAGGTGATAACTGAGGTCACTTCCAACCTGCAATCCTGTGAATTTAGGTGGGTTTTTTTTGCTTACTACAAATCCTTGGTCAAACCTCGGTTTAGTGAAAGCTGCCACGGACTGGGAAGATCTCCCTTCCCCTGGGTATTGTTTGAAGAGGAAAGTAAAGAAATATTCCCTGGCCAGGTGTGTTCCTGTCACAAGCAGAACAATCCTTTAGGGAATTTTTTTTAGTTAAAAAAGGAAGCTTACCCTGAAGGGTCATCACTTGCTATAAACTGCTCTTACACATCCAAACAAATCCCTACTAAATAACAGAATTAGAGGTACTAGAAACTGGCAGAGGCTGCACAGATATTCTGCAAAATTTCATGCAAACACACTACCAATATTTTACATCATTTTATATCAATTGACATCATTATTTATGTCATTAAGTAACAGAAAATAACGAGTTCCTGGCCCAGGGACCAAACGGCACTACAGAGCTTGAGTCACACAGGTCATTTTTCTGATGCTGCAGAAGAAGGTGAGACCCACATTTTGTGCTCCAAAGGACTCCTGAATCACAAAACTTTAATATTTAGGACAGCAGTAGCTAACCAAGGCTGAAATTCCAGGAAAAATTTATCAGTATCAACAGCCACAAACCAATGCCTGAGCCCTGGTCTTGTTTAGACTAAAAGGGAACAGCACAGAGAGATAAATTCTGTTCCTTGGCGAGGGTATAAAATACTCCTGCACAGATTAAAAATAGGATCTGTAAGGAATGGATTTATCTTTTATTTTCAGAGCCATTAATCACTGCTAATGTGAGTTGTGCAGGACACTGTGTCTAAAGATCAGGAGATGAGGTACTTCACGTACCCGAGATACAGCCTTGGCACTTCCAAAACAGCAGAGCCTGTCCTTCCACCCAGTTAAACACAAGTCCTCCTCTGGGATTTACAGAGGAACTAATAACAAGTACAGAAAAAAAGCCACACTCATAATTCCAGCATTAAAAAAAAAAAAAAACAAACAAACCCACAACACAACAAATTAAATGCTGCCTCAACAAAAAAAATTTAATAAAAATCAAATTATGACAATCACAGTCTTCAGCAGGGCTTTTATTTTATCCTTTCCACCCTGCAAATCCTGGGAAAGCTGCTGCTCTCACTAAATTATCTCTCAAAACAATAACAAAACCTCCACATCTAAAACCCAGGTAGGTTATCAGGATGGACTTTTTTCTTTTTTTCCTTTCAAAGCATAACAAGGCACAGCTTCTGTTTGCTCCTGAAAAATAAAACTGTCCATGTACTAAACCCTCTCCCAGCACACGAAGCTGGACATGCTTTTTCCCCCCAAGGCATCCAACATTTATCAGTCATATCTTCGGGGGTTTTCAACCTGGGCAAGCAGCTCATCACCACAGAGGAACGAGCTGCCTCACCAGCACTGCCTGAATGGGATAAATACGGGAATAAATCACTGACAAAGTCTCACGTGAACAAGCTCTTCCTTTTTCCAAGATAAAAAAAAGCTAAAAACAGATTTACACCTGGTGAAAAATCCTCTGTCTGAAGGTTTCACAGCTCTGTGGATGCAGCAGGAGGCTCAGATGTTGTTTCTGATTACTGGAAATGTTTTGCTTCTACTCCTGCCCAGCAAAGTCCTGGAAGCAGTTCAAGACTGCAACTGGTATTGTGAGACGCCAACAGCTGCTGACAGGGCACCAAAGGCTCCCCTCAGGCAGACTGCAAGGAGTTTTAGGAATTTTCATGGAGACTACTCAGTTATGCCACTGTTACTTGTATCTGGGGTACCTCATGGAAACCAGAACGCTTTGGGATGGAAGGGACCTTAAGGATCATCTCATTCCAAACCCCTGCCATGGGCAGGGACACCTTCCACTAAGCCCAGGTGGCTCCAAGCCCCGTCCAACCCGGCCTTGGACACTTCCAGGGATTCAGGAGCAGCCACAGCTTCTCTGGGCAACCTGTGCCAGGAACTCCCTACCCTCACAGGGAAGAATTTCTTCCTTTTCAGACATGAGAGCAGTTTATGGCTCATATCAGATTAACAGTTCTCTGGAAGGATATGTTAAAAGCTGAAAAATTATGTAATCACAGCGAAATATTTGCTTCACTGTACAGTCAGAAGGAGTTATCTTCATTGACACAAAGTCCCACCTGACAAAGTTCTTGATTTTCCAAAAAGCATTTGGGGTAAATAAGCAAAAGAGCTTTTTACAGCCAGTTATCCTAAAACCTGCAGGAAATCCCTGCTACAGAGCATTGCTCAGTGATGCTGTTATAAACATCTCTGCTAACAACAGCAAACAACGGCATTGCACAGTGTTGCTACATTTACATTGTGTGTTCCACTCTGATTTCTTGGCAGGATAAATATTTCCTGTTTATTTCTGCCTTATCTCACCGAGAAAAAAAAAACATAAGAAAAAGCACTGGGTTGGGTTGGGTTTTGGTGTGTTGTTTTGGTGGTTTTTGTTGGTTTGTTTGGTTTTTTTAAATTTCTAATAACTCCTACCTACAGCCTTCTTAATCTATAGCATTATAATCTATAGGGACTGGTTAACTCAGGATGTACTGCTAGTAATTCTCTGAAACCAGTGGGTAAAAAGAAAAAAAAAAAAGGGAAAAATCACAATTCCATAAATTGCTTCCTTGGGTTACCCAGGAAATGAACCAACAGAAGTAAATAGGCAACAGGGATACGTAAAAAAAAAAAAAAACCAAAACCAAAAAAAACCTCCAAACTCAGGGGAGAAAATAGGTCAGTTATTCAGGCACCTCTTAATGTCAGAGGTAGACCCAGAAAAGTGACAGATTACTCAAGACTTCCTTCTAAATCCCAATTTCACATCATCAAAAAGGCTTTTTTTGCAGCAGCAGAGGGAAATGTTCCTTTTTAGCAGTCAAAGAATTAAGAAGCTTTTTCACTGAAGGGAAAGAATCAAGTTTCAACCTCCTAGACAGCTGGGGCAAAAGCCCATAAAAAAATCCCACCATTTAAGGGTGTGAGGGAACAAGTGCATTTATGAGATGCTTGTTCAATATAAGGGGTCTATTCCTTAATTACCATTAAGAGCACTCATGGACTAATGGGCCATTTGTTTTAACACAAGCATCTGAAAACATTCATTCAATACAAAGTTTGATGTTTGTTTGGGGTTTCTTTTTTTTTGGTTCAGAGTAACTTCCAGCAGTTGTTCTTGGTGGTAAGTCTCACAAATGCCTTTGACAAGAGGAGAGTGTGAGGATCTACTGAATTCCACGAACAGAGGGTCACTCCCTTGTCCTGGCACAGTGAAGCTGTGATGCAACAATCCCTGCAGGCATCGAGGGGTTTTTTTGCTATGTGGTTATCCACTATAAACCAAACACATCACGTCAGTTTTTATTTCTGTTCACCTAAGCAAATCCACTTCTTGGACTCACCTGTGGCTTGCAACGAGCAGGGGGGGCACTCTGACCATGTCCCTGTTACCAACGCACAGCTTTCTCCTGTCTGCGGTGTGCAGCATTGCTGTGCAACCTCAAATTTAGATCCTTATGGACTCACTGAGCCTGTTTAAAAGAAAAAAAAAGCAGCAATCACCAGACCTGCTGAAGTTGTATTTTACACGTGAATCTCACTTCTCCATCCCCTCATTGCTCCTCTCAGCATCTCTCCAAGTCCCACAGCCACAGCTCCTCCAGGATCACCCACATCCAACACACTGGTGGAGCAAGGATGGTTTATTTCTGTGAGATCCCACATGACAGGAGAGCTGCTGACCACAAGTCACAAGGAGCCCTGGAATGGGCAGGACAGCAGCACCAGGGATCATGGAAATCTCCTCTCTCCTGCTTTATCCCATCAGATCAAGGTCCATCCCACAGCTCCACATCCAGCACACGTGGTCATCCCATGGCCCTGCTCACACCTGCCACAGAACTGAACATCCATTCCCAGCACGTGACAGGACACCTGGGAATGCAGATATCTGGGAATGCAGCACCTTGAGGGCTCCATCCCATCCTCAGACTCAGGGGCTGTCCATGGCAAAGGCCAGGCTGGCTCCTGACACACACACAGGTATCCAATTCCAGGTGTGATGTAAGCACAGCCCCTCTGGACAACACTGACACTGACAGGCTGGAACATGTCCAGGGAAGGGTCTGGAGCAGCAGGAACAGTTGAGGGAGCTGGGGAGACACAGCCTGGAGAAAAGGAAGATCAGGAGGAACCTTCTGGCTCTGCAACTCTGACAGGAAGGGGGGAGCCAGAAGGACAGGGAGGATGGGGGGGTCAGGCTCTGCTCCCAAGTAATAAGCAACAGGATGAGATGAAACAGCCTCAAATTGTGCCAGGGGAGGTTTAAGTTGGATATTAGGAAAACTTCTTCACTTAAGTGGTGGTCAGGCATTGGAAAGGGGCTGCCCAGGGAAGTGGTGGAGTCCCCATCCCTGGAAATGCTCAGAAGGCTTTCAGATGTGGCACTTGGGGACGCGGTTCAGCAGTGCACAGGGCACTGCTGGGGTAAGGGTTGGACTCGGTGATCCCAGAGGTCCTTTCCAACCTAAAATCACAGCAAAACAATGTCCCAGGTCAGCAGTCAATGTACACAAGCCTAACACAATGTACACAAGGCTTACACAAGTGTAAGGCTTCATCTTCACTGGCTCAAAGCTTCGGCTGGGGGAAGGGCTGATTGAGATTTTTTTTTTTGATTCAGATAAGGTGTGCAACAATCACATTATGATAAATGCTCAGAACCCGACAAAGCACCTGCTCCTGTCCTAAAGTAATAGGGTGATGTCAGACTACACTCACATCCCACTGTGGATGACCTACTCTCACTTCAAGAGTAGTTTTAATGATTTTAAACGAGTTTCACAAAGCACTAATTGACACCTGAAAGCCCAAACAACAGTCCACTGATATCTGTAATCAGGAACTACTTGAAATCATGGGAAACCTCCAAAGCATTCCAGGTGCTGCAATTTGGCTTCACAACCTCCAAAAGAGTCCAAACCAAACCTAAAATTTACCCAGGTGTTCCAAACACGCTCCTCCAGAAAAGTGGATTTTCAATGGCAACTGCCTGTGGCTGCCACTCTCTTTTTAAGGGCTGATACAAGCACAAGCTTCTTGCACTACTGATAAATAATTAAATCCTAAAAAGGCCCATTGGGTACCTTCAGGATATGAAGGTGTCACATTAGAGCTGTGGTAGAAGCCAATGTTTCAGCTAAAGCAGCACTGCCAGCTTGCATTGTTACACTGACAAATTAAAAAAAGGGTTTTTTTCACTGAATGCTTTAATATCTTGTCCTAACTTACAAATAGCTTTAAGTTTGTTTTCTTCAGAAAAGTGCTCAAGGAGGACTCTAAGGAAAAAAGAGCAATGCCCACAGCACACCAACATTAATGCTCCATCAGCAGGGAAACAGGATGACCGGCTGCCAACATTCCCTATCCCAAGCTCATGGTAACAGCAACAACTTCCTTACCACATCCTCTCGGTCTCCCTGGAAATGCCCAAGTCCTCCCCCTACTCATCCCAAGGATGTCCAGCTCAGCTGTAAGGTGGCAGGATAAGCAGTTCCAAGTCTGATGGACGGTTCCAAACTCACTGGGGGAAGGACATTCCTTGACAACACATCCCAAAGAAACGCAATGCTCCTAATCACAGGAGTGCAGCGTCCACTCGCCTTCCCATCAGTACTTTAAAAGTGACACCAGAAACTTCAAATGGACCTTATAAACAGCACCTGCAGGGTCATTCTACCCATTGTGGTGCCTCCTGATCCACATATTCCAAAACCTGGTCAAAAAGGATAACATTTTTCCTGCGTGCACACGGGGACACACACACTTCCCACGATCTTTTAAGTATCCAAGCCAAAAGTCTGCAATTCCATGTGCTGTGGTACATCTAATTCTCCAGATTAATAAACAATAAAAAAAAAAAGTGATTTTAAACAGTAGCTCAGTATTTTAGGAAGAACTTCCACCCACACTCCTGAGGGTTTGCAAGTTCCACAGTCAGGTTACGTGGGAAAACTTCTGTCAGGTCTCGAGACCCACATTTCTCCTTAACACACCTTTTTTTGTTGTTTTATATTTAGGCCTGTCTTTACAAAGCTGAAGTGGCAGAAAGTTTGTTGTGGAGGAGATTCCACTCTGCTCCCTGATTCCATCCCTGGAGCAGTACACTGGCACCTCTGTGAGGTTCTTCTTCCCGAGCAAGAAGAAAACCCCAAAAAACCCCAGAGCATTTCTGCCACATTTATAGTTAAACTTTAAATGACAGTGACAAGAAATTAAACACAGCAAGCACTCAGGAAACCACATGATACAGATTTATCCACTGGGAACTGTGGATTTGTGAAGTTATCGCAACTTCAGTCTGCCCAAAATCAGTCATTTCAGAAATTCAAGATTTGCAGCCTCCCCACTTCTTGCTTTATTGAAAATTTAAAAAAAAAAAAACAAAACCACAATAATTTGCCAGGGGGTATTTTAGAAACAAAGCTTTGCAATTCATTTAAACTGTTTAAAAAGTTACTGATGTTGTTTTTAATGATGGACTTTTATAGCTCTGCACACTGACTGTGGTCCAGTACTACAAGTACTCAAACACTCGACTCCCACTATTCCCATGTATGTGTGCATGGAAAAGTGACCGAAACCCTTTCTCTGGCGTTTCAGAGGATTTTATATTTTCCTCCAGGCTCCAAGGAAATATAAGGGAACTTAATGCCAGCTCTCTCTGCATATTCACCTTCTCTCCCAATTCCTACCACGTGTCACACTCCGTTATCTCCTGGCAGTCCAGGGAAACACAAGGGGATACTAAACAAACAGGTACAGAGTTTTTAGTGAACTTCCACTCCCTCTCAAGTCAACTAATCCAAAGGCACCTTAAAGTGCACAATTTGTAGGGTATGACCTGTGCTGTAAAACAGGATTATTGGCACTAACATAAACCTTCTTGTTTAGGGATACAAAATTCCAGCTGAGGTCACAACATATTTTTCCAGACTCACTATGACAGATGGACAACCCAGCACAGTTTAAACTCCACCAAACCAAAACACCTGCCAAAATATATTTTTAAACAGACAAAAACACTGAAGTTGTTATCCATTAATGAGTGTGCAAAACCCACACTCTTAGAAGCTACAAACTGGCACGTGAGGCGAAATAAATAGAACTTTTTTGCCCCATCAGCTGCATGAGGATCGAGGCACACAATATAGAGAGATTTGTAGTTTAATTTCATTAGACTCCTGAGATTAGATATAAAGCCACTTTTCCCACTTAGTGAAATTCGAGTACTAATAGGTGTCCTCAACGTCACTTAACAGATCTAAACTGTTTCTAAAGAAAAGTGAAAGGGGATCCATTACCTGCCTGAGAAATTGCTGTACTTCTTAGAGAAAAGCCAACAGCAAGTATTCCCACGTTTCCCATCCACTTTTTAAGTCTCCTTAGGAAACTCTGGTTGCCAACAGCAAGAGACATTTGCGTTTAGAGAACTATGTGGGTTTTTTTTCCAGGCACCCCCGACCACAGAATCACTTCAAAGGCTGAGCACTCTCAGGTGAGCGAGTCACGATCTTACTTTAAGCCACGGCAACCCAAGCCAACATTACAGCGCAGAAATCACTCGGCTGGATCGTTTCCCCCGCTGCCTGAAACCCCAGCATCGCTCCAGGCACCCTTCCCAGCATCTCTCTCGGAGAACAAACCCGCAGCAAGGACCAACTTCCCCCGAGACAAACCTGCGCAGCTGTTCCCACCAGCCATTCCCTGCCCACCACAGGGAAGAGGAGGTGGCGCTGGAATGCGCCGGTTACTCCAACATAGTTACACTCCAGCCTCAGTTACTACACGCGCACTGTTGCCAGGCTCCGGGGAGCGTCTCCCCTCCACCCCTTGGAGCCGCAGGGCAAGGGAAAAAAAATCTCGCTGGCACCGAGCGCTGCCCCGCACGGGCAGCCCCGAACCGCACCGGCACTGCGAGGAACAGCGCGGGATTCCTGCCCCGAGCGCCTCCCGAGGGGTTTTCTCACCCCACGCGCCCTCTCAGATCCCTCCCTCCCCCAGCTAAAAATTCCGGGGCGCCCCAGGCCCCGCTGCAGAATCGAAAGAAAGCCCAGGCTTACATCGCGGGGTCCGCTCGCCTTCCAGCCAGTGCGAGCCACGGAGCGGGTGATGTCAGAGCGGGGCCAGCCGGGCGGGAGCACGACGGGAATTGTAGGCGCTCCCCGCGGGATGCGGGATGCGGGATGCGGGACCGCAGCGGCAGCGCCGACACCCCCTGCCCTCTCCCGGGGTTTTATGGGCACGGCCGGAGCCGCTCCGCTCAGTCAGGAGACGCTTCCCAGCTGGGAGAGAAGTGCGTGGGAGGGCTGGGAATGCGCCTTCTCCTTCCCAATTAGCAGAAGTCATTTCTAAGTAATTATCCCAAGGTGATCACTATACTGTATATTATATTGTATGTATTGTATATATTGTATATTATATACACTATACTATATTGTATATTTTATATCATATTTTTCTATATAATGTCTCAATAATATTTATGTCTTTAAATTTATATATTTCATATATCTATATACTTAATATATACAATTATATATAATGCATATATATATGTATTTTATATAAATATATTTAGATGGACGCGTTTCAGTTTTTTAATAATACATAAATATACTTGTATTGATATATTTTATATTTTTATAATATTTTCATAATATATATAGTAATATATATTGTGTATATGTATGCATATATACGTATATAAACATATATATGTATATAAACATATATATGTATATATACATATATATTGTATATAGTATATTAATATATTTTTATATTTTATATAAATACATTTGTGATTATATTTTATATTTATATAATATATAAAATATATTCCTGTTATCTATCACTGCATTAATAATTCATGTATTGTAATTTAGAGGTGAATTTGCTAGTTAATGTATTAATTAATTATGTGGTAATTGTGTGATATTTAATATACAATATAATACATAATGTATATGATATAATATAGTGTATATGTACACTATACATACATATATTTGTGTATATGTTTATATATACACTATATTTATTATACATTGTATTCCATTATACTGCATATATTATATATATAATATAGTGTATCTATACATGTGTGTAACCATCGATGAGAAATGCTTTCTGTAACAAGAATTAAACATAAAGGTTGTTTTATTAAAGGCTTTCTTTCATGCTGAAGCAACTTGCCTTCTCCCCACTTTCAAGTATCCCGTCAACAGTTACATTTTATCACCTGTTAAACTTTTTTTCTTAATAAAGTCATCGTTTTTCCACAGTTCTTTGCCTTAACTCAGATTATAAATCCTGATCATCCCATGACATCACTCTTGTGATGCTTTCACTGAGGACATTCCCAGACTGCCCCTGTCCTCCTTTAGCTGCCTGGTGTAAGCACAATTTGAGAATTAAAACATATATAAACATGAGACAGGAAGCTTTTATATCCATTTCTTTTTTTTTTCCCTCAAAAAAACTGGAAAGATCAGAAATCTCAAGCAGGGATTAAAGGAAAAAAGAAAAAAAGAAAAAGCCCAAACATTTCCAGTGTTCTGACAGCACAACACTCAAGTCCAAACTCTTATTTTAGTGAAAGGAGTAGACAGCCAAATTCCAGGACAGAGGGAAAGAGAGGAAATCCAGACACAAATCCACAAAAACAGTTTAGGCATGAATTATTTCCCCTAGTTTGAGAACTGCATGTTACAGAAAAAAAAACAAGACAGACTAATCTGAAGGGCTGACAGTCCACCTAAAAGCAGAATGCCACACAGGGAAAGGATGGGAAAAAATAGTTCAAAGTAAAAATGTAGTGTTTTTCCTGTGTTTCCATCCAGCAGGAACTGTGCTCCCGACAATATTAAGTGGCCAGAAATAGGAGGAGCTACACCCTCCTCTCAAAATAACATGTAAAACGCCCCCAGTGCTCGTGCAGAGTGTGGTTTCAGGAGGAACTGCTGCGAAAAGGGGGTGGAAGCTGCCAAATTTTCCAGCTCTGCAAACGCTGGAGAACTTGAGTCCCCTGGAAAAGCAGGATCACCACAGGCTGTGAGGAATAAATCAGATCTGTGACTCTCGTCTGAGCAGTATCTGGACGCTCCCCGGGGACCTCAAAGGTTTCAGCAGTGCTTTAACAGCAGGAAAACACACCCAAAATATTATTATTAAGCAAATATTAATACTGAGCATGTATTAATATTTGTGAGGGCTTTTTGGAGTTGCTGACTTCAAGTAATGCAGCGTGAAGATGCTCACACATGACCTCCTGGCCACAGCAGTGTGAAATCTTACGAGTAATTATATTTTTAATATTGGATTGCGGTGATTTTAATGACTCTGTAGAACATACATTGTGTGTCATATTTGCCATCTAGGTTTTATATAGGTTTGTATATATTACATGTAATATATAAAATACATGACACATAATAGTATATAAAATAATAATATATAAAGCATATATATCATGTTTTAGATATATTCTGTTTATACATTATTATGTGTTATGTATTGTTATGTATATATGTATTATATGTTACACATGTATTATATATATGTTATGTATATGTTCACATGTATTATACTATATGTTATATAGTTCACAATTCATGGCTAGGCTTCGCGAACGAAGATTTGGGAAGGGCTCTACCCACGCTTGCTACAAGCGCGCTGATGGCTAAA
>JAWMRA010000224.1:0-18258 GCA_035584735.1 Pseudotriccus pelzelni | reverse complement strand
CTGGAGACTTTTTTATTTTTAGGCTCGCGATGGGTTGAAAATAGCAGCGATCCCCCCCCCCCCTCCACCATCGCCCACCCCCACCCGGCCTTCCCGGCTCCCCGACGGGGCGGGCGGTGGGTCCGGGCTGCTCCGGGGGTCCGGCCGGGATGCTGCGGGGCCGGGAGGGGCCGGGGGCGGCCGCGGCTCCCCCCGCACCCTCCTCCCCTCCCTCCGCGCTGCAAGTAGAGGCACGGAGCGGCCCCTCCGCGCTGCAATTAACTCCTAACGAGGAAAACTCGCCCGCCGCGCCCGCCGGGCTCCGCTCGCCCCCTCCCCCGGCCCCCCCCACCCCCCAAAAAAAATATCGTCAAACGTTTTTTAAAATTCCCGAAGAGGCGATTTTGTTGTCGTTGTTGTTGTTGTTTTGCTCCCGCGGAGGGACCGGTCGGTTCTCCCGCGCGGCTCCGCGCCCACCCCCCGCATCCAGGCGGGTCCCGCGGGGAAGAGGAGGGGGCGGCCGCGACCCCCCCGCACGCCCCGCAGGTTCGGTCGTTCCCTCGGGATGCGCAGATGGGATGCGCGGGGCTCCTGGGGCAGTTGGTCATTTTTTATTCTTAGTGAGATATTTATTTATTTCTTTGTGTGTTTGGGTTTTTGTGGGGGTTTTTTTATTTATTTTTGAGGAAGAGACACGTGGGGAATTTGTTAGTAAATAAATTTGGCGTGACTCGCGACTCCGAAGTTTTGGAAAACCTGCGGAAAAAAAATAGATGTGTGTGTGTGTGTGCTCTGTGCTCCAGCCTCCTCGGAAACTCATTAAAAGGAACGATAAAAAAACCTGGGAAATGGTTATTTAAAGCAAAAAAAAAAGCCTTCAGCTTTCCCTCCTGCAGCCGGCTCGTTCTGTGATCCCGGGATTTTTGCCTTCAAACCCTGTGGCTGCTGCTCCCCTGGGAAAGTTCTGTTCCCATCCTTTCCAGCCGCACTCCCTGGCTCTCCTGGAGGTACCAAACCACCTCAGCCTTTGCGGGAGCTCTGCCGCTTCCACGTGCGTGTTCCTGAGGTTTCCAGGGTGTAACCCAAGCTCCGAATTCACAGGTGGAAAGGGGAGAGCGATGAAATTGGGAAATGGATTTCCTGCAGCTCGGAAAGTGCATTTCCAAGCCTTCCCTGGGCGACAGGCTGAGCAGGCACCTTCCTGCTGTGCCCCCTCCCGAAAAAGCAGAGCTCAAATAAATGACCCAGTCGCTGCTTTGGATCCATCTCTAACCCTGAGCAGGAATGTTTTGTCGCTGCCTTCATTGGTTTACTCGGTACCTTCCCCGTGTAACACAACCCCGTGCAAGGACGAAATGAAGGGAAACACGAGTTTAAAAAAAAAAAAAAAAAAAGAGGGGGGGAAAAAAGTGCAAACAAAGAGGGAAGTCTTCAATTTAGATCAGGACCAAGCAGGGCTGTCAGTCCCCCTCCTTCCCTTGGCTGCAGCGCTCCAGATGAGAGGCATTCAGGGAATGCGACCAGCAGGGACCAAGCCATCGATCCGCTGGGGGGGCAGGGCTGGGCCAAAGCCCCCCAGCCCCGAAGTGCCCCCGCCCGGGACCAACCCCAGCTCTGCCGCTTCCCCCCCAACCCCAGCCCGAGGGAAACAGTTCCCTCCTGGCCCGATTGCAACGTTCGAGCAGCTGCAACACAATTCCGGTGGCATCTCTGGGGCAACAAGTTTGCACCCGGGCACTGTCAGCGGGGAAAACCCTCCGGGGCCTTTTCCTCCCCCCAGGAGCTGCTCCAGTCGGGGCTTTAGGTGTGAAAACCCCTCTGAAAAGTTGGGATTTGGGTGGCTTTAGAAACGTGCTGAAGTTCGAGTGCCCCACCAGCAGAAAGCGGCTGCTGATCGAACACATCAAAACTGGCTGGGGGGGAAAGTTGGATTTTTTTTAAGGAGATTGAAACCTCTGAAGGAGGCAGAAAGGGTCCTGAGGAGTTCTTACAATTTATCTGCAGGTTCAGAGAGGGTTTTGTTGCCACTTGGGAGTTGGGGGAAATTTCTTGAGGGGGAAGGTTGAAACTGAGAGGTAAAAAGTGAAGCTGAGATTTCCCCCAAATGGGGATTTGATACAAAAATGTGTGATCCCTGCAGGCTGCTGAAGGGTTGTTGAGGCAGAATTTATCTAAAAATACATCTACAATGGAAACTGTTTTTATGGTACATTAGTTGAAAACAACAACAGGTTATATTCTCTTATTTTTCTCCCTGTTATCATTTAAATATTTCTTTAATTTGATTTTTTGAGGGGTGTGATTATTTTTTAATCTCTGGTGATACCCCCAGCATTTAATCTGGACAACATTAAAGATGCACTTACAAACCTCAGAAACTTTGGGGGAAATCTTCATTTCTGAAAGTTTGCAAATATTTATTAATTGTTTCCTAACAAATGAGGGCTGGAAGTTTTCAGTAAAACACACAGGTCACAAGGGAAAACAAAAATAAGGATTTTCTTTGCACTGAATCTGTTTCAATCAAATCTCAACAAGCAGAAATAATCTGAATATGCAGCAAAGCTGTCCCTAAAACATAGGTGAGAACTCAGCAGAGTAAAAAGAGTCAGGGTCACAGTTGGGAAATATTTCCTTTTCCTTAAGTGGAATCCCAGTTTAAACCACCTTTTGTTCAGTTTTTACGATGTGGAAAATATTCTCGACTGGAAAAAAGCAGCTCATATCTGAGATCCAGTTTGTTAAACCTCGTGTTGATAAATCTGTTAGGAGGCGAAATTGCCACAAGTGACTCAGTTTGCTTGAAAACAAAATCAAGGCTCGAGGTGGATCCTTGGGAATCTCCCGGTTCTCCCTGCGTCCGGAACATCCTCTGGGCGTTGGAATGCTGTTCTGTTGGAGCTCTGGAGCAGAGGAGCATCCCCAGCCCCAGGGAAGGGGCTGAGCCTTGGGAAGAGCCCTTTGGCTCCCTGAAGCCTGGGAAGTTTCAGCAGCACAAGGGAAGGTGGAAATGGTTAAACCTGCAACCTCTGCCGGAGCTGCCCCTTCCCCAAACATCTCAGTGCTTCGCTTAAAAACAAAGCAAACACTGCCACAACCTCTGCCTTCAGAAGCGACTCCCATCTCCAGGAATCCTCCGCTCCTGCTGGAAACCTGGGAGCCCTTTCCAACGAGCCCAGCAGAAAACCACAAGCGACCAGCCATCGGCTTCCCCTCTCCATCTGCTGCTTTTCCGCTCCCCCCAGGGCAGGGGGCTGAGCCCCACCGAGCTCCGGGGCTGCTGCTGCTTCCCAGACCTCCTGGAGCACGAACTCCCCGATGGGGGGGGGGCGTGAACACTCGGAGAAATGTTCAAACTGCACCCAAACAAAGCTGGGATACAGTGGGATACAGTTATCTTTTATCCCACACGCCCCATGGAAATGGTTCATTTTTTGGGGGGGGTTTACAGTCATTTTCTTTGTGCGAGTGGTAAAGTCTAAAACGTGAGGAAAGGAAATTCCTCCTCAGAAGGAGCCCTGAAAAGCTGTAGTTGAGACAATCCCTTCAGTTCTGAATTTTTCCCTCAGATGAAGATGCCACTGCTGCTTAGGACAGACCTTCCCAAACCTGCCAATTGGGGTTTTTCCTCCTCAAAAATCCCCCGGAGCAGCTGGAGCAGCCATCTCTCCTACAGATGGCTGGAGCAGAGGGGGGAAAGTTTTGGTCTTGGTAGGATGATAAACTAAACTAACAGAGTTGGGAGAGCCTCGTGGGGGATGAATCCTGCCGTTGTTGAACTCCCCCTGACCTTATTTCGAGCTGGAGCCGCTCTTTTGAACCCCCCTCCAAACATTTGCAGCCCTTCCAAAGCCCAGATTAAACGTTTTCCTTCCAGCAAACGTGGGTGTTTCTACCAGATTTCCTTCAGACCCAAAGAAATCGGTTCATCTCAGGTTTGTGCTCCCCCCAGTAGGAATTTGGGGGCCCTACAATCCTGACTGCTGTTTAAATCCCCCCGAGAGCAGCGGGCTCTGCTTTCATCCCTCCACTTCTCCGAGCTCCCCGGAGCAGGAGGCAGGAAAAGCTCAGCCACTCATTCCACAGATTTTCTCCCTGGTTCCTTCTACCCAAAACAAGCGTGTCCCGGGAGGGGGGAACCCCCACAGCAAGGCTTTCTGTTGTGGGTCACTTTAAAAACGTAGGTCAGTTCACAATCCCAAACCTTGACCCAAACCCCTGGTGCTGCCAGAAAAGGGACGTGGGAGAGCAGAAAGGGCACGAGATGGAAATAATTCCACGTTACTGAACCGGCCACTTGGGCAGGGACGGGGATGGGGATTCCTTGTCCTGCTGGTACAGACTTGGGGTTTAGCAGGACCTGATTATTTCCTGCAGCTCCAGCGCTCTTGCCTCTCCAGCTGCCGGGTTCTGGCTCTACCTTTGCTCCGAGGGGGAAATAAAGGAGATTTTTCCACGCTGAAACAGCTGCCACGAGGCAAAGCACGTAAAGCACAGGTAGTTTTAGTGCTGGAGCAAACCTGGATCTTCTCTCCAGCCCCTGCAAGCAGCGACAGCAGAGCTCAAAGTGGCGGTTGTGGGATTTTTAGGTGCAGCTCGAGGATCCAAATTAATCTTCCCCGTGTGGAAGTTTCAAACAAAAAAGCCCAGAGAGGTGGAATTTCGTTCCCAAGGCAGGTGGGCACTGTGTGTGTGCTTTTTTGTTCCTGCAGGTCCCTGCTCTGGGGGAACAACAGGATTTAGGGAAAAAGAAACAAAGCAGAGCGTGCAACAAGGCGAATTTCATATTCCCAATGTTTTCTCGTTCCCATTTTTAATTGTTGCAGGGTTTTTTTCTCTCCCCGGAGGACTGGAAACCAGGAAGGCTCTGAGACATCCACCCCAGAGAGCTGAATTCCCGGAGAACAACCGCTGGAGCCTTAAAAGGCCCCTGGGATTGTTTGGAGTTAAAAGGGTGTCCTGGCATTTAAAAACATATCTGGGATTTTGCCATGGGGGAAAAACCTGTTCAGTTCCCAGCAGCACTGGAGGGGGAAGCAGGTCCGAGCCCAGAAGGGAGGCTGAAGGGGTGGAAGTGGTGTTTGGTGCTCCAAAGATCCCTGGAAATCCATGCCGGCATCACTTGTGGGAATTCTGGGCTGGGATGAGCACAAGGAGTGGGATGAGAACGGGGCAAACCCTCCCTGCCTTCAGCTGGAGCCAAAGCTGCTCTCACCCTGGCAGAGTCCTGGCACTCGGGGTCATTCCCCTCCTTTGCTCTGCCAGGTCCAGAAAATTCCATGCAGGATCCCTGGGAAGGGAGGGGAAAGCTGGACCTGGGCTGTGGGATCACGGTTTGAGGGAAACCAGCTCCTGTTCAGGATTTGCGCTCTGGAAAGGTGTAACAGGACAAGTGAGAACAAAACACGATGAGTTTCCTGCTCTGTGAGATGTTCGTGGGATTTTAGGGAGAGGACTGAGCTCCCAAGGAAAGCTTTGAGCCCCCGTGCCTTCGACAGGAACAGCATCAGCACCGGATCAGGAGCTGGAATGATACTCCAATCCCTGTGATTCCAGGGAGAAAAGCTTAAAATTCCCTCCTTCCCCTCTCCCTGGGATTCGAGGAGCAAATCTGTAGCTGGATACAGTCGGGAACCTCAGATCAGCCCAAACTCCCTGGCAGAGCAAGTTCTTGGAATACTTTGTAATCGAAGTCGCCCTTGAGACCTTTCGGTGTCTCAAAGCGGAGCAGAAGGACCCTGGCAGGGACACGGCTGTGATCTTCCCAACACATTCCCGAATTCCCTGACACACCAGCTGCTCCGGTGGGGTCCGGTGTGGAGGAGAGCAGGGCTGGCTCGGCCGGCACTGCCCGGCAGGGACACAAATTCCACAGCTGGGTGACACCTGAGCCGAAGGGTCCCTGTCCCACCTGGGATCCAGCTGAAGCTTGGGAATGACGTGAGAAGGCAGCGGAGCACAGACAGTGCCAGAAGGGTCGTGCTGCTGCGGCAGAGCAAGGTTTGGGGTGATTATCTGGGAAAGCCCTGGTTATCCCGGGGGAAGCAGACGTGGACACGTGGCCCTTTCTGAGGGCACCACTCGTCACCTCTGCGCGTCCCAGCGCTGAGCTGACACGGGGAGGGTCAGCACTGAGACATCCATCAGGGGAACTCACACACACGCCTGCCTTGGGGACTGAACTCCACCTATCTGGGGGGTTCTGGTTTGAAATCAGAAACTCGGGGGTTGCTGCTTGGAGCGGAGCAGCTGCCCTGGAATAACCGCAGCTGCAAAGCCCAGGTCAGCATTTAACATTGCTGGATATTTATTTCACTCTATTAACTTTATACCCGACACAGGCACTTAATGAGAGCAAAACAAATAGGTTGCACTTTGGAGAAACAAGATATTGGGGTTGGCTGGGAGCGAAGGACCCAGAATACATATAATAAAGATATTGGGGTAATCCATTTTATTGATTAGCAGTTGTGCCAGGAGTGTAAATTGGTCACTTGTAGCTGTTTCAGGGCACCATTTATTACAGGCACGATGTTCCTGCCTGGATGAAAAGCTTTTGGAGCCCCTGGCTCGTGTCTGGTGGCTGAAGGACTAAGCCACGGGTTAAGTAGTTGCTGTGAAAGTAGTAATTACTCCCTAATAGCTCTGGACTCTTAATCTACACTAATAACATCCTTCTGAGCCTTTATCTGGGTGCGATGCTGGTGCAGGGGTTTTGCTGGGAGTTGGGTAACTGTGGAGCAGGGAGAGCTGGTGGGAATCATTCCGAGCTCTCCTGGTGCAGGAACATGGTGGCTGAGACCAGTCTCTGTCTGATATTCTGTCCCAAAAGAGAAAAAAAAAAACCCTCACTTTTTAGAAGGAAAGTGGGTAGAGCGTGTGTGGAGACACGACCTCATCCTGATGGATTTCGGCACGTTCAGGACAAGATCCGCTGTGGTTGTGTATCCGCAAAAACCCCCTCCCACTCCAAAGCCACCGACGCTTGTTCTGCCATGACTGCTGCAATTCCACTAAGGAATTGCTTCTGGCTCAGCCCTGTCAAGCAGAAATCCTTCTTCTTTCCCACACAGATCCCCGATGCAGCTGAGGCAGCACAAAGCTGGGAGGATCCACACATCCCTCCTCCGGCAGGTGTGGGGGGTGAATGCCCCGAGCAGCTCCGCACGAACAAGGCTGGCAGACCTGAGGGGAGGGTTGTAACTTGGATAACCTCCTCCAGAAGTTTAGGCTGCTCCAGGAGCAGGGCTGGGATTGTGGGATAGGCTGGAGCAAAGCAGGAATCCTGCCCTGCTCCTTCAGCAGCGGGACGTGATGGGATCCTCCAGCAGCAGGAACACACCTGGTGGCAATCCCAAAGCAGGACTCGCGTGTTCAAAGGGGTCCAGCCCTCCCAGAGAGATCCAGGGGGAGGTCTGACATCGGGATAACGTCTCCCCGGGCACGGAATCCCAGCAGAGCTGCTGGAAGTGGATTTCCCCCCCGTGCTCTGCTGGCACAACCCACATCTGCAGAGCAGCTGCTGCCCTGGCTCCAGCTGTGCGAGGGCAGGGTGGGGTGGTGGCCTCGCTGCCCCGTGTCCCCAACAGCTGCAGATCCACGAGGAACCCCCAGCGCTCACTCCGGACACCAAATCCCGACGGGGGCTCAGCTCCATCTGCTCCCCAGCACCCCAGCACCCTCCACCTCATCAGCCCGGGCTGCCTCACCATTTCCTACCCGTTTCCTGTCTCTGCCGCTCTCCATCCCAGGTTTTCTCCTCTTGGAGCGCACGTTTTGGGGAACAGATGTTGGATTTGGGAGTCTCAGACCCCTGGACTTGGCGGTGACAAAAATCACAGCGATGGGACCTAATGATGTCAGCAAAGTCTTCCCTCCTGTAAGAAAAAGGAGCAGGTTGGATCTCTCCAAGGCAGGAGAAAAGATGGAAATCGAGGAAGGAGTTGCTACATGGAATTCAGATTTCAACCAGTGCATTATGCTCCCAATCCTGATTTTGTGATATAACACAGTTGTGATGTGTAATGGTTTAATTGCCATTAGTGTAAACATATTAAAAAAGGTTATTTCCCCGTTCTGGAGGTCAATGGACCTAATGAAGCAGCTCTAAGTGGGTCGGAATTGCTCTGATTAGGTGCTGGATTTCCTGTTCACCTCCTGGAAGTGGGTTTGGTGCTGCAGAGCTGAGGTATATAAACACCCCAAAGGCTCTTCTCGGCACCTGAAATCCCCTGGGAGCTCCAGAAAGGTAAGGAATTCCATGTCTGTCTCTCTTTGGATGCGTTGGGCTGTAAAGGGAAACAGTTCCTTCAGAGGGGAAAAGGGCAAGTAACGGGTTGGGATTTGCAGCCACGCAGGGAAAGGAGGAGAAGTAATTGCTTTTTTGTTGCTTTGTGAGACCTCTCAGCTCTGGATCAAACAGGGATAACGCTCCCCCCGAGGCAGATGGTTTTACACAGGGGACTGGAAGAGCTCGGTGTTGCAAAGATGCCCCTCTTTTTGGGGAGAAATCAAATCCTGGGATCAAAGCAGGGCGGGGATCCCGGGGAGCTCGTGGCAGGCAGAGCTCAGCTGCTCCAGGGCAGTGTCACACAGGCAAAGAAAGGGCTCCTGGATGAATTCAGAATGGTTTTCCAACAGTTTATGGAAATGTGGACTGTCTTCCTCCATTTTTGGGTAAGTCCTGCAGGGAGGGAGTTCTGCCCTTCCCTAAAATCAGGGCTACCACACATTCCCTCTCCTAGTTCCATAAATAATTGCCCTATTCTTGCACAACTTCGATATTTTCAGGTCCATCATCATACCCAGAGTTGTATCACCAAGATGTCAAATGGAAAGAAAAATAAGAGGGAAAACTGCAGTTATTTAATCATGATTTCCCCCCCCCCCCCCCATTCTTATAAAAATACCCCTCAGCTTTTTGTGTAACCAAATGTACTTGTGCTCTCAGTAATTATTTGTTGCTCCATAACTACTTGTCTTTTGTTTCTTTAGCTCTAAGAAATCAGGGGGTTTGGCCAGTGTTTGGAGTGTTACACCTTGCTTTTAAGAGGAACTCGATATGTCTAAGACAATGTAACTCCTTGACCGTTTTTCTCACTTAATAGGAAGGGCTGAAAACATTTGTAAAAATGTCCCAATTTTTCAAGAGATAAAAAAAAAAGCCGAAATTACAACAACATCCAAACTTGCAAATTCTTGTTCTCTGCAAAACTGTAATTGGGCTGTTGGAAGAGAACAAATAACTACTCAGAGGAATAAAGTTCTGTCGTGTGTGAATAAACTACTGAAGGCTGGGAGATGTGAGTTCTGATCCAGACCTTTCCTCTGTCGTTATTCCCTTCAACAGCAGCTCCCCTTTGCCAGAAATAAATACAAGAGAGGTGAGGGACAACCAAAATACCCCTGAGCAGGGATCAAAGCCTTTTTTTGTGTGGAATTTGCAGTGCTGGGATAGTAATTAAACGAGCTCAGATGTCCAAGGGCTGTAGGACTGCGGACATGAGGACAAGGAACAGCTCACAACTAATAAATCTTGGAATCTGCTCCTGTCACTGCCCGTGGGATAGTTTTCATAACTGATGCCCAGTCCCTACATAAGGAGTTACCCATCCCAGCAGAAAAATCTCCCAGAAATCAGCCGGGGCTCCCAAAGCCCGTGGCAGTGCAGGGGGGGGTGAGCAGGGTGTCGTTGCTGCTGAATCCCCTGATCCAAGGGACGTTCCCATTCCCAGGCTGGAGGCTGAGCCGACCCTCGGGAGCACTGTGAGGTACCCCCAGGGTCAGCTTGTAAACACGGGGGAAGACAAAGCCCTTCCCCCTGGGAACGTGCGACCCACCGGGAATTTGATGGGTACAATAAAAGTTCAGGGGACCAGCCCTTAAAAGCCAGCACGGTGAGAAGGAGCGTCGGCATGGAGGGTGATTCCACCGGGAAGGGCAGGAGAGGTTTGGAGGACGGGTGGAGGAGGCTGCTGGAAGCACGAGGGTCGAGGGGACACCTCTACAAGCGCAGGCACGTGCCCAGCCACCCCCCATCCCCTGACACCTGTGTGTGTTACAGGGGCCGGGCACCTGGAATTTCCTCTGCTCTGGGACGGAGAAACCCGCCAGGAAAATGTCCTTCAAGTCTTTCAAGGTTCTCTCTCTGCTCGTCGCCTCCCTGGGCTTTGTTTTGATGGAAGAGAACGTCTCGGGGTAAGCAACGCTCTCCAAGTGTTTTGGAAAGGTGTATTTTGAGCTTTTTCCAGCTCCTCTGGAGGCAAATGGACCCTTTCCATTGGCATCGTGGTAAGTAGGTGAGAACACGAGTCCTGAGGTAGATCTGGGATCAGAGACATCCCGGGTACAGAGATGAGCAAGAGATAAGAGGGAGATCAAACCAAAGCCCTGAGCCTTTGAGCCAGAGCCAGGAACTCCCATGTTTTCCCTACAAACTTTGTGGCTGTGGGTTAGGAGGAACAAGCTGGAAGTCAACCAGGGAGAGAAGGTTGTCTGAGAACAAGAACAAGATGTAATCGCCTCCCACGAACGGGGCCAGAGGGCACCCAGTTCTCGGAAGCTTCTGAAGTTATGACCAGCCACAGAAGGCAGGTAGATGATAAAGACTTTCCCTCTCTTTCCCTGACTCCTGCTAGAAAATTCCCGGCTATCACCCAAAAAGATGTAAAACCCTCCTAATTAGAGCAGTGGGAAGTGCTGCAATCCCAGAGAACAGCTCTAAAACGGATCAGCCCTGAAACCCTTTGCTAACTTGGTGGCCACCAGCTCTGTCTGTGCTGGTCTCAAGGTCATCCCCATCTCCTGCCGTTCCCTCCGAGCCTCTCGAGGCCACGGGAACTTTCCCACCGGAGGAGGGATCCTGAGCACAGTGGGTGCCTCAGCTCAGCGACAAACGAATCAGGAAAACCACCCTGATTCCGGAGCAGCAGCAAATCCCCAGAGCCGGTCTCCTCCCGAGCTGTCAAAATCCGGCTGGAATTGCGGGTAAAACGGCTGAGGGGAGTCGCAGCCCCTGCCCAGGGCAGGAACGGCCACTGGACCAGGGGAGGGGTTCCAAGTGCCCCCCAGCCCCGCTGGTGGCAGGGGGTGTAACCCAGCCCCGGCAGCGCTGCCGGCCCGAGCAGCACTCACGGTGTCCCCGGGCTCTCGTCCCAGCGCCAGCCTGAGGATTCCCGGTGCCGGACCGGTGCAGAGACGCTACTCCGAGGCCACCCTGGCGAGCGACTACAGCCGCACCATGGACAACATGCTGAAGAAGAACTTCGTGGAGTGGCTGCTGGCCAGGAGGGAGAAGAAAAGCGAGTAAGTGCTTGGACTTCCACTGCTCCCACATCCCAAATTCCAGCTGTCGCCAGCCAACCGCTGGCTGGAGCACGCAGAGCCGAGGATGTTTTCCTTGGAGTGCAGCGGGGATTCTCCAGGCGCTTGGTTTTCGTTTTGTCTCTTCGGAGTCGTGCAAGCGTTTCTGATCTGTCGGTATCTCCCTCCCTGTCCAAACCCGCCTGGCAGATGGAGTGGGAGGGAGCTGGGATTTGTGGAAAAGCAACATTCTGGCACCCTCTTGTGGCATTTCGGGCTGATTTCTTGCCCTTTGGACCTGGCAGCAACATCGTGGAGCAGTACAAGAGGGAAGCCGAGCCCCAGGGACCAGCCGCGGGTGGGCAAAGGATGGACCCGGACGCCCAAGAAGCCAAAGATTTCCTCACCTGGATTCTGAAAGCCAAGGGAAATCAGAGGTGAGGGCGCGGTCGGGATGCAGCGAGGGATGAGGTTTCCAGGTGTTTAACGGCTTGGGGCATCACGGGTGACGCGCAGGGAAACGGGAGGATTTGACTTGAAGAAGGAAATTCCTTTTTTCTGTGACTCTGTCTCCTGAGAAAAAGAGCAGAGCCAAGAATAAAAGAGCCGAATTTTGAAGTTTCTCACAAAAGAAAAAACGTTACGGTGAGGTTTGGGGTTGTCTTGGTTTTGCGAGTGCCAGCACAGGCTCGTCAAAGGTCAGGTTTTTTTGGCAGGGTTGGGGCACATCCGCCCCTCAAACACCCCAACCCCGGGGCGTGGAGAAGGCAAAACGAAGTGCTCAAAGTTCAGCCCTCTGGAAAGCAAACTTCTCAATTAAAATGAGATGGAACTGATACATTTCTGCCAAACGTTTTGATTTGATCAAATCGCCCCAAAGGGGGGGAAAAAAAACCCCAAACAGAACCAGCCCCACTCGTTCACACTCTCGGTGTTGACCAGTTCCTTTAGAAAGAGAAAACAAATTATTATTTCCTTTTATTGCTGCTTTTAGAGGGGAAAAAAACCTGTCAGCTAAACATGAAACCAGGCAGGAGAGATTCCTGCCTGCCCCAGGAGGAATTTCCCAGCTTATTCCTGATCCGAGAGGACCCACAAAGGGCACAGATTCCATTTTATTATATTTTTTTTTTAAGCTGTAATCATCTTAAAATACTTCCAAGATGTAATCACCTTAATGATTCCACACCCCCCCATCGTTACTATAACACATTATTAAAAATGTTTTTAATCATCCTGAAGATTTAATCACCTGCCAGTGATGGCAGTAAGCTGTGGGGAAGGGAGCTGGCTGCACACAGGTACCTCTGGGCCAGGTAAGGGAGTCCCTCTGGAGCTCCTGGAGCTTCATCCCGCGTTTTCCAAACCCTCTGGCTCGGGGCTGGGGCATCTCAGCAGCTTTGAGCTGTGTCAGCAAATCCACAGCCTGTCAACAGGCTGCTTCACCTCCCCCCGGCCCGGCTCACGCCACAAATGTTCAAAAAAGCAAATCAGGCTCGAGCCTGGAGGAGAAAAATCTGCTCTGGGTTTAAAAAATATCCACCAATAAACGACTGAGGGGACATAGAATTTCTTTAGTGTGGAGGGGTTTTAGAAAACCTCACAAGCTGCTGCTGCTTAGTCCTGAAATGGTGGCAGGAAAGGGGGGGATAAAAGCACTTAAAACACCCAGCCCGCTTTTTCAGGCACAGTCTCGGTGTTTTCCAGGGGGAAAAATGGGATTTTTAACTACAGGGGGCCATGGGACAGTCACCCAGAACAAGGATCTGGGGGTGTTTGTTTGTTGTTTTTTTGCAGCCTTTGCATGAAAACAGTGTCAGAAAAGAGGGTTTGGGGCGAGCAGGGCAGGGGAAAAGGAGCAGAGTTGTGGTTCACAGAGGTGTCTGGGGCCGAGCACTTGGAAAAATCCGACACCTAGAGCTGCCAGTCGTCCTGAAAATCCAAACTCAAAGGAACGAGGGCTTTGAGGGATCTGGGGAGGTCGCTCGGTCTGACCCCTGCTCCAAAGCAGGATCAAACTGGTCCTGACAGATGTTTGTCCAACCTGTTCCGGGGCAGGGGAGGAGGGGCAAGGGAAAGCTTTGATGCTCAAGATTAATCAGCTTGATTAGTTTCACTTAAAAGAGCAATTTCTGGCGTGTTCCCGAGTGTGCTTCGTTGTAAATAAAAATACAAGTTGCAGGGGAAAGTCCTTTTGGAAACAAAGGCGTTTTGTCAGGAGCTGGGAGCGCGGATGCTGCTTCCCCCACTCTGCCTTTGTGGGAGGATTTGGGATGCGGGGAGTTGTTCCTTCCCCTCCCCTGAGCCCGAGAGACTCTGCTGAGCAGCCAAAACACTCCAAGATCAAGGGATGTCCCCGCGTCAACACGAGGTTAAAGCTTTTGGGGGGGGTTTTATCCCAGTCGGAGAGATAAGACAATGAAATCTCCCTGTGAGCTTGTGGGGGTTGGGAGAAAGGGATGTCAGACACAGGATTTTATGGGCTTGCCTCTCATCTGTGTTTCCACGGCTATTTCTGCAGCTTTACTTCTCGGGAAGACTCGGAAGGGCTGAAGGGTGTTTTGAACCACGAGTTCCTGACGTGGCTGATGTCGACTGATCTCTGCAGCCCCACGTGAGTTCCCAACCGAGCCCTTGTCCCCAGAAACACCTGCTGCAGTGCTCAGTCCGTGAATTTAGGGTTTCTTTAGACAACCAGAGCGCTTACAGGGCACTGTTTGGCTGCCCCATCCCTGGAAGTGTCCAAGGCCAGGCTGGATGGGGCTTGGAGTCACCTGGGATAGCGGGAGGTGTCCCTGCCCACGGCAGGGGGTGGGACTGGTTGGGATTTAAGGTCCCTCCCAACCCAAACCATTCTGTGATTTGATGGAGATTTTACAGCTCTGGCCAGAACTTTGTCCTGCAAAATCAGGCAGGAAATTTTTAAGTGCGGTTCCACAGGAATTTATGCTGTTCTTTCCCATTTCTTCTCTGTTAGAACTGCATAAACCCAGGGCTCTCCCGAGGAACTCCCTCTTCATCCCATCAGACACACGAGGAGGAGGAGGAGGATTTCTTCCACTCACCCTGCTCTGCGCACACGGTTTACTTTATCCATGCAATAAAGAGTTTTTAATTTGAAGCTGGAATAAGATTTGGAGAAACTTGATGTGGGGATGGGCTATAAAATACTACTAAATTGCTAAATAAATGTCACAGAATCACGGAACGGTCTGGTTGGAAGTGACCTTAAAGCTCATCCACGGGTAGGGACGCCTTCCACTATCCCAGGTCGATCCAAGCCCCGTCCAACCTGGCCTGGGACACTCCAGGGATGGGGCAGCCACAGCTTCTCTGGGCAGCCTGTGCCAGGGCCTGCCCACACACGGCCTGAGCCCCTCACAGTCCCCCCTGAGCCCCTCAGAGTCCCCCCCGGCCCTTCAGACCCCACCGTGAGCCCCCCAGACACCCCCAAGCCCCTCAGACACCCCCCTAAACCACTCAGAGCACCCCCTGAGCCCCTCAGAGCACCCCTCAGATTCTGTCTGAGCCCCTCAGCCCTCACCTAGCCACCGTGAGCCCCTCAGAGCACCCCCCGGCCCCTCAGACACCCCCGAGCCCCTCAAACCCCACCGTGACCCCCTCAGACCCCACCGTGATCCCCTCAGACCCCACGGTGATCCCCTCAGACACCCCGAGCCCCTCAGACACCCCGAGCCCCTCAGACACCCTGAGCCCCTCAGACCCCACGGTGCTCCCCTCAGACCCCACCGTGACCCCCTCAAACCCCACCGTGATCCCCTCAGACACCCCCGAATCCCTCAGACCCCACCGTGCTCCCCTCAGACCCCCCCGAATCCCCCCCGTTCCCGTCCCCGCCTCCCCGCCGGGCCCGCCCTCGCCGCCGTGCCGGGCGCGGGCCGATGCCGTCAGCGGTTCTGCCGCCATGCACCGGCGGGGCGTGGGCGCGGGGGCGATCGCCAGGAGGAAACTCGCCGAGGTCGGGACGGGGACGGGGATGGGGAGGGGGACGGGGATGGGGACCGGGGGTACAGAGGGGGGCGAGGGGGGCGGCGGCGGGCCGGGCACGGGGAGCGGGGGGAGGCACCGAGACACGGCGGGGCCCGGGAAGGGGGATCAGGGACCCCGGTATGGACGGGGAGCTGTCAGAGCCCTGATTCGGGTGGAGGTGCTGCCAGAGCCCCTAATTTGGGGGAAGGGGAACTGCCAGGGCCCGCTGGGGCCGTGTGAGGGGGCTCAGGGCCCCCCCAGCCCTGTGTGGGGCCACCCCCATCGTCACCTCTCGCCCCATCCCTGCTCTAAGCAGGATGCCCCGAGCCTGCCCTGGGCCCTGTATCCTCCCGGTTCATCCATCCTTCAGGAACATCGCCAGGCCCACCCTCAGCACTGCGTCCCTCATCCTGTTTTCCCTCTGCAGGCCAAGTACAAGGAGCGAGGGACGGTCCTGGCCGAAGACCAGCTGGCCCAGGTGGGAGATCCCCCCTGCCCTGGGTTGTCCCCCCTGTCCCCCTCTCCATCCATGTCCAGGGCATTTTCCGTGCCCAGGGCCTCATCCCCTGGCTTGTCCTCAGTGTTCTCCTCAATTCCCTTCCAGATGTCCAAGCAGCTGGACATGTTTAAGACCAACCTGGAAGAGTTTGCCAGCAAACACAAGCAGGAGATCCGGAAAAACCCCGAGTTCCGGGTGCAGTTCCAGGATATGTGTGCGACCATCGGCGTGGATCCCTTGGCATGTGAGCAGCAGGCCCTGGGCTTGAGGACAGGGTTCTTCTCGCTGTTCCCAGACTCCAAACAGCTCGTGGTGGGGCTGGGGGAAAGTTGTCCTTGAGGAAAACTGCCAGTGCTTTGATTCCTGGGGCTTGGGAATTGGTGAGATGCACCCTTGGGTGGGGGAAAACGGGTGGAGATAACAGAAATCCAAGTCCTCCCTGTGAGGTTTGTGAGCTGCCTGCTTCACACCAAGAAGGATATTTTTCCCGGTGTTCCAACCCTTTTTCCCTCTCTCACTTGGCAGCTGGTAAAGGATTCTGGTCGGAGATGTTGGGAGTTGGAGACTTTTACTACGAGCTGGGAGTGCAGATCATTGAAGTTTGTTTGGCTCTGAAACACAGGAATGGAGGTGAGGATCCCACTCTGATTCCTGGGAAATACCACTCACCGGGAGCACCTGTCCCTGAGCAAAATGGGTTGTGTCTCTCAGATCTCACTAATTACTGAGGTGATAATTGGGTCCTTGCTGTCCCCACAAAGTCTTGTTTTGTTTCCACAACCTGTTGTAGCTCCACCACTTCCCTGATCCAGAAATCACCAACTCTGCCCTGTCTAGGGAACTAAAATACTATTGGAAAAGGATCGTGGAAAGGAGCAGGGATCAGTGGCAATCCTGAAGGCGTCTGAGCCTGGTTGGAGCCCGAGATTGGCTCTGGAGGATCCCAGCAATATCCAGAAGGTTGGAATACCAGATATGAGTGCTTAATTAACAGATAGTAGATATTCTTCACTCCACAAGGGCAGTGTGAGACCAGGAATGGGCCGAAGCAAAGCCAGTGAAACTCCCACATTTTGTGGGAGAAGGAAACAGCTGCCTGGGAACAAGGCTGGGTCATTGTCTCACCCAGTGCTTCATCCTGGGAACAATGAACAGACGCTGCGAGGCTTTGGCAAAGCACAAAGGAGCCCTGACTGCTCTCTCTGCGTAGTTTTGTCGCCGTGAGTGATGTTTTCCTGTCCCCTCTTGTTGTCTCCCAGGGCTGATAACACTGGAAGAACTTCACCAGCAAGTGCTGAAGGGCAGAGGGAAGTTCGCTCAGGATGTCAGCCAGTGAGTGTCTGGGTGTCACAGGGCAGGGGAGCCAAACAGGATTTGGGCAGGAAAAGGGGGTGACTGGTTTGGGGCCTCCAAATTTGGCTTCCATGTGATTCAGTTAATGACTCGGCTCACTGCTGCTGCTGCCTGAAATGGTTTTCTCTGGGAGCCCTCAGGCTTCACGGGCTGTTGCTTTCAGCTGGGGACAATCATTTCCCTGCAAATCCAGCCCCAGGCTGCTGGAGCTGCTGTGGCCTCCTCAGCAGCAGATTTTAGGACACAACTCAAACTTGAGGCTGAGTCTTCAAGCTCGGCACTTGAGGCTCAGCTGCTGCAATTGTGTGTCTAATTCAAGTCTGCAGGGGGGCCCAAATACCCAAACTCCTCCTAAAGTGCTTTATTCCAGCTGTTGACAACCTGAAAGTGCAGCTCCAAGGTGCTCTTACAGCTCATGGCTTCTGCTTGAGTCTCCCTCCCTTCCAGGTGTGTAGAGCGCAGTTTGAGAGGCTCTAACTGACCTCTGCTCCTCAGGGACGACCTCCTCCGTGCCATCAAGAAGCTGAAGGTCTTGGGGAACGGCTTTGGGATTATCCCTGTTGGTGGAACGTACCTGATCCAGTCTGTGCCAGCGGAGCTGAACATGGATCACACCGTTGTCCTGCAGCTGGCAGAGGTACCAAACCTTGCTGCTTCCCTGGCAGGGAACGGGGATCAGACCTGGAGGCAAAACTGTCCCCGCTCTGCTAAACTAAGGATTCAAGTCTTGACTCGAAGCTGATGGTGGTTTTCCCTTTGTTTCCCAGAAAAAGGGCTTTGTGACAGTCAGTGAGATCAAGTCCGGCCTGAAATGGGAGACGGAACGTGCAAAGCAAGTGCTGGTAGGTGGGGAGGGTCTCGTGTGCCAGGGGGGCTGTTCCTGCAGCCCTGGGGCACACACTGGGCTGGGAATGCAGTTCCAGGGATGCACAGGGATCCTGAGCTGCTGGAATTCCAAAGGCAGAGCACACACCGTGTGAACGTGGACTGGGGAAAGCAGAATCCCAGGAGCTGCAGATACTCCCGTGGTTTCATTAATGTCACAGAATGGTTTGGGTGGGAAGGGACCTTAAAGCCCACCCAGTCCCACCCCCTGCCATGGGCAGGGACACCTTCCACCAGCCCAGGTTGCTCCA
>JAWMRA010000223.1:0-18313 GCA_035584735.1 Pseudotriccus pelzelni | reverse complement strand
TTTGGGTTTGTTTTATTACTGAGGGGAGTTTTTTGAGGGGGAGATTTTTGGGTTTGGGAGAAATTTCCCGGGATTCTTTCATTTGTTTTATTTTTGAGGGGAAGAGTTCTTGTTTTTTGGGGAGAGATTGTTGGGTTTTGGGGGGATTTCCTGGGATTTCTTAGGTTTGTTTTACTATTGCGGCCTGTTTTTTTGAAGGGAGAGTTTTGGGTTTGGGAGAAATTTCCTGGGATTATTTTAAAGTTTGTTTTATTTTTGGGGGAGGGGGGGAGAGTTTCTTGGGGGGAGATTTTTGGGTTTGGGGAAAATGTCCAAAGATTTTTTAGATTTGTTTTATTTTTTGTGGGGGAGTTTCTTGGTGTTTTGGGGGGAGATTTTTAAATTTGGGAAAAGTTCCCAGGATTATTTTTAGGTTTGTTTTATTTTTTGGGGGGGAGATTTTTGTGTTTGGAGGAAATTTCCAAGAATTCTTTAGTTCCTTCGATTTTTTGGAGGAAGTTTTTTTTGGTTTTTGGGGGAGATTTGTGGGTTTTGGAGGAAATTTCCTGGGATTTCTTAGGTTTATTTTATTTTCAGGGGAAGATTTTTGGGTTTTGGGGAAATTTCCAAGGATTCTTCACTTTCCTTCATTTTTTGAAGGGAGTTTTTTTGGGTTTTTGGGGGAGATTTTTGAGATTTGTGGGGAAATTTCCCGGGATTTTTTAGGTTTGTTTTATTTTTTGAGGGGGAGTTTCCTGGTTTTTTGAGGCGTAATTTTGGAGTGTTGGGGAAATTTCCCAGGATTTTTTAGTTTCTTTCATTTTTTGGGGGGAGTTCCTCTGTTTTTTGGGGGCAGATTTTTGAGTCTGGGGGAAATTTCCCTGGATTTTTTAGTTTCTTTCATTTTCGGGGGATGTTTCACCGGTTTTCGGTGGTGATTTTTGAGTTTTGGCAGAAACTTCCCAGAATTTTTTAATTTCTTTAATTTTTTTGAGGGGGGGGGAGGCAGCAATTTCTTGGATTTCTTTTTGGCTTTTTAGGGGAAGACTTTTGAGTTTTGGGGGGCATTTCCTGCGATTTTTTACATTTATTTAATTCTCTTTTTTCACTCCCTGCAACTCACCCTTGGTTCATTCAATTCTTTGGGTTGTTGTTGTTTTTTTTCCCCCCCCCCATTTTTAGTTTTTCCTCTTTTCGTGGTTTCTTTTCATCACGATTCTCGGGTTTTTTTGCCGTTTCACAGGTTTTTTTTCCCAAATTTCCCCTGATTTTTCCCAAATTTCCCAAATTTTCCCCTTCCAGCTGGTGGGACGTCCCGTCATGCCGCCCTACTGGGCCTTGGGCTTCCAACTGTGCCGTTACGGCTACGAGAACGACGCCGAGATCGCCAAACTGGTCGAGGACATGAACCGGGCCCAGATCCCACTGGTGGGTTCAATTCCCGCCTTTCTGGGGGGAATTTCCGGGGAAACCGGGAAAAAGCCGGGCTGGGAATGAGGTCAGAGGTCAAGTTTTCCCGGGGTTTTCCCCCAGGAAAAATGAGGGACATGAAAAAAAAGAAAAAAAAAAAGAAGTGTTAATTGGAACGTGTGTTATAAAAGAGATACATACAATATATAATATATAATATATAATATATAATATATAATGTATTATATTGTGATGTGTAAGTATATATTACTGCATTAAAATAATATAATCTATGGTATGTTAATGAGACCATCAATGTAATTATATTATCATTATATTAATATCTTACAGTAAAAATATTATAATAATATGTATTAAATAGTATTAATAAAATAATATATAAATAAATATATTATTGTATTAAAATAATATAATCTAGGATATGTTATATTAATGAGACCATCAATATAATTATATAATATAATTCTATTATCATAATATTAATATATTGTTGTAAATTTATTAAAGTGTAATAATTTATAATAGATAGTAATATAACATAATAATATATAAAATTATATATGTATAAATATTATTGCATTAAAATAATATTACCTATCATATATTAATGTGACCATCAATGTAATTATATTATCATTATATTAATATATTATAGTAATATTATTATAGTGTAATAATATCCAATGAATAGTAGTATAATAACATATAATAAAATATAAAATATTATATATAAAACAATTCGATATACTATGTATTACGCTACACTATATTAGAGATAATATTTATTATATACTATACAATATAACTCTATAATATCACAAATATATAATACAATCTGAAGATATATTATGTATAAAAAAATATATATTAAATATAATGGAATGCGTTACATTATTATTATATATTATTATTTTATTATATATAATGTAGTATAAGAATATATATTATATATGATAATATATATTATAATAATATATAATATATTATATATTATAATATATAATAATATATATTATTATCTATAATTAATGTATTATTACTATAATTATATCATTATTATATATAACTATATACAACAAAATATGATGCATAATATATTATAATATATTCTCCATCAATACATATCAAAGTTATAATACTTTACATTTTTACATCATAGAGGCTCATCTACATAATTCTAGATATGTGGGTTTTTTTCTATTTACATTTATATTTATATTTACATTTCTATTTATATTTATATTCACATTTCTATTTCTATTTACATTCATATTTCCATTTACATTTTCATTTACATTTCCGTTTATATTCACACTTATATTTATATTTATGTTTACATTTGCATTTACTTTTACATTCACATTTAAATTCACATTTATATTTATATTCACATTTACACCCCATGCATTTCCCTTTTTTTTCCCTTTCTCCTTTCATTTTTAATTATTTTTTTTGTTTTAAAATCCTAATTTTTGGTGTTTTTTTCTCATGTTCCCCCCGGCAGGACGTGCAATACGCTGACATCGATTACATGGAGCGCCAGTTGGATTTCACTCTCAGCCCGCGCTTCCAGGGGCTGCCCGAACTCGTCCGGCAACTCCAGCGTGACGGGATGAGATTCGTCCTCATCCTGGTGAGCCAAAAACACCTCCAAAAAAACCTCTAAAATTCACATTTGAAGCTTTAAATTCAATTGAAATGAAATTAATTTCATGGCGTTCAAATTAATTTAAAATCAAAATAAATTTAATTTTAAAATTTAATTTAATTTTGTTTTAAATTTAATTTTATTTTATATTTTTTATATTTTATTTAATTATTTTATTTTAATTTAATTAATTTTATTTCATTTTATTTCATTTTTATTTTATTTCATTTCATTTCATGTTATTTCATTTTTTATTTTTGATTTCATTTATGTTAAAATATATTCAAATAAATTTAATTTGTTCTGTGGCTCTATAAAGATAAATGTATATTTTATCAATTGCATTTAATTACTTCAATTGAAGAAAATAAATTAATTAAATGTAATGCGATATAATTTAATGAAATTTTGAATACAATCTAATTTTATAATAGTGACATTCAAAGTTAAATTTAGATTTCCTTAATTTAATGCCATTTAAATTTAAATAAATGGGTTTTGGTTATTAATTATTAATTAATTACTAAATAATTAATTTAATTCTTTTATTCTAGTAATTAAATAATTAATATAAAAATATTTACATTCAAATTAATTTACTTTTTAATTTAATAATGAAAATGTCGTTAATTTAATACTGAAAGCACTTAAACTATATCTTTAAATAGGTAACTGAAATATTTTACAGTCGACGGGAAACACTAATTTAATACTTAATTAAATGGAAGAAATATTAATTTAAAGTATTTAAGGTTCAATATCCTATATTCAAATCGATTTAGTTCAATTATGAATTAACATGGAATTAAAATTTTAAGATTAGCTCAAAAAACATTTAACATTAAAAACACATTAATTGAATCACAAATTAACACATTGGATTAGAATTTTAAGATTTACACAAAAACATTTAATATTAAAAATCCCAATATTTACATGCATTGAATTCAATTATTAATTAAAATTGAATGAAAATTTTAAGATATGCTCAAAAATATTTAACATTAAAAAATCCTGATATTTAAATCTATTTAATTCAATTGTGAATTAACATTGAATTACAATTCTAAAATTTACTCAAAACAATTTACCATTAAAAATCCTGACATTTAAATCTATTTAATTCAATTATTAATTAACATTGAATGAAAATTTTAAAATTTCATTGCAAACATTTAATACTAAAATATTTAAATACATGTAATTGAAGTGTGAATTAATATTGAACTAAAATTTTAAGATTTGCCCACAACAATTTAACATTAAAAATCCAGATATTTAAATCTATTTAATTCAATTACAAATTATCACTGAATTAAAATTTTAAGATTTCATTGAAAATATTTAATATTAAAATCCTTATATTTAAATGCATTTAATTAAATTATGAATTAACACCGAATTAAAATTTTAAGATTAGCTCAAAACCATATAACATTAAAAATCATGATATTTAAATGTATTTCATTCAATTATTAATTAAAATTGAATTAAAATGTTAAGATTCACTCCAAAACCTTTAACATCAATAATCCCAGTACTTTAATCTATTTCATTCAATTATGAATTACCGCTGAATTAAAATATTAAGACTTCATTGAAAACATTTAATATTAAAAATCCCGATATTTAGATTCGCTCAAAAACCTTTAGCATCAAAAATCCTGATATTTAAATGCCTTTATCTCAATTATGAATTAACATTGAATTAAAATTGTAAGATTCGCTCAAAAACCTTTAACATCAAAAATCCTGATATTTCAATCTATTTAATTCAATTATGGATTAACATTGAATTAAAATGTTAACATTTACATTTAAAAAGCTTAATATTAAACCCCCGATATTTAATAGCATTTAATTCAATTATGAATTAACATTGAATTTAAATTTTAATATTTTGTTGAAAATATTAAATATTAAAAATCCTAATTTTTAAATCTATTTAGTTCAATTATGAAGTAACATTGAATTAAATTGTTAAGATTCGCTCCAAAACCTTTAACATCAATAATTCCATACTTAAATCTATTTTATTCAATTATTAATTATCACTGAGTTAAAATTTTAAGATTTCATTGAAAACATTTAATATTTAAAATCCTGATATTTAAATGCCTTTAACTCAATTGCGAATGAACAATGAATTAAAACGTTAACATTTACATTAAAAAAGCTTAATATTAAACCCCCGATAATTAATTGCATTTAATTATCAGCTAAAATTACATTAAAATTTTAAGATTCGCTCCAAAACATTTAACATGAGAAATCCCGAGACTTAAACGGATTTACCTCAATTACGAGCCGCTAAATCAGAATTTGACCGCCCGGGTAGAAAGGACCTTCCTTAATGAGCGGGCGGCTCTAACGAGGGTGGGTAATTAACGCCCTGGCAGGACCCGGCCATCTCGGCCAACGAGACGGGCTATTTGGCCTTCGAGCGGGGGAAGGAGCAGGACGTGTTCATCAAGTGGCCCAACAGCAGCGACATCGTCTACGCCAAGGTGGGGTTAATTAAACACTTCGTTAATTAAACCAGCTGCATTTGTAATTATAACGAGATCTGGATGTCGAGTTTGTCGATTTGTCGATGACATGTTGTTATAGGCAAGTGTAAGAATGAATCAGAATGACAGATGATAAATGTAGGATGTCTAGATATTAATAGAATATCTATAGAATAATAGAATAATAACAATAAAATAATGATAAATTATCGATAGAATGTGGATTTCGATTCAGATTTAGATTGGGATTTCGGTTTAGATTTCTGGATTTATCGGTGTCTCGATTGTATATTGTTATGAAGAAATAAATATCACCCAAATATAAAAATATCATATATTCTGTATTTGTATAATTACTTATATGATATATTATACCTAAATATAATATATATGTAGATTTAGATTTACAGATTTATCTGTTTATGTGGTATATGTTGTCATAGGTAACTATATAAATAAATAAATATCAGAATTATGGATTATATAGTAAATATGTAATATCTCTAAAATAATAGAATAATAACATAATATCTAGATAACATAGATTTAGATTTAGATTTAAATTTGAATTTTTAGATTTATCTATTTCTCTATTTCTCTATTATTTAATGTTATAGGTAAGTATATAAATAAATAAATATCAGAATTATAGAGTATATTGTAAATATAATACATTTTTACATTTAGATTTGTAGATTTGTTGATTTATGGATTTATCAATTTATCGATTTATCTATTATATATTGTTGGGGTAAATAGACAAATAAATAAATATCAGAATTCTATATGATAAATATGCAATATCTCTATAATAATATAATTATAATAGCTATATAATATACATTTAACTTTAGATTTATAGATCTATCTAAAGTATATTGTTATAGATAAATATATAAATATCAGAATTAGACATTATATTGTAAACATAATAAGGATTTAGATTTAGATTTATAGATTTATCAATGTCTTGATTATTTATTGTTAGAGGCAAATAGATAAATAAATGCATATGAGAATTATATATGATAAATATGCAATATCTCTATAACAATAGAATAATAATAATAGAAAATTTATATAATATAGATGTAGAAGAAGATTTAGATTTTGAGATTTACAGGTCTATGGATTTGTCTGTTTATCTGTTAAATATTGTTATGGGTAAGTTTATAAATAAATAAATATCAGAATTATAGATTATATGTAAATACGTAATATCTATATAATAATAGAATAATATAATATCTATATAATATGGATTTAGCTTTAAATTTCTCTATTTCTCCATTGTAAATGTTATAGGTAAGTATATAAATAAATATCTGAATAAAGTATCACATTGTAAATATAATATAGGTTTAGATTTATAGATTTGTTGATTTATCGATTTCTCGATTATAGATTGTTAGAGGTAAATAGATAAATAAATGAGTATCAGAATTAGATATGATAAATATGCAATATCTCTCTGATAATATAATAATAATAATAATATAATACCTATATAATATAGATGTAGATTCTGATTTGGATTTAGATTTTGAGATCTATAGATCTACGGATTTGTCTGTTTATCTGTTATATATTGTTATGGGTAAATAGAGAAATAAATAAATATCAGAATTATAGATTATATGTAAATATGTAATATCTATATAATAATATAATAATAATAATATATTATCTATATAATATAGATTTAGATTCAGATTTAGATTTATAGGTTTATTGATGGAGCAAATTCTTGATTACAAATTGTAATAGGTAAGTATATAAATAAATATCAGATTGTAGATTATATTGCAAGTAAAATGTGTTTAGATTTTAATTTATAGATTTGTCTATTTATTATATATTGTTATAGAGAAATGGATAAATAAATAGCAGAATTACATGTTATATTGTAAATATAATATAGGTCTAGATTTTAATTTAAATTCAGGTTTAGATTTAAATTTAGTTTTAGATATTTATCTTTTTCTAGATTATATATTGTTAGAGGCAAATAGAAAAATAAATATCAGAATTATATGTGATAAATATGCAATATCTCTATAATAATATAATTATAATATGATATCTATATAATATAGATTTAACTTTAGATTTATAGATCTATCTAAAGTATATTGGTATAGATAAATATATAAATATCAGAATTAGATATTGTATTGTAATCATAATAAAGATTTAGATTTAAATTTAGATTTATAAATTTACCTATTTCTCTATTATATATTGTTAGAGGGAAGTGTATAAATAAATAAATATCAGAATTATATATTAAACAGTAAATATGTAATACCTATAAGAGAATAATAATAGAATAAACAAAAATTTTAAATTAAAATTATAAAATTAAAGTAAAAGTAGAAAAATTAAAATTGAAAAATCGAAGGAAAGGTTTAAAACGAAATAAAAAGATCAAACAAAAAGTGTTTTCAAATAAATTTACAGTTGACAAAAATATAAAAACCAAATAAAACTTTAAAATAAAAAAAATCAGATTTTCGAGTGTGAAGATCCCAAATGAATTGGAAGGGCCGAAAGTTTTAATTCCCACCTTTTATCCACCTTTTTAATGGGAATTATTGGAATTATTTCCCCGCAGGTCTGGCCGGATTTGCCCAACGTGGAGGTCGACGAGTCCTTGGATTGGGACACCCAAGTGGAGGTAAAAAAAAAGGGAATTTGGGGGTGGAAAAAGAGGGAAATTCCCCCAGTTTTGTGACTATTTAGGAAATGACAGTATTGTTATTATTATTATTACTATTATTAATTTTTATTGTTGTTCTAATTATTACTATTATTATTATTTTTATTGTTGTTCTTATTATTACTATTATTATTAATTTTTATTGTTGTTCTTCTTCTTATTATTAATTTTTATTGTTGTTCTAATTATTACTATTATTATTATTGTTAAATTTCTAATTAAATTCAATGACCTTGACTAAATTCAATTAACTGAAACGAAATGAAGTCAATTGAATCATTCCATTTTAATTAATTCATTGAAATCTCCTTCGTTGCATTAACTGAATTATTCATTAAAATGTCTTATTCTTTATATTTATTGAAGTAATTAAATTATTTATTTAAGCCGTTATTTAAATTTTCTATTTTTAAAATGCTTATTAAATGATTTCTTGAATTGAATAAATTCTGTTGAAATTAATTAATGAAATTAATTGATTTTAATTAATTTTGTGGGGAAGTTCAATTCCAGCTGCAGAAAATTAAGTTTCCTTCTGTGAAAAGAAACTAATTATTTCCTTAACATATATTGTGGAAATAAAAAGGAACTAATAACAGAATAAATAAATTAAAAATATTATAAATAATATATAAATTTATATTTTATATAAAAATATAAATACGTAAAATAGTAAACAAAATAAGAAATTACAAAATAAAAATAACAAAAATAATGGAGATAATAAAAATAAAATATATAAATATATATAAATAATAGATAACGATATATAAAAATAATATAAATAAGTAAAATAATGGAAATAAAATACAAATTAACTAAATAAAGAAAATAATGTGAAATTAATATAAATAATATATATCAATATATAAAATTAATATAAATAAAGAAAATAATAGACATACAGTGAAATAACGGAAATAAAACAAGAAACAACTAAATAAAGAAAATAAGGTAAATAAAAATTAATATATATATAAATATATATCAATAAAATAAATAAAATAATAGAAAGAAAGTAAAATAACAGAAATAAACCAGGAAATAATTAAACAAAGAAAACATAAATAAACAAAAATTAATTTAAATAGCTATAAATACATAAAAGTAACCCAAATAAGTAAAATAATAGAAATAAAATACGAAATAACTGAATAAAGAAAATAACATAAAAAAATAAAAATTAAATTAAATAAGTATTAATCAATAAAAATAACATAAATAACTAAAATAATAGAAATAAAACAATAGGAAGAAACCAATACAGGTTAACAAGCAATAATAGAATAATAAATATATCAAATAAATATATCTGATAATAAATATCTCGAATAATAAGAAATCTATCCAATAATAAATAGATATAATAATAAATATCTCTAATAATAAATATCTAATAATAAATAGGTCTAATAATAAATATATCTAATAATAAATATATCTAATACTAAATAAATCTAATAATAAATATCTTTAATAATAAATGTATCTAATAAGAAATTTAATAATAAATACATAAAATAATATATAATAAACATATAATAAATATATAATAATAAATATATCTAATAATAAATATCTCTAATAATAAATATATCTGATAATAATATATAATAATAAATAGATCTAATAATAATAATAACTACATCTAATAACAAATCACCCCTACTACTTTACAATTAACAGATAACAATTAAAACCGTCACACTAAATGATAAAAACCTCTTTCCTTTTTCCGGCGATGAAAACAAAACAAAACAAAAAAATCCCCTTTTTGGACATTCGATTTTTGAGTCGATGGGATTTTGGCTGTGTTGGGATTTTTCCATTTTCCCATTTATAAATTTGATTATATTTTTAATTTGTTTTTCCTAATATTCCCTGTCCCCCAATCATAATAACTCCATCTAATCACAAATCAGCCCCTACTACTTTACAATTAACAAATAACAATTAAAACCGTCACACTAAATGATAAAAATGTCTTTCCTTTTTCCAAAGATGAAAAAAAAAAAATCGGGATTTTTTTTTTTTAATTCGATTTTTGAGTCGATGGGAGTTTGGTTTTGCTGGGATTTTCCCATTTTCCCATTTATAAATTTGATTATATTTTTAATTTGTTCCCCCCCAGCTGTTCCGGGCCTTCGCCGCCGTGCCCGATTTCTTCCGCAATTCCACGATCCGCTGGTGGGGCCGGGAAATCACCGAACTTTACCGGAACCCTCGGAACGCTTCGCTGAGCCTCAGCTTCGACGGGCTCTGGATCGTCAGTCCCCTCTCCTTTCACTGAGCTTTTCCTTGGCTTTGGCTTAATTAGGGGTTTATTTAAAATTTTTAAAATTGTATTTGGATTTTATTTCGGTTTTATTCTAATTTAATTTTATTTCATTTCATTTTATATTTTATTTAGGTTTTTTAAATTATTTTTAATTTCATTTGGATTTTATTTCGGTTTTATTTTGATTTAATTTTATTTCATTTCATTTTATATTTTATTTAGGTTTTTATTTAGTTTTTAAATTTTATTTTATTTGGATTTTATTTTGGTTTTATTCTAATTTAATTTTATTTTGTATTATTTTATATTGTATTTTGGTTTTTATTTAGGTTTTTTTAATTTTTTTTCAGGTTTATTTTAATTTAATTTTATTTCCGTTTATTTTATATTTTATTTTCTATTTTATTTAAGGGGTTTTTTTTATTTTATTTGGATTTTATTTCTTTTTTAAATTTTATTTCGTTTTATTTTATCTTTTATTTTGTATTTTATTTAGGTTTTTTTAAAAAATTTTTTTAGGATTTTATTTGGAATTTATTTCGGTTTTATTTTAATTTAATTTTATTTGGTTTTACTTTATCTTTTATTTTGCATTTTATTTAGGGTTTTTAAAATTTTTTTCTTTTATTTGCATTTTATTTTGGTTTGATTTTAAATTTAATTTATTTTGGTTTATTTTATATTTTATTTTGTACTTTATTTAGGGTTTTTTAAAATATTTTTTATTTTATTTGGATTTTATTTTGGTTATATTTTAATTTATTTTAATTTAATTTTATTTTATATTTTATTTTGTATTTTATTTAGGGTTTTTTCAATTTTGTAAAAATTTTATTTGGATTTTATTTTGGTTTTATTTTAATTTAATTTTATTTTGTTTTATTTTATATTTTGGTTTGTATTTTATTTAGTTTTTAAAATTTTATTTGGATTGTATTTCGATTTCATTTTAATTTAATTTTATTTCATGTTATTTTATCTTTTATTTTGTATTTTATTTACGGGGTTTTAAATTTTTTTTATTTTATTTGGATTTTATTTCGATTTCATTTTAATTTAATTTTATTTCATGTTATTTTATATTTTATTTTGTATTTCATTTGGGGTTCTGTTTAATTTTGGGGGGATTTGATTTGGATTTTATTTTGGTTTTATTTTTATTTAATTTCATTTCGTGGCCTCAAATCCATGGAATCTCTTTAGCTCATTAACAATCCCTTAATTCCTTCATTTCCTGCCTCAGGAAGCGAAACATTCTGGAATATTCCATGGAGGGAAATTCCCGTTGGGAAAAACCCACCCCCTTGACCTCCTTGTCGACCAAACCCAAGTGGGACCCTCCAAAAAATACGGATTTTCCCATTCCTTTAATTCCCAACGACGGGAATTTGATCACTGAGGGGGGGAAAATTAAATAATTAACGGCAAAACTCCTTTAAAATCCTAAAAATTCCAGGGAAAAAAGGGAAAAGGGCCAGATTTGAGAGGAATTCCTCCTCTTTTTCCCATTTTTCCCCCCAGGACATGAACGAGCCCTCGAGTTTCGTCCACGGCACCGTCGGCTCCTGCCGCGACCACCAGCTCAACTTCCCGCCCTACATGCCCCGTAAGTCCGGGAAAAGCCCCTGGAAAATTCTGGGAATGGCCCTGAAAATTCCGGGAATGACTCCAGAAATTCCGGGAACAGCCCCATAAGTCCTGGAAGAGCCCCAGAAAATTCCGGGAATGGCCACAAAAATGCCGGGAACAGCCCCGGAAATTCTGGGAAGGACCCCAAAAGTTCTGGGAAGAGCCCCAAAAATCCCTGGAACAGCCACGAAATTCTGGGAACGGCCCTGAAATTACTGGGAACAGCCCTGAAAATTCTGGGAATGGCCTCAAAAATTCTGGGAACAGCCCTGAAAATTCCGGGAATGGCCCCAAAAATTCCCAGGAATGGCCCAAAAAATTCCGGTAATGGCCCCGAAATTCCTGGGAACGGCCCCCAAAATTCCCAGAACAGCCCTGGAAATTCTGGGAAGAGCCCCGAATTTCCCGCGTTTTGGGACGTCACGAACTGGGAGAGACAGAGGAGAGACTGGGATGAACTGGGAAGCACTGGGAGGGACTGGGAATATCCGCAGAGGCTCTGGGAATGACTGGGATGGTCTGGGAGGGACTGGGAATGAACTCAAGGGCTCTGGGAATGACTGGGATGAACTGGGGGGCACTGGGAGGGACTGGGAATGGACCGAGAAGGACCTTGGCGGCGGCAATGGGCGCTTCTGATTTGCCTGGCAACTGATGAGTCATCAGAGAGACGCCCTCTGATTGGCTGAGGGGCGTTAGGGCTGGATAATCTGCTCTCCCGTGACAGACTCCTGGAAAAGCGGCAATTCCAGGGCTCGGCCAGGATTAGGAACGGGCTGGAGGGCCGGGATCCAGTTGGGATCCAGTCACCAGGGGTGTCCCTCGGGGATCAGCGCTGGGCCCAGCCCTGTCTAACATCTTTATGGACGGTTTAGATGAGGGGATTGAGTCCAGCATTAGTAAATCTGCAGAGGACCCCAAGCTGGGGGGTGTGTTGATCTGCTGGAAGGCAGGAGGGCTCTGCAGAGGGACCTGGACAAGCTGGATCCATGCTCTGATTCCAGGGGGATGAAGTTCAACCAGGCCTCAGCTCAGGAAGGACGCGGAGGGGCTGGAGCAGGTGCAGGGAAGAGCAGCGAGGCTGGGGAAGGGACTGGAGCACAATTCCCATGGGGAGAGGCTGAGGGAGCTGAGGGGTTGTGGAGCCTGGAGAGGAGGGGGCTCAGGGGACAGACCTCCCCCCTCTCTGCCACTCCCCTGCCAGGAGGTCGGGGCCGGGAGGGGGTCGGGTCTCCTCTCCCAGGAACCAGCAGCAGGACCAGAGGGTCTGGAGCTGTGCCAGGGGAGGTTTGGGATGGACATCAGGAAGGAATTCTTTGTGGAGAGGGATCAGGAATTGCAATGGGCTGCCCAGGGAAGGGGTGGATTCTCCATCCCTGGAGGAGTTTGAGGCGAGGCCGGACGTGGCGGGGTCAGATCAAGGGTTGGACTCGGCGACCTCAGAGGTCTTTTCCGACCCGGCCAATCCTGGGATTCTCCAATCGCCATTCCCAGGGCAGCCCGTTCCAGAGGCTCCATCCCCAGGAGATGTATGCATGTGTCAGCCAATCCTGGGATTCTCTGATTGTCCCATTCCCAGGGCAGCCCGTTCCATCCCCAGGGGATGGATTGTTGTGTCAGCCAATCCTGGGATTCTCCGATGGCCATTCCCAGGGCAGCCAGTGCCGGAGGCTCCATCCCCAGGGGATGGATTGATGTGCCATCCAATCCCAGGATTCTCCAATCGCCATTCCCAGGGCAACCCGTTCCATCCCCAGGGGATGGATTGTTGTGCCGGCCAATCCCGGGATTCTCCGATCGCCATTTCCAGGGGGATGGATTGTTGTGTCAGCTCAGCCAGGAAAGACGCGGGGTTGGAAAAGCAGAAGCTCCGGGGCGGTGGCACGAGGGTGGCACTCTGTGAGCTCGGGAATCTTTTCCGAGCTCGGGAATTCACGGATTCTGGGAGCTGCTGACACTGCCGGGGGTTTTCCCTCTTGCCTCAGAGCTGGGATCCCGCTCGGAGGGTCTGAGCTTCAAGACCATCTGCATGGAGGCCCAGCAGGTCCTGCCCGACGGGGCCCTCGTGCGACACTTCGACGTTCACAACCTCTACGGCTGGTCCCAGACCAAGCCCACCCTGGAGTGAGGCCCCCTTGGCTCTGCCTCCCATTTGAGCTCATTTTGATTTCATTTGATTTCTTTAATTTTATTGTATTTTATTTTATTGTATTTTAACTTATTTTATTTTATTTTATTGTATTTTACCTTATTTTATTTTATTTTATTGTATTTTACCTTATTTTATTTTATTGTATTTTACCATATTTTATTTTATTGTATTTTACCTTATTTTATTTTATTTTATTTTATTTTTTTATTTTATTTTATGTTATTTTATTTTATTGTGTTTTATTTTATTTTATTGTGTTTTATTTTATTGTATTGTATTTTATTTTGTTATATATTATTTTTTATTTTTATTTTATTTTATTTTATTTTATTATATTGTATATTTTATTCTATATCAATTTTTATTTTATTTTAATTATTTTTATTTTAATTTAATTCAAAATTTAATTCAACCTAATTTTATTTTTTAATTTATTTTTATTAAAAAATTTTATTTTATTTTAATTTATTTTGTTCTATGTTATTATTTTTTATTATTTTATTTTGTTCTATATTATTTTTTATTTTATTTTTATATTCTATTATATTTTCTTTTGTTATATTTTATTTTATTGTACTGTGGGTTTTTTTTCTGTATTATTTTTTATTTTATTTCAATTATTTTTTATTTATTTAATTTTAATTAAAAATTTAATTTAAACTCATTTTGGAGGTTTCTTATTTTAAAATTTTATTTTATTTCGTTTTATTTTATTTTATTGTATTGCATTTTATTTTATTCCATATGATTTTTTATTTTATTTTTATTATTATTTTATTTTTTAATTTTATTTATTTAATTTAAAGTTAACAGTTAATTGAACTTAATTTGGTTTTATTTATTTTAATTTTAAAATTTTATTTTATTTTGTTTAATTTAATTTAACACTTTTAGTTTTATTTTATTGTTATTGTATTTCTTTAATTTAAATTTAAAATTTTAATTTAATTTAATTTTGTTTTATTTTATTTATTTATTTTTATTTAAAAATTCTTTTATGTATTTTATTGTATTTTTTATTCTATATTATTTTTATTTTATTTTAATTATTTCAAAAATTTATTTAATTTTTTAAATATTTAATTTAACCTAATTTTTTAAATTTAAAATTTTATTTTATTTTGTTTTAGTTTAATTCAGTATTTTTAATTTAATTTTATTTTTATTTTATTTATTTAATTTTAATTTAAAATTAATTTTAACGAAATAAATTTTAATACATGAATCCATTCATAAATTAAATAAATTTTAATAAATCAACCCATTAATAAATTCAATAAATTTTAATAAGTCGACCCATTAATAAATGAAACAAATTTCAACAAGCTGACCCGTTAATAAATGAAAAAAATTTTAAGAAATGAATCCATTCATAAATGAAATAAATGTTAATAAATCGACCTGTTAATAAATTTAATAAATGTTAATAAATTGACCGGTTAACAGATTAATTCCTTTTAAGAAATTTGAATAAAGCCAGCCACTCATATTCCTCCTAAATTCTAACAATTAACAGGTTAACAAATTAATAGGTTTGACCAATTAAACACTCTTTCATGACCCAACCCGCTAATGACCGCAATCAATTTTAACGACTCCGCCCTTGAATCAACCAATAAATCTGATGCGTCCGAATACCACTGAATGAGCGAGCCCGCTAATTAAGCAGCGGGTTGGTTAATGAAGGGCATTAATTAGCGTTAATTGCCCGCAGCGCCGTGCAGGAGGTGACGGGGCAGCGCGGCCTGGTCGTCACTCGCTCCACCTTCCCGAGCAGCGGGAAGTGGGCGGGGCATTGGCTGGGGGACAACACGGCGGCCTGGAACCAGCTGGACAAATCCATCATCGGTGAGGGCTCGCCATTCCCGCCCTCATTCCCGGCCTTCCTTCCCGCTCCTCCCATTTTTCCAGGCCGGAAAATCCCCCCCGCCTAAACATCAAAAAAAAAAAAATCACATTTTTTGAGCCCAAATTCCACATTTGTTTCTCGGTTTCCTCCCAAATATCACATTTTTTGGAGCCCAAATCCCATTTTTTTTCCTTGGTTTTCCTCCTAAAAATCAGATGTTTTGAGCCCAAATTCCAGATTTAATTCTTGGTTTCTTTCCCAATAATCACATTTTTGAGCCCAAATTCCACATTTATTTCTTCGGTTTCCTCCCCAGTAATCACATTTTTTGAGCCCAAATTCCACGTTTGTTTCTCGGTTTCCTCCCAAATATCACATTTTTTGGAGCCCAAATCCCATTTTTTTTCCTTGGTTTTCCTTCCCAATAATCACATTTTTGGAGCCCAAATCCCATATTTTTTCCTTGGTTTCCTCCTAAAAATCAGATTTTTTGAGCCCAAATTCCATGTTCATTACTCAGGTTTCCTTTCCAATAATCCCATTTTTGAGCCCAAATTCCACATTTATTTCTTCGGTTTTCTTCCCAATAATTACATTTTTGAGCCCAAATTCCATTTTTTTCCTTTGGTTTTCCTCCTAAAAATCGGATTTTTTGAGCCCAAACTCCATGTTTATTTCTCAGTTTCCTTCCCAATAATCCCATTTTTTGAGCCCAAATTCCACATTTATTTCTTGGTTTCCTTCCCAATAATCCCAGTTTTTAGTCCAAATTCCATTTTTTTCTTTGGTTTCCTTCCCAATAATCACATTTTTTCAGTACAAATTCCAGTTTTTTCCTTTGGTTTTCCTCCTAAAAATCGGATTTTTTGAGCCCAAATTCCACATTTATTTTTCAGTTTTCTTCCCAATAATCACATTTTTTGAGCCCAAATTCTACGTTTATTCCTTGATTTCCTTCCAATAATCCCACTTTTGTGCCCAAATTCCACATTTATTTCTCGATTTCCCTCCAAAAGTTCCATTTTTTAGCTCAAATTCCATATTTATTTCTTGGTCTTCCTCCTAAAATCGAAATTTTGACCCAAATTCCACTTTTATTCCTCAGTTTTCTTCCCCATAATCACATTTTTGGAGCCCAAATTCCACGTTTGTTTCTTTATTTTCCTCCTAAAAATCAAATTTTTGAGCCCAAATCCCACATTTATTTCTTGATTTCCTCCCAATAATCCCAGTTTTGAGCCCAAATTCCACATTTATTTCTCAGTTTCCTCCCCAATAATCAGATTTTTGTGCCCAAATTCCATGGTTTTTTCCTCAGTTTCCTTCCCGATAATCACATTTTTGAGCCCAAATTCCACATTTATGTCTTGGCTTCCTTCTAAAAATCAAATTTTGGAGCCCAAATCCCACATTTATTTCTTGATTTCCTCCCAATAATCCCATTTTTTGAGCCCAAATCCCACATTTATTCCTTGATTTCCTCCCAACAATCCCATTTTTCTCTCCCAAATCCCACATTCCTTTCCCAACAATCCCATTTTTCTCCCCCAAACCCCACATTTATTCCCGTTTTCCCCCCCAGGAATGCTGGAATTCAGCCTCTTCGGGATCTCCTACGTAAGTCCCTCCCTCCCACCCCCTTCCCACCAAATCCCGGGAATTTTGGCCTCTCCCTGCTGGGATTTTCCCCCTTTTTTTCCCAGACCGGCGCCGACATTTGCGGCTTTTTCCAAGACTCCACCTTCGAGCTCTGCGCCCGCTGGACCGAACTCGGCGCCTTCTACCCCTATTCCCGCAACCACAACGGCAAAGGATCCAGGGTGAGAAATTCCCGGGGGATATTCCCGGCCTTTTCCTGGATTGCCCTCCTTTTCCCCCATTTTCCCTGGATTTCTCCCCTTTTTTCCCCAAGTTCCATCCATTTTTCTGGTGTTTTGCCCCATTTTTCCTGTATTTCCACCCAATTTCCCACCCATATTTCCTGGATTTCCCCCATTTTCCCTGGATTTCTCCCCATTTTTCCTGGATTTCCCCCATTTTTCCCCATTTCCACCAATTTCTCCGTTTTCCTCCATTTTTCCCCATTTTCCCCCATTTTCCCCATTTTTTCCCTGGATT
>JAWMRA010000222.1:0-18356 GCA_035584735.1 Pseudotriccus pelzelni | reverse complement strand
GCCCCAAGGCTGCCAGAGCTCCAGGAGGGTTTGGATGATCCTCTGGGGCACAGGGGGGGACTCTTGGGGCTGGGCCTTTTAAGTTGCAATTTTCCTCTCAAACTTCTCTTGAACCTCTGTCACAGCCTGGTTGGGCTTGGCATGACAGCAGTTTAACTGGGGGTCACTCAGCGGTGCTCAAACCCCTTTATTCCCCACCAAAAATTGTGACCTTGCACGTGCAGTGAACACCTCTGGTGACCTTGGCCCTCAGAGGGTCCTCACCATCCCTGGCAATGCTGGGCAGCCCCAGCAAAAGTTCCTGACTCATGGAATCACACTTTATCCATCCAAAAATTCCCCCCCTGGAAGTGTCCAAGGCCAGGTTGGAGCAGCCTGGGCTAGTGGAAGGTGTCCCTGCCCAGGGCAGGGGGTGGCACTGGATGAGCTTTAAGATCCCTTCGAGCCAACCTATTCCATGATTCTCTGATCCCATGAAGGTCTTTCCAGGGGGATCTTGCTCAGCCTCCCCAGGCCGTGGTGATGATGTTGAGGTGAAGGGCTGTAGGTCCCATCACCAACCCGGGGAGTCATCCAGCCTTCTGTTTGCGTTTTAACATCAGAGCTCGGCCAAGGCAGGACATTTTTGTCAACGGGAACTGCCAGAACTCTGATGTTCAAATGTTTTGGGGCGGGGGAGGCAGGAACAAAACTGTTAAAATGAAGCAAACTCTGGATACTCAAATGGTTTATTTTTGGACTCTGGAGAAAAACCTTGTTGGTTTTATTTTGTCCAGTCTCTATTTCTGTTGGGGTTTTTTTGGTTGTTTTTTTTTTTTCCAAAGAAGGGGGGATGGAACTGTTGATTTGTTTCTGCCAGAAAATTGTAATTCATTTCTCCTTCATTGTTTCCAGAGTTCTTTGCCATCTCCAGAGGTTCTCACACCCACACAGGAGCCTCTCCCTGAGCCAGACTCTGCGTGACCCTTGGGCCGCCCTTGATTTATGAATTATTATTATTAATAGGCGCAGAAAAAAATCCCAAAACTTTGTGACTTTCTCCTCTTGCTCTTTCAGTCCAAATCCAAGAGTCTCCACGGATCTTCCCTCGTGTGCTGTGAGAAGTCCGAGACCTTTTCCATGCTTAATGAGGAGAGTGGATTTAGGGAGAGGTGACAGAATGTGTGTGGCTGGTTATCCCTGTTTATTCCTGATTTATGAGCTGCCCTTCCCAGAGGTTTGGATCACAGAGCAGTGATGTGATCACCTGCCATGCCGAGCTCATCGTCCAGTCTAGACTGAAATCCACCTCTGGATGACGAAGCAGGTCAAGAATGAGCAGGTCTGGAATTCCAGATATCCCAAACACAGGCTCCCTGCTTAACTAAATTCGTTCCAGACCAAAACTTGGATCACCTCTCCAAGCACTTCCCTGGAAGGATAAACAGTCTGAGCTTTGCGAGGAGTGTCCTCACGGAGGATGAGCATTGTCAGCCAGACAAACATCTCTGATGGAATTACCAGGTGTCCTGAGCAACCAGGAAGAGGCTGGACGGAAAAACAAGCAGGAATTATCAGCAGGTCTTCAAAAGCTTGACGTGGTGGCCACGTAGATCCTCTTGTTTCAAGTGCAGCTGGGGAGGGGGGAGAGGCCAAAAAAGAGAATGGGCCTGGATAAATGTGGAATATCAGCCACCAGTATGAAGTGAAATGGAGTTGGAATGTCAAAAGGGATGTTTTCCTTGGATATGGGGCTACCCAGGCACAAGTGACGTCGTACAGAGGCCTGGAAGTGTCCCAGGCCAGGTTGGACGGGGCTTGGGGTAACCTGGGCTAGATGGAGGTGTCCCTGCCCACGGCAGGGGGTTGGCATTGGATGGTCACTTCTGACCTCACTGCCCAGGTGTCTCCTCCACCCCAGAGACCAGAGAGCACCTTGACTCCCACCTCCTCCGTCCTGCCTGTCCCTCCGTCCTGCCTGTCCCTCCGTCCTGCCTTTCCCCTCTCCCATCACAGCATCCAGCGGCTGAGCTGCCTCCTCCACGTCCTCCTTTCCACCCTCCCTGGCTGCCCTTCCCGTTCCCTCGCCCTGTTGGCCACCAGCCTCTCCCCCTGGGCCGCCCCGACGCTCCAGCTCCCGAAGCCGAGGCTCAGAGGTGGCTTTTTATCCCCAATCTTTGGGAGCATTCCGGAGCCTCTCCGGTCCCATCCCGCTCCCAGCCAAGCGGGATGATGATGTCACGGTAGGGCTTGGGTAGGTTTTCCCTCTGTCTTGTCCTCCAGCCAACCCCTGTGACCTCTGGATGAACTCCACGCGACGAGAGCGTCTCTGGAGCTGCCGCTTCCGCATCTGCCACCGTTTGCAGTCGGAATCCCCTTGCTTTTTGGGGAGAAGGAAACGAGAGAGGGGCAAGGGAGGCTGATAGTTAAAATGGGGGGTTGGGAGGGGGAATCAAATTAAAAAGGAAAAAAAAAAGTCAAATTGAAAAGGGAAAAAAGAAATAAAAAAAAAAAAAAGAGGAGCTGGAGGAGAAGAAACCAAAATCAGAGGGAAGGGAGGCAAAGCTTGTGGTTGGAAAGAACGCGGCTGGAATAAGTCAAGGGTTTGGAATATTTTGGGATCTTCCTTCTAAGAAAACGGCAGGAAAAAGCAACAGTGCCTTATCTTGAGGCTATTCCTGCTTCAGGGTCAGTGCCAGGGTGGGAAAGTGGTGCCCGGGCACGTGTCCATCGGAATCTTTAACCCGTCGCTGCTGGTGGGGCCGGTGGAGACTGAACTGGGGGGTTTTGTTGCTCAAAGCCCCTCCTGCCTCCAAAACCCACCCTCCAAAACCACCAAACCCAGCCCAAACCTGCAGCCCCATCACAGCAGCACCAGCAGAACCCCCAGGCCGGGGTGGGCTGGAAGGACGGGGAAGGAAACGGCGTCAATTTGCCTGGAAATGGGAAAACTTGGGCTAAATCGTCATCAAATTGTTCAAGGACCGAGAGCTCCTTCACCCAGCGACCAGGAAATGCTGCTCTGCCTCAGTTTGCTTTATTTACTGACTTATTTTCACTAAAACCAGGGAAAACTGCCCTGAATTTAGTGGGAATTTAACAAAATGCTGTTAATCCCTTCACAATTCAATCCCTTCTGCCCGTATTTTCCAAGGAATTCCTGTTCTTCGGTTGTTACGGTTGCTCAGGTCATCAGGCAAGAGGAACTCAACCTTCGGAATTAGTGGGGTGGTTTTGAATTTCAACACTTAATCTGTTCATATCTTAAACTCCGCGAGGAAAATATTGCCCCTCGTGGTATAGTTGTCTTAACCTGGCAGATTAAAATCTCGTTTTTGGCTCAAAATTCTCGGTGTTACCTCAATTTACGGAACAGCAGTGGAAAACCTGTGGAATGGAAGCTTTTCAAAGGGGGCAACAGAGCTCCAAATTCCCATTTGTCGGGAAATTCCAAGATTTTCATTTAAAAAGTGGTTTTCCCCAAACTTTGCACTATCCCAGGTTGCTCCAACCTGGCCTTGGACACTTCCAGGGATCCAGGGGCAGCCACAGCTTCTCTGGGAATCCCATCCCAGCTCCTTCCCAGCCTCCCAGCCAAGAATTCCTTCCCACTACGGGCATAGTGAGGATGAACTGAGATTCCTTGGAAGAAGAGATGAAGAATTAAGTTTAGGAACTAGACCTACAAGAGCAGAGCCTGGTGGGTTCCCTGGCTCCGTGTTTGCTCCTTGGAAAGCATCAGGACAGTTGGATGCAGATCCAGTGGTTTTCCCCAAATATGCCGAGTTTGGGTCCTGTTTAAGAAGCGTTTCTTTCCCCCCGGGCCTGCTCTTGTTTCTCCCCTTGTCCAGCGGCCGCCACAGAACCATCCCGAATTTGTTCCTTCCGGCTTTTACCCCGGTTTGGAGCAGGAAAACTGCAGCTCCTGAGACTTCTCCTCCAGCAGCAAATTCCAGGCGTTTCCCAGGCAGGGTAGGAAGACCCTGCCTGGAATCCCCCGGGGTGTTTGTCCCGCCTTAGACGGAGGGGCTGGGAGACAACGAGCCTATCCCGTTATCCGGAGGCAAAAATTATCCAGCCGCTCCACCAAGAGCCTCGGGATGAATTCCCAGGAAAAGCTCGGGATTTATGGGAATGGAAGGAAATCTGATCGTGCAAAGCCGGGCTCTTGGAGATCGGGAAGGGGAATAGGAGCTTTGAGCTCAACCTGTGGGAACAGCCAAGGTGGGTGGACAGGGAGGGTGGGAGAGCACACAGACCTTAATTAAGAGGCTTAATTAAATTAAGCAATTAATGGCCAGGAGAGAAGATCCCCCCTGGCTCTTCCCGTGCTACGTATCCAGAAAACAGCAGGAGGGTTTGAGCTGGGAAGGCTGAGCAGGGGGCACAAAGCTGGTCAGGTTATATTAAATATGAATTTAAAAAAAGATATTTAGCGTTACATTAAAATGATATTAAAATTAATTTCAAAATATATATTTAAAAATTGTATTAAAAATGAATTAAAAATAGATATTTAACATTATCTTAAAATGATATTAAAATTAATTTTAAAATATATATTTAAAAATATATTAAGTGAATTTTAAAATAGATATTTAAAATTATATTAAACATGAATTTGAAAATACATATTTTAAAATTATATTAGAAATTAATTTTAAAATATGTATTAAAATAATATTAAAATACATTTTAAAATGCATATTTAGAAAATATTTTACAATTGTATTAAAAATGAATTTTAAAATACATATTTTAAAATTACATTAGAAATTAATTGAAAATACATATTAAAAATTATATTCAATTAACTTTGAAATATATATTAAAAATTAGATTAAAATGCATTTTAAAATACATATTTTTAAATTATTTTTAAAAATATTTTTAAATTATGTTAAAAATGAATTTTAAAATACGTCTAAAAATTATGTTAAAAATTAATTTTAAAATACATATTTAGAAATTATGTTAAAAATGAATTTTAAAGTTATATTAAAATAATTTTCAAAATATATATTTAAAAATTGTATTAAGAATTAATTTTAAAATATATACAAAAATTGTAGTAAAATTATATTAAAAATTAACTTTAAAATACATATTTTAAAATAATATTTAAAATAATTTTAAAAATATATAGAAATTATAGTTAAAGTTATATTAAAAAAACAGATATCCAAAATTTCTGTTAAAAAATAGGTTTTCAAATGTATCTGTTTAAAAACGGTATTTAAAGTTAGGTTTTAAAATATGTATTTTGAAATTATATTTTAAAATGACACTTAAAATTTATATTTAAAAATTAGTTTTTAAAATTGTGTTAACATAGATTTTAAGGTATATATTAAAAATTAGACTTTAAAAATATATTAATTAATAAAAGTTATATTTTAATAGCTATAAAAATTATATTAAAGGTTATATTTTAAAATATATTTTAAATTTCTATTGAAAATTAGATTTAAAAATATGTATTTAAAAATTGCATTTAAAATTGGATTTTTAAAATATAAAGTTAAAATTTCCATTAAAAACTCTGATCAAAGATTGATAAGAAATCCCTCTATTTTTACAACACTGGGGCTGGTTTGGGACAAGGACAACAAGCCAGGAGAGGATTTCTGTTGATCCAAATGAGGGAATGAAGAATGAATTTAGAAACTAGATTTAAGAATTGGATTTCAAAATATGTATTTTAAAATCATATTGAAGAATTATAATAAAATTTAATTAAAAAATATTAAAAGTTATATTAAAAATTAGCTTTTTAAAAATATGCAGACTAATTATATTGAAAATCAGATTTAAAAAGAGATATTTCAAAATTTTACTAAAAATCAGATTTCAAAATATATTAAATAATGATATTAAAATTCGATTTTAAACTAGAGATGTAAAAATTAGATTTCTATATTAAAAATTTATGTTTAAAAACTTTTTAAAGGGTTTGCAAAAATTAGAATTTTGAAATACATTTAAAGTGTTAAAATTACGTTTAAAAAAAAAGTATTAAAAATAGGCCAAAAATATCTATTAAAAAGGGGAAAAAGGGGTTAAGAACTTTTGATATTGATAAAAGATATTGAAACAATTCCCTGAGCTGTTTCTCCCCCTGGAATTCTGGTTATCCCACAACAGGGTTTGCCAGAGAAGGAAATGAAGAATTAATTTTAAAATCGCATTTTAAAAGTTTACTTAAAAATTCGATTACTAAAAAATTCTCTCTTAAAAATTTGATTAAAATTCCATTAAAACATATTAAAAATCCAGTAAAATTGTATTAAATTACATTAAAATTAGATCAAAATGATACTAAAATTACATTAAAATCATACTTAAAATTATATTAAAATACATTAAATTTATAGTAAAGTGATATTAAAATAATTTAAAAATGGATGAAAATATCTATTTGAATGATAACAAAATTATATTAAATTGTGTCATAATTATATTTAAATACATTAAAATTATAGTCAAATACATTAAAATTACAGTCACATGAAGTATCTTAAAATTACATTAAAGGATATATTAAAATTATATTAAATTATGCTAACATCAGAGTAAAATGATTAGATTAAAAGATCTATTTAAATGATTATAAAAGTATAATAAAACTATTAAATTATCTTAAAATTAGATTTAAATGATACTAAAAACTGTATTAGAATTATGCTTAAAATTATATTAAAATTACACTTAAAATATATTAAAAGTATAGTAAAATGACACCAAATTATCTTAAAAATGGATTAAAATATCCATTGAAATGAGAATAGAAGAGTAATAAAATCCTATTAAACTGTCTTAAAATCAGATTCAAACGACACTTAAAATTGACTAAAATGATACCTAAAATATATTAGAATTATATTAAAATGGATTTAGAAATAAACACATATAGAAAATATATTAGATGTAAAATATAATTAAATTTAATGTTTTATTCACAATCCATTTTAAGCATATTAAAATTATATCGAAACTGTATTATAATTATAATTAAAATATATTAAAAATAGATTTAAAATATTTTTAAAATATATTAAAATTATATTTCAAATCTATTAAAATTATATTTAAAATCTATTAAAATTATATTTCAAATTTATTAAAATTCTATTTAAATGTATTAAAATGCCATGAAAATGGCAGCTCTATTGGAGATCCCACCGGACTTGCCAGGCTGTGCCAAGCGAGCCGCTCCGCCTTTTTTTTCGGGAATCCCGATCCGGATTTGATTCCGTGCACTCTCAGGCCTCTGGGAATGCGATCCCGTGGGATCGGGGCCCTCCCGGCATTCCCTGCCCTTCCCTTGCCGGGGCCCCGCGAGGACAGAGCCGGGTCCTGACGTCAGCTCCCGCTTCCCGAGGCTCCTGGCTGCCTTCCCAGGGAATGGTGCCCGGGAAGGGCCCGCTCCCGACATCCCGATATCCCGACAAAGCCGCCGACGTGACCAAGTGGCCGTGCCGGCCCTTCCCCGGCTGGGAAGATCCCAATTAGGGGTCTGGCTAATGAATTCTTGGCACGGGGACGCCCCCGGGAATGGCGGCTCCCGCCTTTCCCTTGTTTGTCCCGGGAAAGAGCCAGCACTTCTCACCCAGGGCCTGAGACGGGAGCCGGGAACTGAGCTCGGCCTGGAGCTCCACGAGGCTCCCACATCCTGCATCCTGAAAATCCTGCGGATGGATCAGGGCTGAGCCAGGAGCCAAAGGGGCAACTGGAGTCGATCTGCCGGAAAAACAACAAGGAAACGCCTCAACGGAGGCCGACGGAGAGAAAAAGGGACTCGGAGTCACGGGGAACTCCGAGGGAGGAGCTGGGGGTTGGATTAAAGCCTTGCAATTCCCAGGAGCGGGATTTGTCCATTTGGGAAGTGTTGCCCAGCTGAGGTTGGGACTCAGCGAGTGCAAATGGATTTTATGAAAGGACGTGGGATTACGGCCTGGAAAACGGTTTTTAGGCCCAAGTGACCTTTTCCAACCCCCAATCCCGACCTGGGAAGTGGTCGGTTGTGACGTCTTTTTATTTGCAGACAGAATAATCCCAAATCAGATTATTTTGCCCCCATTCCGTGGCCTGGGGGGGCCTCGTGTTCCGGGAGGACAAGGAAGGGTTTTTTGAGTCACGGCAGGAACAGGAGTTGTCCAAAAAAACTAACGGAGCCAGGGGAGGTTTGAAGAACCTTTAAGCTCCGCTTCCAGAGGCCAGGCCGGCCCTGGATTGCTCTGGAAGTGTGGGATGCACTACGAGCATCCCGAAGCTCCGGCAAGGATCTCGCTGTAGCCATCCCAAAAAGGCTGGTTTGGGAAGAGCCTTCCTTGTAGGTGCTTCCAGAGCGGTGGGAAGGGCTGGGGTTGCCCTCAAGCACCTTGGCTGCCCTCCCTGCAGCGCCTCAGCCTTTCCAGCCCTGCGCATTCCAGCTTGGTTTTCCTTGGCTTCGGCCTTTCCAGGCTTCCCGAGGGAGAAAACGGCTGCGGACCCCGTGGGTCCCTCCTGGCTCCTCTGGGACCTCAGCCCAGCTCTTCCAGGGGTTCCTGGATGCCAGGAAAAGGGAGGATGGGGCTGATTCCAGCTCCTTTCCCATGCCAGCCCTCCCGGCTGCCTCCAGCCCCTCTGCAGGCACAACTTTCCCTCCCGCTTTAGGCAAACTTTCCTGGAAGTCTCTAAGTCCGTGTTGGAGCAACCTGGGATGGTGAAAGTTGTCCCTGCCCACGGCACGGGGGTGGAACGAGGTCCCTTCCAACCCAAACCGTTCCATACTTCCACGATCCCATAATTCTACGAGGTGCGAGTTCAGCCCTCGCTCTCCAAGGGGTCAGATAATTGTTTCCACCCCTTGAAAACACCGCAAAAACCACCCAAAAAAATCCGTAAATTGAAGCCATTGTGGGTCTTCATGAGAGGCCAAAACCCGAAATGAGGGCACTGCCAGATAAGCTGTGCCGATAAACTACTTTAATCTCCAGCTCAGGATCACTGAGAGAATCAGAACCAGGTTTATCCTGCCCTGAAAACTGAAGCAGGAGGAAGAAGGAGGAAAGAATCCAAAGCTGGTTTTCCCACCCCTGATTCGTTTCCCAACCTGGCTGAAGCAGGAAAAGCACCAAAATCCATTTCCAGCCGGTCTAGGCAGGTTATAAACCTTCATTCCGTGTATCAGCGGATTAAAAGGTGGTTGATCCGTGTCCCCCTGAGCCAAACCAGCCTTGGTTTCCCTCCGGGAATTGTGCCATGGACACCATTCCCTCTCTGTGCCACAGAAACACCTTCAATTTTCACGGTTCCCAAATCCCGACCTGGGGCTCAAATCCTGAGGTTCTGGAACAACAGAAAATCCACGTCATAACTGGATGTGTCCCTGCCCTCAGCTCCCTCTCAGCTCTTTTCCTTCTGCTTTCCCTGATTTTCTCCAGTAGTTCAATCCCGTTTATTAGGAATTTATGGTTCTCTGTAGGGTTTTTATATTTAGCTGCCTCCCCTGGAAACCCACATTTTTATGGCTGTTGGACTCCACACCTTTCTCTGGGGCTCCTCAAGGTTGGGGGGTTCCCCCCCCCTCGCCTTTTTTTGTGCTTTATATTCAATTTTTGGAGCTTCTTTCCAATTTTTGGGGGGAATTTTTTCACACCCCCCCCCCCCCTTTGTTCCCATCCACCCACTCCGGGAATTGCTTATCACCAAAGCAAACACCAGCTCGGGTTGGAATGGCTGCACTTCCTCTGGGATTGGGTCATCCTTGGCTCCCACAGCCCTTTGGCTCCACGGCTGACACCGGAAAACCGGGAAAGGGAACGAATTCAGGCCGTTTCCAAAAGATCGGCTGTGCTGCCACCCGGGTTTGCAGAGGCACAGACACCAAGCTGATCGTCAGAGCCCTCAAAACATCAGCTCACGGGGCTCCACCTGCTCCCCGTGCCGGTGGATTGTCTTCCAGGCTGGTCAGGGTCAAGGCTAATCCCAAAATTCTTGGTCTGAGCCCGGAGTAAAGCCCTGCTGGTCAAGGAGCACCTCTTTATACACTTATTTAAAGCCTGATTTTCCAATGAAAGGAGAAGTCGAGGCCTCGGTGATGTCACCGTTTGGTTTCCAGCAGGGAAATGGGAGGGCGAAGCAGCTCCAGCCCCTGGGCCAGTGGCACCAAAGCTGAGGGAAAATCCCGCTGGCTTGGAGTTTTCTTCAGGAATATCCCACTGGTTCAGCGTTTTTGTCAGGAATCACCACAGAGATAAAATAAAAAGGGAGGGCAGTGACCTCCTTCCGTGATTTTACTCCAGGTTATCCCAGAGGGGGTGGCTGCTCCATCCCTGGGAATGTTCCAATCCAGGCCGGATGGGGCTTGGGGCAACCTGGGGCAGTGGTTAAAAAGCTCGGGGAAAAACTCAACCTCAAGCCAGAAACACAAGAAAACACTTTATTTCTCTCTCTTTTTCTACCAAGGATCCTTCTAGAACCCCAACCCAACTGCAGAATTCCATGGAAAAGCTTTTTTTTTGGGAGCGAGAGAGAGGGTTGGAGCCTCCTGGGTGTAAAACAAGGATTGAAGCAGAAGGTGGAATTTTTCAGTCCCACAACTTTTATCTCCTCGTGGGTCCTTTTCCCTGCTGTTACTAATTTGTGTTCACAAAATTCCTGCCGAGATCAGGAGCTGGGAGAGTGTGGATATTGGAAATCTATGGAATTCCAGGACACTTTAGTGGCCAGGACTGTTGGGAACACACAGACCTGCTCGTTCCAGTCATGGAATAATGAAGGTTGGAAGATGATTCCGCTGGTTTGGGTGTCCAATCACACTCCTAATTTGGAGCTGGTCAAGATTTTCGAGTCAGATTTAAATTCAGCACGGGGATTTCTCCCATTCTAAATTCCCAGAGGGATTTACCTGTTGGTAAGTAATTCCAGACCGGTTGGGGATGCTCTGGAGAAGCAGCCAAGCAGAAATTTTGGGAGACTGAAGGTCGTGCTGTCACACAGAGGATGAAATGGTGTTCCCAGGGCCAGGCCTGGAGGCTTGGAAAGAAACTCCCAATAAAACTTGGAAAAATAACTCTGGGCGAGAGGAGCAAATCCTCACACTCCCTGTCAGCAATTTAAACCCGGGTCTGTTTTCTCCAGCTCCATTTCTCCCTCCCAGGATTTTATTCCTGAGTGGAAAAGGAGCTCCATAACTCCAGGAAAAAAAAGTGGCATTTTGCCCCGATTGGCCAAAAAAACCGAGCCAGGCTGAGGAAATGAGAGCAGGAATTAACAGAATTCAGGTCTAACTTAACTCCACCACCATCCAGGGGCCCTGAACTGCTCCATGCTGGAATCTTTCCTGGATCTGCCCTATAATCCATCACTATTTTTTATTTAGAACCTGGAACCCGGTAAAAAAACTTGCCATTCCCTGCACGGGTTTGACCCCAAATTAAAGAAACCACCAACAGCTCGTTATTACCTCCTTAGAAGGTGTGAACACACAGGGTGGAAAGGGAAGGAAAAAGAGCTGGAAAATCCAACTCCTCCAAGGTGACCTTCCCAATGGATCAGCAAAGGGCAGATCTCATCACTTGAGGCAACTCCTTTATTTACTGTGAGTCAGGCTGGAGAAATCCTCTTTATTCCAGAGTTCTGGCCCAGCTGGAGGTGCCAGGGCTGGGGAAAACGCTCGCAGCCAAATTTCAGGATTTCTAGTTCCCGGGGAAATTTTGGCATTGGGAAATTTTGCTTTTCTTCCCAGTAACAAAATTAAATTATTTCCTCTTTTTTTTTTAATAATTTTTTTTTTTTTTTTTGCCTCTGACTGGAAATTGTGACCCCCCCAAAAAAAAAAGAAGAGATTTTGGAAATGTTGGCCTGAGGAATTTTGGTCACGACAGTGGGAATGTGCAGGGTTTGGGAAGGTGGATTTTTTAAGAGCAGGAGGAGATCTCCTTTCAGAGAAGCCATTCCCAGATTTTATTGCTCAGAAGTTCCCAGCACAGGAAGGACATGGAGATGCTGAATCAAATCCAGAGAAAGCACCAAGATGACCAGGGGGATGGAACAAAACTCAGATTCAGGAGGAAAATGAATCTTAGAGAAATCCTTGCACGGGAGCACAGGAATCCCAGGGTTTCTAATCCTACAGCTCATCCACGAGACCAAAACCAGGGAAGATCCCTGGAGAAAAATGTTAATATTCATGGAGAGAAATGGAGATATCCATGGGGAAAAATGTCTATATCCCCAGAGAGAAATCTCAATGTCCCTGGAGAAAAATGTCAAATCCCTGGAGAAAAACGGAGCTGACAGATATTCACATTTGGTCAGATGACTCCAACCTTCACTGAAAGCCTGAGAGGATTAAATGGAATTATTGGGCCTCTATCCAGGTAGAAAACCAGTCTCAAATGCGGGATATAAATCTGAAAATGTGGATTTTTTTTGAGGTAGAGGACCTAATATGCTTTGAATTGCGGGGGTGGTTGTTGGGAGAGGTTGATCCTTGGGGCTGAGCAGGGAAGATCTTCCCGTTGGAGATGGATGGGAGAGGTCACCTCCTCCTCAAATCCTTTCCCCGTTGGGAAGACGTGCTAAAATCTCCTTGTTGCAGGGAGGGAAATGGTGTCCCACGTCTCGTGGAGGTCACACTGAACCCCGCAATTCCCGGGATCCTCGGGACACATTCCTTGGGCAAACATCCACCAACGCCCTCCCACAAAGGATCTGAGGGCCAGCGACCTTCAGTGCCTTGGATACACCCTCCCAGCCCAGCCTGAGCATTCCCAGGGACGCTGAGCCGGGAAAACCGAATCCAAACGGCTTGGGAATCATCCCGTCCCCAGCCTGGGATCCGGAGCTCAGACCTTGGCAGCAGGACGTTCTTCCCCCAAAAGGTTGGGGAAGAGGGAGCCGGTGCCTTCTGGGAAGGGATTTTTTTTCACCATGGAACGTGTGCCAGGGCTGCTCTGTCTGCTCCCACAGCGATTTCCCTGGGCACAGCTCCTGGATCTCGTTCCAGCACCTGCTTTCCTAGAAATCCGTCCTCGAGCTCCAGGGATCAGAAAAAACCCGGACCTGAAGCCGGAACCAGGGAGTCTCTTCCCACCGGGAATGGTGGCCCAGAACACCGGTTGCCTTTCATTTCTCTGCTGATTTGTTCCTTCTTTCCTTAAGGGCTCAATCCAAAGGAAAAGGCTTCTGAAAAGTGGTTTAACTTTCCCTTCCCTCCATAATTAGCTGGGAATGAACTCCCCGTCACCCTTTCCATGAGGGAAAATGACCTCATGCCCAGGCTTTGGGGAGTGAAAATCCCCTGCTCTTACAACATCTCCCTTTTACAGGAATCCCAGGGAAAAGGAAGAATTTCCCCTAATAACCTTCACACCAAACTTCCCCTTTTTGGCTCGGGGCGACTCCAGAGGAATCGATTCCATCCCACAGGTTCTCCCTGGGACAAAACCAATCCATCCATTGAGGCTTTTAACATCCCCGGTGCCGACGGCACGACCCCGATCCAACATTTCAGCGGCAGGCTCAGAAATTCCAGGGAGGGGAAGGAATAGGAGTGTTGGATCCATCTGGGCCAGGACTCCACATCCCAAGGTTTCCTCAGCCCTCCCAGCAGAGCTGTTCCAACACCACAAGCCCGGGCTGGTCAGGGCTGCTGCTTTCCAGGACGTCGTCTCCGGCTTTGTGGGACTTGCAGTCTGCGTTTCCCAGTTTTTGGCTGATTTTGGCGGCGTCCGAGGGAATGAGCCAACCCTTCTGGGTGTCCCTGACCTGCTCCTGGTGGTTTTCATCGCTCCACCGGGGACCCCAACATCCGTGGATTGTGCCAGCAGGAACTTGGAGCTTTCCTTGGATCACTCCGAGCTGTTGATGAAGGTGTTGGATGGGGGGAGTAGCTGAGGGGCAGCGTTTTTGGGGTGTTTTGGGCACTTTATGGGTCCCTGAGCATGGATATTTTCTGAGCTCCGTCAAGGAGACACTTTTAGTCCATTCAGGACAAAGCACAGCCAGCAATCTCTTGGAAAATTATTCCCATTTTTTTCCCCCAGTTTCCCTTCCCCACCTGAGGTTTCAGCAACACAAAGGAATGATTCAGCATTTAGGGGAACAGGGAGGGACGGAGACATTCCCTGGGAGCTGGGAATGACCACGGAGGGATGGAAACATTCCCTGGGAGCTGGGAATGACCAGGGAGGGATGGAGACATTCTCTGGGAGCTGGGAATGACCAGGAATTACTGAGAATGACCACGGAGGGATGGAAACATTCCCTGGAAGCTGGAAATGACCAGGGAGGGATGGAAACATTCCCTGGGAGCTGGGAATAACCAGGGAGGGATGGAGACCTCCTTCAGGAGCTGGGAATGACCAGGTAGGGATAGAGACCTCCCTCAAGTCCAAGGGAGGACTAGGAATGACCAGGGAGGGATGGAGACCTCCCTCAGGAGCTGGGAATGACCAGGGAGTGCTGGGAATGACCAAGGAGTGCTGGGAATCTACTCTACCCTGCCCAACCTGATCTTAAACAATTCCAGCTGGTCCTCCAGGGGATGACCAACTCCAAACAGCAGTTTGGAACCCCACAGTTGTCCCCCTGTCCCCAGAGGAAGAGATGTGCTCCTGACTCACCTCCAGAACATGGTTTGAACACCTGAAACGTTTTTTTTTGGGACGCTCATCTTTTCCTTGGAGCTGAACATCACCCCTCAGTCACTGGGGGCAAGCGAGGTGAGGATCAGCATCCCAAAAATCACCTCTCTGGGAATAAGCAGGGCAGATTCCCACCTCCTTTATGGGGGATGGGAGACTGAATCCTTGTTTTCCCCACCTTTTGAAGTCCCTCCACGAATATGCTGCTATTTGGTTGTTCCCAGGGCAGCCACCAAACGCCCGGAGGATGGAGCAGAGCTGTCCTGTGTGCTGAGAAGGATTAGATTTCCAAGCTTTTCCAAAGATAACCCAAGCCTAAGTCACATTCCTGGCACGTGGAGCCTTGGCAGCTTCACCCAGGAATGCCCCAAACAGAGCCTGAACCTGAACTGCCTGTTCTGGGCAAAACGGGAAGGGTTGGAAGCAGTGTGAGACCTGGGGGAATCCTGTGACTGTGGGAATGTCAGGCCCTGCACGTGGAATTCTGATGGGCTGTTCCTGGTGATTCCTGGCCTGTTGACTGCTCACAGCTCCTTTGGGATGAAGGACAGGAGCTGCCTGCTGCTGCTGGGAAACTGGACAATCTGGGATTTCCTCCCAGGAAGAATTTGCCCTCGAGGCAAATGTTGCCCTCAGATCTCGCGGAGATCAGGACACAGCAGAGAAACTTGGGGTTGGATTTGTCTGCGAGCTCTTCTTGCAGCTCCCGTTGGAATGTCACGTGGAATTTGGGAAAATCTTGAGGCTGCCCCATGAAGGAGGCACTGGATGGCAATTATTAAATGAAGCAGGGCCAGGGCACCAGGAATGGGCCATTGGATCTCTCCGATCGCCCCAGGAGTCCCAGGTCACCCCCAGCCCCAGGCAAGCAGCCCATTCCCAGATTCTTCCTGGGGGTGTTTTGGAATTAGCACAGACCAGGGGCTTTTCCTCTCAGGCAAACTGGAGGCAGCTGCCCTGGCTTGGCCATCAGGGGGGGTTTAATCACCCAGGTTAAACCTCCAAGACAAACCATTCCATGATTCTGTTAGGCGGGATCATTCTGGGATGGTGGATCCTGGCCAGGGAATAACCCCCGTCTCCCTATTTCGGAAATTAAGAAGGGTTTAATCACCCAGATTAAACTTCCAAGCCAAGCCATTCCATGATTCCACGAGATGGGGGCATTCTGGGATGGTGGATCCAGGCCAGGTGTGTCCTGGAGCTCTGACCATCTGTGCATCTCCCTTTCCGAGGTGTTTTAAATCCCGATCCTGGTCCAGGCTGGATGGGGGAGCCTGAGCTGCCGTCCCAGAGGAGGAATTCAGCTTTCCTTAGGGCTGCTGTCCCTGTCCCTACACAATGGAAACCTGAATTCCTGCTAATTTCTCCAAGTGGTGCTCCGGGGAGGGGAAAGGGCCCCTCTCCTCCTGTTTACACTTCCCTAATTGCCTCATTTGTCCGGTGTTTACCGAGGTATTTGAATTCCTAAAGCATCCCAATATAACCAGGATGGCCGTTGATTGGAGCGGTCTGAGCAGAGCCAAGGAGGGGATCGGGTGGCAGGGATGGGATTGGGTGGATTATCCAGGGGATCCGGGGGTTGGAACACCAGGGAAGGAGCTCAGGTACCTGGGAGGAGAGGCACAATGGCTTGGTGGGAAACATCCATGGAATCACAGGATTATTTAGGTTGGAAAAGGTCTTTAGGATCACTGAGACAAATAATTCCCCCAGCACTGCCAAGGCCACTCCTGACCATGTCCCCAAGTGCCACATCCACAGCGATTTTAAATCCCTCCAGGGATGGGGACTCCACCCCTGCCCTGGGCAGCTGTGCCAGGGATGGACAGCCCTTTCCAGGAAGGAATTTTCCCAATATCCAACCTAAACCTTCCCTGGCACAGCTGGAGGCCATTCCCTCTCCGCCTGTCCCTCATTCCCTGGGAACAGAGCCCAACACCCCCTGGCTCCCCGCTCCTTTAAGGAAGTTGCAGTGGCAATAACGTCCCCCCCAGCCTCCTTTTCTCCAGGATAACCTGTGGAATCGCTTCAACCACGGAAAAGCCTCCAGAGGGCCCATCCTGGAAGTGCCCTCCCTTTGGATTAGGGTCCCTCAGGCAGTGCCAGGTGACCTAACAGAGCCCAGGAATGTGGTGCAGCCCCGAGCACTCCCAACGACCTGAGCCTTGGGAGAGCCCAAGGAACGGGCTTGGAATGCCCAGGTCTCGCTGGGAGCAGAGCCCGGTGGGTGTGTGGAGCGTCTTCTGCCAGGCTGGACCTGCATTCCCACGGCCCCCTCGGGCACAGCCGCTCTGAGCTCCTCTGGCTGCTTTCTCTCACTGCAGCTGCCTCGTCTTTGCCTCCCTTCCCGCGACAAGTGGCGGATTCACCAGGCCGGTTGTGAAACGTCTGAGCGGGGACCAGGAAACCGAGTCCAGCCCCTTTCCCGGCGGTTTGGGATGTGGGTGCCTCGGATCCAAGCCGTGGGCTTGTTGAGCAACTCAGGGTAAGGGACAGAGGCAAAGATTCACCAGGAGGAAGGAGGTTTCACTGCCCTCGGTCGTGGCCCTTCAGCTCAGCAGTGACCGAAGCTCAAAACGGGGATTTGTGGGTTTTGGGAGGGGAAGAGGAGTCATCCCTGGGCTGCCAGGGGTGCAGACACACTCGGGCTGGGCCCACAGTGTCTCCACCCCAGAGACCTTGGCCTGGGCAAGGGGCTTTGACTCATAACTCGTGGTTTCCTGCAGGGAGAGGGACAACCGGGTTCAAAGTGCCACAGCTTCTCTTGGAATTCCATCCCAGCCTCTCCCAACACCCACAGCCAAGAATGCCTTCCCGATATCCCGTCTATCCGTGCCCTCTGGCAGCGGGAAGCCATTCCCCTGGTGAATGTGACTTCATGGATGCCACAAGAGAGGAACCAGCACATCCTCTTTAGATCTTGGCCTTGACCTCGTCGAACCCGAGAACCAGAGGTGGATTCAGGGCTGTCCTTGGTCTGGAGGAGATCAAACCCACAGGCACCCATTTTTAGAGCCACAGTTTATTTTTGAGGCTGCCTGGGAGACGCGGAGCATTTCCACTGTCCTGAGGGACAGGACACCGTTCAGGCTGGGGATCCAACCCTTCCCTGCTTTTCCTCCTGTGTTCCAAGGCTCCCACAGCTGGCAGGGCTGTGGCTTCACCGACCAGCTTGGCACAGGAAAGGAAAGTCAGGAATACTGCTCTGCTCTCAGCCCCTGGAATCCAGCCAGCCTTCCTGGCTCCTTGTCCTCATCTTGAAGGGAAAAACTCCCTGTGCTTCCATCCCTCCGCGTGGGGAGAGGTGGGATCTGCACCAGAAGGGAACGGGGATTTATTTCACAAGGGTCTCAGAATGAAGGGTGATATTTAGGGTTTCTATTTAAAAAAAAAAAAAAAAAAGAATGAATTTCTTGTCACCTGAGTTGCAGAATTCAGACCTGTCAAATGTTTCCAGTAGAGTTCAGGGCACGAGAACCTGTTGATGCCAATATCGAGATCTTTAATGACCCAGACCAGAGTCCTCACCAAAACTGAGGACTGTGCTCCAAGGGAAAGATTTACAGCTAAACCAGTGGTCTAGTTAGGGCTGAATCAAATACTGGCTCAGGATCCCCAACTCAGTGAGGCTGAAAAAGCCCTCCCAGTCTGTGGATCCCCCCTGTGCCCCATCCCCACCTTGTCCCCCAGCCCAGAGCTCTGAGTTTGGAGTCCCCAGACCTGGAGGTGAGATCGGAAGAG
>JAWMRA010000221.1:0-18427 GCA_035584735.1 Pseudotriccus pelzelni | reverse complement strand
TCCCTGGCTGGGATCGAACCCTTGGCCTCAGCGGTGAAGGTGCCGCAATCTAACCACTAGGCCACCAGGGGCTCCCATCATCCATATAATGATAGAATATAACATTTGGATGTTGTTGCCTAATAGGATTGAGAATTTTTGAAAAGTAGAATTGACACAGGGTAGGAGAATTTTTCATTCTCTGTGGAAGAACCATCCATGCAAATCTTTGGTGTGGCTGTTTGGCATTAATAGATGGAACAGAGAAAGCAAATTTTTCAACATTTTTGGGATGAAGCTTAATCTGGAAAAAACAGTCTTTGATATCAATCACCACCATGGGCCAGTCTCGAGGTAACATTGCCAGGGATGGCATTCCTGGTTGAAGCGGACCCATAGGGACTATAACTTCATTTATTTTTCTAAGATCTTGTAACAGTCTCCATTTGCCTGAAGCCTTTTTTATTACAAATACTGGAGAATTCCAGGGGCTTAAAGTCGGGATGATATGTTTTAATTTTAGTTGTTCATCAACCAACTGTATAAGAGCTTGCAGCTTCTCTTTGGGGAGTGGCCACTGATCTACCCAGATTGGTTTGTCTGTGGTCCAGGTGAGTTTGGGCAGAAGCTGCTCTTCAGTGGCCTCTCTTAAAAATTTGAGTTAACATTGATAGTCGTTTTCCATTGAGATATCTCTGCCCCAAAGAGTCGTTGGAATATTAAGAATAAGTGGTCTACAGTTAGCAGTATTGCCCTCTGAATCTGTAAAAGAAAGGATATGTTTGCTTTTAAAAGGGCTCTTAGAGCCTCCCACACCAGTAACCATTATATTCAATAAGTCTAGGGCCCAGTGTTTTGGCCAGTCTTTCTGTGATATAATGGATACATCAGCTCCTGTATCAATTAAACCTGTGATTTCTACTGTTTCCCCTGCAAAAAGAGAAAATACTTTGGCTGTTAGTGTAGGACATTGTAGAGTGATAGTTTGAGCCCACTGGACTTCTGTCGAGGGAGACGTTTGAGCCAACCGATTCAAGCAAAGCAATCTAGCTATTGGTTCTTCTTGTAATATTTCTAAAGGAGGAAAAGTAACAAAAATAGTTATGGTAAAGTCATTGTTAGGTAAATTTTTTAGTATCTCAGGAACAATAATTATTCCTTTATCACTAGCAGATTTCGTGGTTGACAGCAAGTAAGTCTCTTATGAAGAAGTTGCTGGTGATGATGAGACTAAAATTTTGGTTTTAGTCGTATTTATAATTGTGGATGTGTTGACGGGATATAAGAAAACTTGCAGTTGTTTCATATTTGTGGATTCACTGTTTGAAGCTGATATTGTTTCTACAGGGTCTATTGTTTCTGTTGATGACATGCACAAGTCGAGGCATTTATTGTCATTGTGCCCCTCTCAGCGCTCGCAGTGAAGTTTCCCTGATTCTTTTGTTGTGGGTATGATTTTCTATTTGTAGATGGTGTTTTTGGTAAATTATTAGATCTGTTATTCGGTTTAGGTGATTTAGGTGGGAGAGGCTGATCTTCTTTATCGTGTGTGGATCGACATTCTGATGTCCAGTGTCTACCTCTTCCACACCTTTGACAATCATATGGTGGAATTTTATTTTGAGATTTGTTTTTTGGACACTTTGCTATAAAATGTCCATCTTCCCCACAATTGAAACATTTTGATGCACTACAGCTGCCAACATTTTTATTTTTGAGGACTGTGAGCCTACATTTCTTGTGGCTTCTATCATTTCAAGTAATGTGGGATTTTTCAGTGTGCGCAATATTTTTTTGCATTCTTCATTTGCCTTTTCTACCACTAGACTTTTGAAAGGTATGTTTTGTGATTGTTCTTCTGTAATTTGCTTGGCAATAGCCTCTTTTAGTCTTGTGGCAAACTCCATAAATGGTTCTTTCACTCCTTGGTATATGAGCGCATATGATGGGGTAGGAGTAGCGGCACTCGCTATTGTTTTCAAGGCGTTTAATGCCAATTCTTTAGTAGTGTTTAGTTGCTCAATATTAATCCTAGTCTGTTCACTAGTAGTGGAATAAATGCCTTCACCAAAGAGATGGTCTAAGGCTTGAGTGGCAGGCATGCCTTGTAAATTGATGTTAGTTTTAATGTATTTTTTAATAAGCGCTTCCCACTCAGATTCGAAGGCTGAGTATTCTAAAACTGAAAGCCATGCTCGTGTTATCATTCTTATATCATTAGGAATTAATGTGTAAGCCTGAAAAAATGAGTCTATTAAACCTAGAGTAAAAGGTGCATTAACACCATACTCTGAGATTGCCTTTTTTATATCTTTAAGTACTGGATAGGAAAATGGTCTCCATTCCGGTGGCTTTCCTTCTTCAGCGTAAACCGGGAAAGCTTTAATTAAGTCTAAGTCTCCAGCCTGGACAGCTTGTTCATGAAATTGTTTCCAGGCTTTATCATGTGCCTCCATGACTTTATCTGTTATGTCTATCCAAGGTCTGGGTGTAATATTAGTATTATTAGTTAAAGTTGTAGTAGGATCAGTGGATATTATTGTTGTTACAGGTATAGTATGAGTGGTATTTTGTTTTATAGGATTGTTAGATGTCTCAATTACATCGATTTGAGAAGATGGTTTTGAAGTTACTAGTGATGTAGTAGTGGATGTTTCATGTGAAGTAGAAGAAAAGGTTTGTGATTTTTCTTCTACGGTTTGTGTCGATATTGACACTGAATTAACATGATCTTCCGTAAATTGTATAATTTCAGATGGTGCTAAGTGTTTTGGAACTGAATGTGGCATAATATAATAATCTATTGTATGCAAAGGCAATGAGGGTGGCAGGGTAACATCTGTGTGCGTGCACGCGGTAGGTGTTTTGTCATGTGGCTCATGGGCGCAGCCATGACAGCGGAAGTGACATGTGGCTGGGCCGGAAGTTGGTTTCTCGCCGCCATCTTGAGTTTGCGTAGTTTCCGGGGCGGAGTTTGTGACGTTAGTTGTGGAGGCGTGGTGAGATGACGTGTGTACAGGGGGTGGTGTTTCTTGATCGTGCGCTTTGGACCCCGCGTCACTCGACCTGTCGCCATTTTTCTCTGGCGAACTATCTCGCCCAAGATGTTTCCCGCCGCCAGGTTTCACGCCACTTTGCATGCAACGAATCTTATCTTTACTATGTGTTGGTGCACAGTCTTTCACGTCACCCGCCATTTTGGGAGAAGGAAGGATAGAAGGACGGGTAGATGGTGTAGGTGAAGTAGATGAATTTGTTTTCACGAGGCAATCCTCCTTAGGGGAGTCCTTCTTCTGTTGATCTGCTTTTACTGTCATTTTGTCTGTGGCAGTTGGTATAGAATATTTTCTTTGTTTTTCCAACAGGGAGAGGACCAGTCTCCATGCTGTTAAAGAGTCCGCAGCAGCTTTATCTTCGAGAGATTTTGCACGCCACAACTGATAACCAATTTTTTCCCATTCTTCATAGTTTAGATTTTTCTGGAACTGATGTTTTATGAACATGGAGCCATTTCGCTAAGGGCTTAAGAGATTTTTTATCATACTTGTGGCCATGTAAGTCAATAAGTCCTCTTATTTTAGTATAGATTGCTTTTTCATTTTTAGTTAGCGAGGCTCCCATTTTCTTGAAATAGATGGTATGAAATAGTATGTGATGGCTTGGGAGGGAGGACGGTAAGGAGGGGTAAATCACAACTGCTCACCTCTTTGCAGGGGTGATGAGGATCTGCCAACCTCGCTGCTGTTCAAGCTTGATCCAGGGGTCAGTTGTGCAACCACTGGAGTGCAGCCTCCTCAGACTGCACCTGAATGCTGCTGGGAGCAGGAGAGTTCTCTCACTGTGAGAGACCTACAATCCTGTCCTGCAGTTGGGCGCCATATGACATGGTTGTGAGGGATAGACAACCGAGACTGCGGGGTTCTTGAGCCTAGAGAAGACTTGGTTTATTAACCTTGTCTCCCTAGCTGAACACAGATCTTTCTGGACTGGCGTCCCAGAGCGATCTCAGGGATTACAAAATGGAGGGTCTTTTATAAGGAATGGGTTGGGCTTAAGGAGGAGCATGCAAATCCTCACACAATCAGTGGTAGGGGGGCGGTTACACAATTTTTTCCTCTACTGAAAAGAGGATAGGTTGAGGTTCCCGCCAAGGGCAAGGTGATTGGATAGAGGTAAAGGTAAGGGACCAATAAGGATGTAGAGGTACATGGTAACAAGGTAAGGGAGAAAAAGGAGGAGTTTCAACTTTAACTATGGGGGGAAACAAAATGGAGGCTTTTCTAGCCACAACATTCGATAACCATAAAACAGTTTTTAAGTCTCAGATTCGATATTATTTTCTTTCCATTTCTTGTAGTCTTCCTCCCAGCTGCCATCTCCAACAATGGGAAGAGGAGGGACGGACACTGATCTCTTCTCTGGGGTGACCAGTGACAGGACCCAAGGAAATGGCATGCAGTTGTGTCAGGGAAGGTAGATAGTTGGGCAGTGGAACAGGCTTCTCAGGGAAGTGGTCACAGCATCATGCCTGACAGAGTTCAAGAAACATTTGGATGGTACCCTCAGGCACATGGTGTGACTCTTGGGGATGGTCTTGTGCAGGACTAAGGCTTGGACTCTATGATCCTTGTGGGTCCCTTCCCACAGCGTGTTCTGTGGTTCTGTGACTCTGCTGTGGAAAACCTGAGGTAGAACCAGTAAGGAAGGCGTGTGTGAGGGGTGTGTGTGGACCCAAGCAGAGCTTGGCTCACTGGAGTTGCCAGCTGTGAAGGGGCTTTGCTCCCAGCAGTGACAGTCTCAGGTGGTCGGAGTGTGAAGGCCAGAGTGGATGGGTCCCTGGATGGGCAGACAGAAGAACTTCCTTAACAGAGTCTGCTATGTCTTCTCCTGTGCTAAAAGAAAAGTTTCTTTTTTCTCCTATTGAGGAAAAAAATCCCAGCCACTTTTATATATTACAGCACATCAAACATTTTTAGCCGTTTTTCAAAATGGTGGGAGACAGATATTTAGTTGGTGAACCTGACATCAATGAACTGTACGTTTTTTACCTTTGCTGATTTTATGCCCTAAGTTTTATTGAAGAGTTATAAACATTTTCTGCAAATTCATGCTTACATTCATCTTGAACAATGTGGCATCCTAGATTTCCCTCCTTGTCTTGCTAACCGAAACCTAAGAGGATGAGGTGTTATATCTGCATCCAAGAGAGGCTATCCTTACAGGCTTATCCATCATCCAATTAAAATTCCCAGCTTAGTTCAATTACCCCCCAGTTGCCTCAGCTTTCTGAGGTTTCAACTTTTTGTCTTCTTTTTCTTTACGAGAAGATTTTTATTGAATAGATTAGTCATTAAAGAGACTTCAGTGAAAAAGTTGGCATTTTCTTGGATGTGTCTCTGTCGATAAAGTATACTTTGTAAATCCTTTCAGAACCTTACTGTAAGAGCCAGCATTTCTTGGTTGGTTCATCATTGCCATGTATATGCCTAGTGATAGATGACATATTTTTGAATATAAATTATTTTCTTGTTACTCCTTTAGAAAGAAACTGTGGATGAATTCTCAAATCATAAGAATCCCCATGCCCAGGAAAGTATAACTTAGATTTTCGTTATTTCTCTCTTTCAGCTGATATTTTGGGGGTTAGCATTTAGATCTGAATCATAAAAAATGTGAATGACACTCAAGAAATAGATATCCAATAGAAGTCTGAACTCTGTCTGATGACACCTGTACCTCAGATTTCCATCTATCGTCTCAATAACTGTGTGATCAACTAAATATAAGGGTTTCATTGCCCCTATAGTGAGAGGGATTACTGTGTAAGAAGACTGCCTGAGCTCTATTACACTTTTTGCAGTGGTTTTTTTGGTCTGTTTTTCCCCACAGCTTGCATTGGCCTTGTGACAGCCTTTGAACTATGTTGCACAAGAAAGCTTATATCTGTTTTACTTATTGCAGCAGGTTGGATTGGTTTGCCCCAGGCATCTCCATGAATTTCATCTGTCCTACTAATCTGAAGAACTTTCCTTGGTGGAGCCTGACCCTGTTGGTATTAATTTGAGAACTATGCAATGCAGAAAACAAAGCTGAAAATGTAACCAGTGCTTGTTCAGGTATGCTACTTTAAATTTTAAAATAAAGCCAAGCATGGGAAAATCCTATACTCATAGAATTATTTGGGCCATAGTTATATCCAGGAGAACACTGGTCCTGAGACCTTATGTTCCAGCTACATTGGCTGAAGCTCATCCTTACCCATTTTCATGACTGCTGCAATCTGAACCGGCTAGACTGTGTTAGCTCTCTATCTGCTGCATAAACATTTTCTTGTTCTGGATATGATTTCCCATAAAGAGAGGATGATAAGGGAATTCCTTTTGATTTTAAAATCTCTTTATCTACAGAAGACCATTTCCTCATAAACATGCGTATTTTCCCCATTTGGCCAGGAGCTATGGCTGAGAAACTTTTGAGTAATCTGCACCATTCCGGTGCTTGCTGAGTTTTGACACGTCTGATGCAATTATTTGCATTCAGTCCCCACATAGCTTGTAGCACACTGACACAAATCTGTGTGTGAATGTGTGTTCTTTATGTCCTCCTGTGAAGGCCCTGCCTACTGTGACCAGCAGTGCCTCTATTCATATGATAAATAGAAAGCTGCAGCCACTTCACATTATTATTTAGCCTGTTGGTTTTCATGTGGTGCCCTTGTTGGCTCGGACTGCTGTGGGAAAAAGAAGCCTCGTTACACAGCAGCAATTGCAGCTTTTACATTAAAAAAAAAAAAAAAAGAAAAAACAAAGCAGATAAAGTGCATAGGAGATACAGGGAGTTTAAAGTGAAATTTTACAGTTGCTCTGGGCCTTTGGAAATACCAGAAGATAAATCTTATAGCTCAGTCTCCAGCCAGAGATTAGCAGAGGGTGTGAAGTGGGATTAAGATGTCGGAGGTTTGTTACCTGCTGTGTTCCTGCAGTTCATGTCCAGTCTAACACCAGAATTTTGGGTTATAAACAAACTGAGTGGTCCAGTCATTAAATAGAGAATGATGTTACTCATCTGTACCAACAACTGTGGGCAAAGTCTGGAGGAGTAACCTTGAGGGGTGTCCACACAAGGGAAGAATCTGCACTCCTACTTCAGAAAGGGATATGTTAGAAGACTCTGCCATTAAAATTTGGGACTGGGCTTTCGTAGTATAAAGTGATTGACTGTCAGTCAGATGTCTCCAGGCCAGCTGTGTCAGTTCAGCAGCTTTAGATAAGTTATTTAGTAGTTATCAGCTGCCTGTTCCTTTGTTTGGTACCTTACCAGGTCTACGACATCTTCATGTCACTCTCAGGATGTTTAACTTTGGGATTGATGAATCAGACAGATTTCAGCATTATTTAACACCAAAAGCAGCATGACAGCCCCTTCTTCATTCACCACTGGTGAATGGCCTTTGCAAATGGGACATTGTTTGAGCTGTTTTACACAGTTGCAGTCAGAGCATCCTGCTGCAGTAGCTTATTAATTATTCAGAAGCTAGAATAAAAATTATTTATTTTAATTATTTTTTTACTCAAAAGTATTTCTTGGACATAGCAATGCAGGTAAAGCTATCTTAATAGGAAATAAAGTTTCTTAACTGAGCCAACAAAATCTTATTTGTCTATGCTAACAGAATTACTTGTTTACATTTTATACCAGTTTCTTGATTGAAACATTAAAATCTGTGATTTCTGACCATTAGGATTATGGTAATGCCAGGGTTTTTGATGGACAGCTGGGAGTCTTTATAATCATCATCTTTTTTGGTGGCGCACTGAAATCGGGCTTTCTTGATAAAGGTTCAATCAAGCCAAGAATGCAGCAGCCTTCTGCAAGGTGGTGAGAGGTCCTGAATGCTGCCAAGCAAGTACTGGAGAAGCACAGTACTTAATGGGCTGCAGTCTTGTGCTAAGGGAAATTCAACATTGTTGGTGTAATGGTGGACATGAAGTGAGTGGGAACTAAGAAACTAGAAAAAAAGAGGTATTTTGAGAAACTGACTGCCCAGTAGTTTCTTCTGGGCACCTTGTGTAGTCACTACCAGCTGTGTGAAGCGTACAGTGGAGGAAAACTGCAGCAGCCTGTTCCATTATCATTTTACATCACACTGGAGGGAATGAAGCAATGTGTAAAGTAACGGAGAATGAAGGGTTGTTTAATTGTAGTAAAAAACATATTCCATCTCAAACTTTGGATAAAAGGTGTTAAAAGGTTATAAGAAGTTTTTTAGGCTTCAGAGTTTCAGATTAACATTATGGAAATAAACTCCCCAGCCCAGGAGCTAGACTGCATTTCACTGTACATATAAAATTGTATTTCAGTCCTTGTTGTTGTACTTTTGTTGGCCTCCGGTATTTATCTACTTTAGATCTTGTTGCTGTTATCCTACCGTTGTGTGCTCTCATACTATTAACAGTCCAGAGAAGTTAATGTTGGTAAATGTTCCAAAATAAATAATAGTTTATCATTAGGAGACTTGCTATTCAATAAATTACCTCTTGGAAAGGAGAAAAGGATAAGACTTTCAAGACAATCTTCTAAGATTGTGTTTCTTTTGTGCATCAAGGTCATCTTTGGAATTTTCTCTTTAGCTACTCTGAAGGGTGGGCTAGGGCCACCATGACACATAACACACATCGGTTCAACAGTGTAAAATCATATGGAAGGTCTGAAAAGCTGTTTTTTCCTCCAAAACTTGCTCTGGGTTGAAAAAAATCTGCATGTCAAAACAGAAGAGAATTGTAAGTGCCTGAATGAAGATGGTGGAGAACTCACACCCAAATCTGCAAAGGTACAGTTTTGTAGAACCATGTTGAGGTTTTAGCTAATAAGCTAAATGCAGTAGGGACAGGGTGCCTATGTGCACCCAGCTGATTTCTGAGACTAGTTCGACAGATGGTAACCTATGAAGTCATCAAAACTCTTATTTATCCTTATTTTTAGAGTTGATTTTATAGTTAATTGCAGTTGTACATATACTATCAACCTGACTCTTAGGAAAATGATACATATTTGATTGAACTATCAGTTTTCACTGCATGATTCTTAAACTTTTGACCAGTTTTGACAGCCAGAGAGCTCAGAGATGTTAATTTCTTCTGAATGCTGTAAAGAATTGGCAGCTAGTCACAGAAAGGGACCTATATTCATCAATGACAAAAGTGAAGTGGGGACATGAAGAACTTGGCCATCCTTTTCTTGCTGGCAGTAGCCAGAAAATTGGGGGCAGGATGGAAAATGCAAGTCCATATTAGTCCTCCCTGGTGAGGTAAAGGCAGTTATAATTCAGATCCTTGTCCTTCTTAAGAGCCAGCTGGTAAAACAGCATGCACGTGTTGGCTGATGCATCAACACGTTCATAATCATGGCATATGTTGCCAAGCATGGCAAACAGGGGGTAGGAGAGGGAGATGGATAAGTTGCAGGAAAAAGTTAGGGGTGACAGGAAATAAGTCCTTTGGAAAGTGTTCCTTCTCAGTTCATTCAGTACACAGTGAGCAACCTTTTTCCTCCCCTGTGACCCCATGTCTAACATGGAGAGACTGGCCAGCAGCATGAGAAGGAACATTTGAAAGAAGCATTTTTGTGCTTGTCAGTGCTTCTGCTTTCATCAACTGCTTAGCTATAACATGATGCACCAGATATAGATGGCAAAAATCATCAGTGCAAAGGGTGGAGTTTGTTAGGGTTTAGGGCTGTGGGACTGAAAGGAATGTAATGAAAGCCATTGAAACCCCCATGAGTTTGTTAGAATATGGCTAAATCTCCACTCTAAAATTAATTATTGTCTTTAATTTGACTTACCTAGCCTTATAAGTCTAATGACTTTGGTGACATTTAAAAAAAGGTCACGCTTATTTGCCCGGTAGTTTTCTGCATTTGAAATGTGTAGTTATAACAAAAATTACAAAGAGTGTACATTTTCCTCAAATTAAGTGGGAGACTGTTCTTCTATTCTTTGTCTTCAGCAGTAACAGCTGAGGCCAGTAGTCCTGTGGTTTTATTAATATGCTTTGTTTTGGTAGGTGTATTTTGTAATAAAGTAATATGTTTAGGATTATTCTTTTTGTGAGATGATTAACCATCTTTGGATGTCTTTTTTCCCTTCTGCAAGAACAGAAGACATGAATATGAAGTTAGAGCTCTGATCCCTCTGCATTCACATTTCAGAAGCTGCTTTATTGATTTTTCAAGAGTTGCTTTGGACAGAAACAAACAAGCAAGAAAGGATCTGATGCAAGAAAGGATCTGATACTACTAGTATTTTGTTTAAAAAGATAACAAGGAAAGAGGTGCTCCACTGACTATTTCACCTGAATTATTTGCTGTTCCTCAAAGAGAATGCAGTTAAAAGGGGTCCTTCTATACAGAGTAGTTGTACAGTTTATCTGAATGGAAATTTGTAAGACATGTATAACAAAACTTGGTCCCTGTGCACTACTGTGTCTTTCACCTGGTCTGTTCTCCCTTGGTCCACCATGAGTCTGATTATTCCCTCATTAGGACAACACCTTGCACTTGCATGTGTTGAAGATCATCATATTCCTTCCTGTCATATGTCCAACTCATTAAGGTAATTTTGAATTCTAATCCTATCTCAAATCAGCTGGCAGTGTTTCTCAGGTGGACATTGCCTGAAGATGTTCCAAACATTTCTTATATTCTGTGAACCAAGTCCTTAATGAAAATTAAAAATCATATACTATCAGACCCCAGGCAGCAACTTCCAAGGTTTCACTGCTTTTTCTTCCTAGTTTGACAGGAATGCATTGATAGCTATTTGCTATTCAGCTGTCTGTACCACCTTAGCTGTGGTGACCATTCCTACTTGCTTAGAAGGATGTTAATGTGAATAGTTATTGTGCCAGTTATATAGGAAGATGGAAAGAATTTCATAGTGAAATTGATAAAGCACAAGGTGGAAAAAACCCCTTAACTTTCTCATCTTGTATAAAAATAGTTTCGTTGCACTGCTTTCTGAGAAACAGATTTGTTCTTTAAAAGGGGTGTTAAGGTGCATATTGAATGTTGTTTAGTCTCTTGCACTCTGGCTTCATTACCTCATAACTGGAGTCTCAGACCTCTTTCACTGCTGTTTATTTTTCATATGGGCAACTTGCCTCCTGTTCTTGTTTTTAGCAAAAAGAATCAAGATCTAAAATTCACATTTCTTCCTGTTTATTTCAATAAACATAAGTTGATAAATAGATAAAAATAATAAACATTACAAAATCTAGATCTTATTACTGTTATTTTATCAGTTTGCATTAGCTTAACTTTATTTATAGGAAGTCACTCTTGATTTACTTTTGTGTAAGAAATGAAAATCAAGCATTGTAGCACTAATTAGTCTACATTTGTGTAGTAGGAGAAAGGACTATTTTGCCCACAGGATAAATTTAGACAGATACTAGATGAGTGTCTCTGTCCATCATTATTAAAGTATAATTGTACAAATAATTTAATATGCATCTCATTTATTCTTTCCCTGCTTTCTGTGCCACTTCAAGCCAGCAAAGAGACAGCGCTTTGTGCTGATTTTCATGCTGTTATATTTGTCTTGCATTTGTTTGGCTACATTCCATTTCTCCTTGCTTTAGATTGAAAGGTGCCAAATGTTGCAACAATCATTTGAATATATCCATTCATGTTCCCTCATATTACTTCAATGCATATAACCTACTCTATCATGGACATGACACAAATCAAAACCCCCAAACACAGAGGTGAGATGCCTCAAAGCATTTTTTTCCCTAAGAATTCAGAAAATTACATTCCTCAGATTGCTTGGGAAAGAACTTTATGATTCTCTGGTTTTAGCTTCTTCTGTGGTGCAGCAAATGGCACAGACAGCCTGGTCTGTGCTGTGTCACAGCAAAATGCAGCCTTGTAGTCTGAGATGCCCACTTGGTTTTGCAGGTAATGAGAGTGTTAACAGAGGTTTTGGAAATAATTTTTTACAGTACATAGTAGCAAAACGGGCTGAGTGATGCTGGCACAGCTGTGAGATTAGTGGTGTCATGCTTCAGTACTGATGCATGATAAAATTCTGTAAGCTCAGTCACCAGAGTAGGCAAACCAGAAATTAGGTGAACATGGATGAACATAACTACAGAATGACTAAATAGAGTGTTACTGCACCCAAATGGTCCCCAGCACTACCTAAAATTATGGCCTGCCAGTGAGTTGCTTGAAATTACATGTTGGGATCACAGTCTTTGGAACCAATTTAATTCTCCTTGGGACAACTGTCTTCCAGCACAGAATACAATATTACAGTTGACTTTGAAATGTGAATAATGCTGATTTATCAGAGCTCAGGGCTGGAGCAGGTCCGTGTCACTGGCTGTGATGCTCTGTGAGTTGTCCCCTGATTCTGCTGGCCCTGGGTCACCAAGCCGTGGTACAGCCAGCAGCCTCCATCTCCTCTGCATGTGCCACTGGGGATGGTGTTTCCCTTTTCATTGGGGCAGTGCTGGGAACAGGTGGGACCAGACCAGAGGAAGACTTTTCCTTCCTCTCCCACAGCAAGGAATCACAGAGGGAGACACAGTGGGAGACGCACAGGTCTCGTGGTGTTACCTCTGGTACAGCAGGGATCAACAGAGCCATGGTGCCCACTATGGCTAGTTGTGATGAATATATTTGAGCTGTAAAATGATGTGTCTTATGCATGGCTTTAATGGCTGGCAATACCAGAGTACTGTCAGCACTTTAGAAGCACTTGTAGAAAGTGTTCCATGAGACTACTTGTAGGTGAGCTGTCTGAGAACAGCACTGCCACGTGTCAAACACCCACACAGTGGACCAAGATGAATTGCAGTTTTGTCTGCAAAGGCCTTTGTCTTCTAATGGGAACCGAATAAAGAACAGATGGATTCTGAGAGAGGAAACCAGCACTGATATGATAACTTACAAAAGCTGGCACTAGGTATGTGCTAGAGGCAGACCTTCTCCATGGAAGAAGTCTTGGGTTAAAACTGCTATGTGCATGTCACTAATATAGTTTATTTATTGAAATGTTTAGATGAGCTTTACTCTAAAAAAAAAAAAAAAAAACCAACAAAATTGATAGAAACACTATTGAGGAACTTGATTACCAAAAATGCTTTGCACCTCACAAGAGTTATGTGCAAGAAGCTCCTGAGGCACATAAGATAATCATAATAACATTGGCAGCACTGGTTTCTGTTCTACATTTTGTCATTACAGGAGAGTACAGTGCTTGGGGAATACATGTGAATAGTCCTATTTAAAATAGGTTAAAATAGTTCAAGGTGATTATCCTTACATTTTTATTTGCCCCTCTTTTAACACTTCTACTTTAATAGTTTTTTTTTTCTTTTCCTCCAGAAAAGTTTGGCTGTTTACTGGACTTTTTAATTGTAGCCAGTAAAGACAAAAAAAGTCATCAATGGAAGAAGAGACAGAAGAATCAATACTGCCTTCTGATGCAAGAGCTGTCTTGTTAAAAAAAGGAGTAGTTGACTACTTGTCAGTAATTATTCTACTCTTCAGTGTGTGAAAGGTGGTAAAATATAAGAGTCAAATGTCAAGCACTGCCAGTGAGCTGGTTAAACTCAGAGCTGGACTGCCAAATGTGGTTAGGTACCTTCATATTGTAGATGTGGGTGTCTCTGGGCTTTCCAAAGCACTGGATCAAGCTGGCTGGTAAAATACCACACAGGTCAATAGCTATCAAAGCTAAGCTGCATGTACAAAGGTTAGATGGCTCTGGTATCAGTTGTCTAATCTTAAAGAATAATAAAGATTTCATGTGAGCCCCTCAGTCCCAAAGATTCTTTGGATCTTCTCCTAACATTGCTGAGCCAAACAGCTATAACATATATTGTTATAGAAGTGTCTGTCTCCCTTCTTTTTTAATTGACAAGCAGAAGGTGAATCTGCCTTTTCTGTTTTGGAAATCCAAAAGGATTTCCTTACAGCCTTGGTCTCTTCCAGCATCTCCTACTCTGGAAATCCCATGTGCCTCCAAATGACTCTGTTGACCTTTTGTTAAAAGGATGAACCAGTTATGGAAGCCATTGCTTTGCTTTTCATAACAAGTGAGAATCACTTACACTTGTCAGGGGGTCTCCAACTGCTTTAAATGGCATCCAGTACTTGGGATCCCCTTCCTCCCACCCACCTCATTCCTGAAAGATGAGACATAAATCCCGCTGGAAGCTCTTTGCAAGGACTGGTATGGGAGAAAATGCAAAACAATTTGTTTGATTATACACAGAGAAGAGACTTCTTGAACTGAGAGTGAGATCTAACTTCCCAAGTCTGTGCAGGCCTTTGAAAGTGGAGGGCAAAACTAGTGTTTGATAAAGAGGACCTAAAGGAAGGAGCTGTGAAAAAGAATGACATTGTCTAAAGAGTAAGGTAGAAGATGAGTTTTGCAGCACTGTTTTAGTGCCTCATAAGCCTGAGGATGCTGAGCAATGTGACCCATGTGAAATGGAAGCAGGAAACCAGTTCTGCTGTGAAGGGCTTGAAAGCCTTCCAAAAAGTCAAGGTGTTTGAAGAAGGTTTTTGAGTTTCTGTGCTCACCCTAGCCACAACACAGAAGTAATATGAAACTGTACAGGTGACTTGTTCTCTGGTCTGAATCAGAGCCAACACATAAAAGAGTATTGGAGGTGATCACTGGCCAGCTAATAGAAATGAACAAAGAGTAGAAAACTGTTTTACAAATATTTGTTTGACTTTGAAAATCAACTTTGATTTAGTTCAATACTGTGTTCATCTTAGAATATGTTAACACTAAAGTTGCACTAGTGAAGATGTGCAGAATGAGCAGGATTCAAGCTCAGATATTTAACCGTCCAACTTAAATTTTGCTTTTGGCCATACTAAATTCACAGCTTGCTTATAGCACATGAGCTGCATTATAATTGTTCAGGGTTGTTTTGTTGATGTAATAAAACTGAGCTAATTTTGAGCTGAAACTACAAGAAAGTAACCAAACTGGTGCTGGCGCTGCCTAGCTTTATAATGGGGATGAGGACTGGAAAAAACCCACCACTTGGAGTAAAAAGAGCTTAACTGATATATTGCTTAGCTTCTGCAATAGTGCTTGAAGTTCTCAGCAGGCCTCTCAGCAAGCACGTATGCTTCATGTTGTGCAAGAAGATAAGAGCATCCTGCAGACTAAAGAGATTCACAACATAGATTATTTTGTAAGGATTCTGGAAGACACAAGCAGTGTTAGTAGCATGCAAATGCATTGAAGGGGGACATGTGAAGGGTGACTTTGTGAAGGCTGACAAGTGAAGGTAATGGCAAAAAAATCCTCTTCAGGTAAAACTAAGTGCAAGGTCGGAAGTGGTAGCAGATGGTTATTAAAATGTGTGGAAACATAAAAGATGAGGAGAGGCAGGCTTGTCAGCTGACATGTTTCCCTATCAGGCTAAGAGGTGACATGAATAGGATAATCAATCAGTGGGAAATCAGCAAAGGGAAAACAAGATCCAGAGGTTTGTTTCCAGCACTGGCAATTCACCTCAGCAGCTTCTTTCCTGCTCCTGCTTCTGTTCATTCCATGTAAGGAGGAGTTGATGGGCCCAAAATCCAAGTTATAGCCTCATAAAGTGACTATGGAGGTCTCTACAGAAGACATGATCATAAATAGGTAAAAGTTTTTCCCTGCTCTGGTGGTGTCCTAGACTTGCACTGATCTACAGTACACCCTTTTAAGGTAGATATTTTTATGGGGTTTTTTGGTTGTTTATTGTTCTGCATAAACCCTAAGTCTGTTACTGTGACCATCTCTGTTACCATAGTGCAACTATTAACAGTACCATTATAAAATAAATAGGCATTTGTGGCTTGATGTCTGGACAGCAATGTACTTGGCTGGGTGGCCTTGGTTTTGCTGAGCTATCCACTGCTGAACTTCGCCAAGAAGATTGCCTCAGACACTCAGCATGTCCTGATCCCCATGAAGTCCTCCATGCCATGGCTCAACTTCAGCAGCTCAAGGCAACTATTTTATTTCCGTTTATTCCCGTGTTGTTTGTGCTGGAGATCTCATCTGCCCACGCTTCCAGCTTTCACTCTGATCTTAGGGCTTTCCAGAACTGTGGAGATCTGTATCTTTATCACCTTAGGTGTAGATCCAGCTTAGGAAGAGTTAAGTGTGGCTTGTTGATATTGAAAATATATGCTTATGTATATATGGCCAATATACTGTTTGTTCATGGAACATTACAAATATTGCACTACTTTTTAAAAAAAATCTTATTTTCATGTGGGATGAACAGTAACAAGGATTCACCGGTTTTAGAAGGGAAACCCTTTTTCATAAAGAACCTGAAAGACAAGCGCAACAATCTGTCGTGGTTCTGAAGGGAAGAAACTGAGACCGCCGGGGTTCTTGAGCAGGACTGCAAGTCTCTCAGGAGCGGTACCTGAGTTAGACCTGGTTTATTGTAACGGTGGCTAGCTCAACACAGATCTGCCTAGGCTCGCGTCCAAGGACGATCTGGGGATTTACAAAATGGAGGAATTCTTATAGGGTAGGTAAGGGAGGATTCTGGGTAAGGGGTGGAACATGGGAGGTGCATGCAAATCTTAGGGATGTGATAGGTAGGGGGGCGGTTCTGGAGATTTTCCTGCTCATGGGAAGGTGATTCGTTGGTGATCCTGCCACAGGGAAAGGGATTGGGTAGAAGGAAGGGTAGGTAACCAATGAGAATGCAGGGGCACGTAGTGACAGGAGTTCGGGGAAGAAGAGGGAGCCCTAACATTAACAACTAGGGAAACAAAATGGAGGCTTTTTATCCTTGAAACTTGTTCTAGTGGTGAAGTCCTTAAACCGGTGGATTTTCACTATTTTTCTTCCATAGTTGGTATTCTTCGTCCTTGCCAAAGCCATTCCTGACAACAATCTCTTTCTTCTTATCAGATAACATCTTAGTGTTGGCAACCTTATTGTTGCTCCCAGGACAGAGGTTGTTATTTTTAACTGGATTATACAGGTGAGGAACACAGGCAGTTACTGCTGAACTGACTAGGTTGTGTGGACCCAATGTAATGAACTTGAATATCCAGCTGTACAGAAATGATTCCTCACCTCCCTCAGATAGGCTGAGTCATAGACACAAATATTAGAAAATCAAAGGTAATCTGGTTTTTATGTGCTTCTTTTGCTTTTTCTCCTCTTGAGGAATTCTGTCCCCCTGTGCAGTGAGCAAAAGGAGGAAAATTATCTCCACAATCATTTTGTACTTGGCAGAATTAGCAGAAACTCCTGCCAGTGCTTTGGTGTCTCTTGCTGTATGAGATCTGCTTTGGTCACACCACTTTTCCTTTCAGCCTTTAGAGTTTCTCATAGTTGAGTGTGGGGATGTAAAATCTCTATTTTTGCTCTTTCTCAAATTATTTTTGTGAATATTCTCATTTTTCATATCACAAGCTCTACAGTGTATACTTGAGCTATCCCTGATGTGAGTTATTTTGTTAATTGTGTGGATAATAGAGTGATGAATGTGTCACAGGGAGCATAATTCCACCTTTGAGTTTTGCCCTCATTTCAGTACATTCTCAGATGCTGGCAATCAGAGGAAAAATGCATAGCCTGGATAAAAGAACAAATGGAATTAGTCATATGAGAACCAAGCTGAGGCGTGGACTTCAGACCTAGCCTGGAAGAGCAATACTACTGTCCCCAGACCATCAAAAATCACTGGAATGGCTGGGAAATATATTTAGTCATCTGGGGTTATTTTTATTTGCCTTCTGGTTTTGAAGTCTTTATGCAAAAACTCCATGTTTGCACTGATTTCATATCTAGATGCTTCTCTCTGGAGTCAGAAGGGATAGAAACTTGGATTCTCATTAGGAAAAAAAAATAGATGTGGAAATCCACAAGCAATCTCTTGGTACCAACCACAACTGAAAATCTCCAAATAGCAGGAGACTTCTGATAAACTCTTAAGATTTTTTGCTGCTGCAAAAACTGCAAGATCTGGCCAGAAGTGAGGACTGCATGCTGTTTCTCTTCTCAGCTTTACAGCTCATTTCATCTGATCAGCTTCCAGAAATTCTGTTAATTAAAAAAAAATAAATCTGTTTCATCTTACCCTTTGTCCCCAGAAAAAATGAATGAAAGCCTTCTGAGCAGGAGAGGAGAGAATTTCCTCCATCTTCCTCTTTATTGGTACCCTGGCACAACAGCTCTGCAGCATTCAGGCTGTTTTATGAGATCTCCTTTTCCCTTGCAAATGATCCCCAATCCTGCAGAGATTTCTGGCATTTTTCTCTTATCACTGATGAGAAAGAAAAGTTGGAATGACAAACTTACTAAAAAATTTTTAACACCTCAAAAAATATTGGTAGCCTTAAAAAAATTATAAAGTACTAATATAAAATGGCAAGCTTTTATTTAATATAAACAGAACCT
>JAWMRA010000219.1:0-18703 GCA_035584735.1 Pseudotriccus pelzelni | reverse complement strand
AGCCCCGTCCAACCTGGCCTTGGACACTTCCAGGGATCCAGGGGCAGCCACAGCTTCTCTGGGCAACCTGTGCCAGGTTCTCACCACCCTCCTAGCCAAGAATTTCTTCCCAATATCCCATCTAATGCTGCTCTCTGTCAGTTTGAAGCCATTCCCCCTCGCCCTATCTCCTAAAGGAGAAGAGGAATGAAAGGATCCTCTTTCCAACATGTTTGTGAAAGTTTTTTTCCCTTTTTTTGTTAAAAAGAAGAAAAGCGAAGAGGAAGGAAAAAGGGCACATTTTGCTTCAAACCCAAAACTTTTCACATTCATTTAGAATGGGCGTGGAAAAAAAAGTCCTCAGCCCATTTTTGAAAGGAAACAACAGCAGATGACTTTGACCTGAAATAATTATTTAGGAATGTGAGCTAATCCTATAGTGCTCAAAAAGCCATGATCTAAAGGAAATGTTTTGAAATTGTGAAAAGGTAACATTACAGCCAACCTGAGATTGCAACTTTCCTCTCTTAATGAAGCTTTTCAAGAATAAGGTTTTTGTTCAGATTGAAAGTGGGAGTGGCTTAAGGTTTTTTGATCTCTCCAGATATGAGAAATCTGAGACTACAACAAGAGGGCTCTGATTTCTCAATTATTATCTTTTACTACTCTCCTTCCACTTCTTTATGGAAAACTGTCAGGATTTTTTATTTCTCTGCTCTCCTGTGCTCCTCTGGTCCCCCGGACACAGGTCCACAGAGACTTACTCCCACCTTTGTCTCCTCCCGCAGCCCATGGAAGAGATGCAAAGAGTCCTCCTCCTCTTGTCAGGTGGAAACCCAGAGTTTTAAAGACTATCCGCTGCTGCTTACCTATTTTACAATTCCAGAGGTCTTGCCGCATTTTAGCACCTTTCTTTTCCTAATTTGTTTGCCTTCCCCCAGAGTCTTATGGCTCCTCAGTCCAAAACGGATCCCACTGGATGCTTGGCACTCCATTTTCCCCATTAAAACAGGTGTTTTCATGAGCTATGCCCATGGTGACTCCTTGGATGGCTCTCCATCCCCTGGATGTGATGGTTGGATGGTTCTCCATTGCTCTTGCATGTTGTTCCATGGATCCCTCCTGCTGAAGTGGGAAGGGCCAAAGAAGAATGGAAATTATGATGAGATGGTTCCCATGTGCATCAGCAGAAACAAAATGTCATTTCCATTGGAAAATATTTCCAGGTGTTTCAGCATTTCAAGATGAAACAAAATCTTTCTTTGCAAGATGTCAGTTCCAGCCATTGTTCCAGTCGGACCTGTCTGTTCCAAGGAAAACAATTCCCACTTGCAATGGCTAATGCCGATAGCAGCTTGAAATCAGCCCTTCCCTGCTGCACATTCAGAGTTTGGAGAGGCTCTTATGATCCAAAACCTTCTTGCTGTTTTGATTCCAGCTTCTCCAAACAGAAAGTTTCCAGGACTTTTAGTACAATGGATAGACTTCACAGCTCTCCATCCTGCCCACGTCCTCCACAGGGGATGAAGCCTGGGATGGAGCCAGAGCCGCCAGTAGCAAGGTATGGTCAAGGCTTCACCTTAATTTTGGTCTACCAGCTCCTAAATATCAGTACTGGATGGAACTCCATGGGAAGAGACACCTCCAAAGACGCTTTGTGTGGGGATGTAAGGAGCACATGGCAGCGGCTCCTCCTGGGAAAGACCCTGTGGAGGAGGAGGAGGAATGAAGAGATCCAAGTGCTTTGGGCATGCAGAAATGGGGCTGTCAAACCCAATTTCCAGTGGAGCTCTACAAAACACACATGTCAGCAGGGTTTGGTGGCTGCCAAATCTCGGTGTCTTACTCAGAGCCGCCTCTGCCTCACAACCAGCCTGGGGAGAGCAGGTTTTATGGGCTTGTTTTGGGTTTGCTGCTGATTGAAATTCTGGCTGGTTTACAGAGCGAGTCAACCCTTCTGCGATGACAGCCAAGGCGCTCTCACAGCAGCAGGGGAATGTGGAGGATTTCGAGCCAAACAAGGAGTTTTTATGAAACTCCTGAGTAGCTGAAAAAGAAAACAGAAAAAAAAAAAGAGATGCTTAGGCAACTTTGTTGGCACTCCTGTTGCCATCATCGTTAAATAAGTCAATATACAGTATAATAAAAATATTTCACTGCCTATTAGTGAGACTGAAGCATTTTCCTTGCAAACACATAACTCTCCATATTTAACAATGCCCAGAGCTGCAGGACTTGCAAAAATATGAGCAGGGTCTGCAGCCAGATATATTGGGAATGAGATGTGATGAATTCACTCTCCTTTATCCTTTTTTTAATTGAATTTAACCTTGTTCTTCCAAAGGGGAGCGGACAACACCCAAAGTCTGTGATTTGACTGTCCTTAGCACAGCTTCAGGAGGGATCAGATCAGAGCTGTGATCGCTGCACAGCACTTGGATCAGCTTCTGTCGTGTAATGGGGTAAGAATCATTAAAGCTTTTGGGTATTTCATGTTTTTTAGTTTAACTTCCATACACTGGTGGCTACCAGAGCACTCTGTGGTCTTTTAGAGGTGGCAAAACAGCTAAAAAAATAATTTTTAAGTTTAAAGGTCATAGAAGCTGTGGCTGCCTCATCCCTGGAAGTGTCCAAGGCCAGGTTGGACAGGGCTTGGAGCAACCTGAGCTGATGGAAAGTGTCCCTGCTCATGGCAGGGGGTGGAACTGGATGGGCTTTAAGGTCCCTTCCAACGCAAACCATTCCGTGGTTCCATGATCTATCCAACAAGAATCAGCTCTTGGGGAAGGTGAAGATTTCCAGTGGGGTGGGACCAAAGTGGGCACATGGGTCTGCCCATCTCCAAACCCACACACACCCTCCCAGCCCTCTGGCCCTTCCTGGGCTGTCTGTGGGGACTTTGTGGTCACGTTCATCCCTCCTCTGTCAGAGAGCAGAGACTCATCACCCAGAGTGTGTCACACCTCACACGTCATTTGCCAGACCTTCCCAACAGAAGGAGGAGTCTGAAACCTGAGCTCTGCATTGGCTCCTTTCCTGGGAAGGCCAGTGCAGCTGGATCACACCCAGCTGGGAGCAGCTGCTGAGGCAGGCAAGGCTGAGTTGTCACCAGCTTCTTCCCTGGGCTGTGATGTGCCATCAGCCACCAGCCAGGGCATGGGGTGTCCTTCTGGGCAGGACCTTCCTTGAGCTGCTCAAGGTCTGATCCAGTCCAACCTCTCCTCCTCACAGCTCTACAGCTCTGCTCCCAGGGATTTAGGACACACCTATGAGCAGCCGACTTTGATACTGCTGGATGCAGCTTTTCGTATGTGAAACAAAAGATTTACCCTGAAATCCATTTCAAGGCACAGGAGAGCCTGAAAAAGTATGTCTCTCTGGAGCGTGTAGGTCCAAGGAGATAGGGAGGTTAGGGAATGTTACATAAATATTTGACTCTACCTTTCCAGACAGAAGAAACCTAGCTTAGGGGCACTGTTTCTGAAATATTTACTGACTGTAAAATTTATTGGCAGTGGGCAGAGATAATTTAGATTGTCTCATCGTGATCACTTGAAGCAATTTCAAGGAAATGCAATCCTGCTTTGAATGGCTCTGTCAGATCCTTGTCTGCTTCCTTTAATTGCTTTTCCTACAGGATACTGATGCTTTGGGCTGCAAATCCTTTGAGGGAAAGACCGCCTCTTTGTTCTGGCATGCAGAACACATCCTGCAGGGAAGGCCGGGGCTCTGGCCCAGCTACAGACTTCTGCTTATTTTAAATACTGTGCTCAGAGAGTACCAGAAGGGCTGCGGGGTCCTGGCTGGCACAGCCCTGCTGGGGGCTGACCTGATCTCACATCACCGCAGGATTCACGTCATCTCCCGCCCTCCCATTTGCTGTTGTTTGTGGCATGGCAGTGTTTATTGTGCATGCAAATGCCATGCAAATGACTGTATGGGGAGGGTGTGGAATGAACAATCTTCATTCCAATCTTAACCAACCATCATAGTTTCTCCTCTGGAATGTGCTGAGCTAAAAGACCTCCAACGTGACACCTTGGGGTTGGCATCTCCAAGAGCTGTCAGGGAGAAAGGAGAGGTGGACAAGGATGGAGAGGATGGAGAGTTGGTTCTCCCGTGAAAATAATCCACAAACCAGGTCACCTCTGGTGTGCTGTGGCGGAGATTTAACTGATGGTGAAACTCAAGTCTTCTAAGAATAAACAAGATTTACTTGAATTAGAAAAGGCAGGGGAAAAGGAAATGGCTGTTTAAGAGACATGAAACACCACCATGGCTCATTTAAAAGCATTTCCTCCACTCCCCTGTTCACTCACAGTGGTCTTAGAAGTGGAGGAGCTTCTGCTTTCCTCTCTGCTCCTCTTAAACACTCACCCTCTCAAAATCCCAGCCTCCCAGTTCCCAGGCTCTGCAGGCACACTGCAGAGCCTGCCTTTCCATTTATTCCTCCAGAATGCACCTTGCTCCTGCCACTGTCCTGCAAGAGGTTTGGTTGCCTGGGTTTGATGTGGGATGGAGTTGCTTGATGTATTTATTAGTCACCCTCTCCTCTGCTCCAGGCCAGCATGACCAGCCATGGCAGGGATGGTTTAATGCTGACACCCAACTCTGCTAGCACCTCTAGGATGAGTCCCTGCTCTCCCAGCCCACCTCAGCCTCACTCCTAATCTCTGGCTTTGCTGCAGGGCTGTGGTGCCTCAGATGGAGGACAGGCAGTGTCACCTCCTACTCTGGGGCTTGGCTGTTTTTTGTCCCTAAAGGAAATCCCCTATGGACCTCTTTATCCCTGTGGTGCTGGTGAACCCCATTCCCCTCACTCTCCATCCCCAGGAGCAGGTCAGGCTCTGAGCCAGCCAAGCCTGTTCTTCAGGTATGGCTTTGTACTTCCCTCTGAGCAGTATTTCTGCTCCAGATCAAACACACATTGCTGGCAAATTAAACCCAGCCTGTCATGCTCTGTAATTCCCAATCACAGGCACTGGCAGAAACTGCTGATGCCCCTCCTGTCCTCACTCCCCTCTGTGCCATCCCATCAGCCCTGGAGAATAAGGGGGAGTTCCAGGGGTGGGTTTGACATGCTGGACTGCACCCGCAGGGACTGGCTCTGGTAATGTGGCTTTGCTGTTTTCAATCTACATTCCCTGAGCAATGTTTGTACTTGCAATTCCAAAACCTTCCAGGAGCCCGGAGGCTTCGTATTTGCTTCCGCAGAGGCTTGTGCTGTCCTAGTTCTGGTGTGGAGCAAGGAATGGGGGGTCATGTGGCTTCTGGAAGCTTGTTTTTGAGCTGTGTGAGGTTCCTGAGTAAATACAGGGATCGCCTTTTTCACCCTGCCTGATCCTGCTTGTGACAGAAACACCCACAAAGCAGGAGACCCGGCTCATGGTGGGCAAAAACCTCCAGAGCTGCTGATTTTGTGAGCTCTGTGTAGGGCTCTGATCCTGTTCTTGTTCCTTCCTCCCTGGCAGTCTCCCTGGGTCTTCCCACATGATGTGTCTGTCCACGCTCACATCTCCTTCCATGGTTGTAGGTTCTTCTTTGCTTGCTATGTCTGAATCCATAAGTTGCTTGAATCACACATCACACCTTTCTTCTGCTGAGCCAGGGGCTCCTGAGGTCCAGTTCCTTATCCAGCTTCTAATTTTATCCAAAGTCAGGGGATTTCCCAACTGGGAGAGGCACGCAGGCTTCCCTGCTATTCCTGGATCACACGAAGCCACCGAATAGTTTGGGAGGCAGCTGAGAATCCACACCTTTGGATTTGGGGAAGTAACTTCTGATCTAGCAGGAACCAGGTTCTTCCAGCTGTTCGACCACAGAGTTCACATTTTTCCAGCTCCAAGACAGGAAAATTAGTTCCTTGTTCCAACATTCCGTAGGGTCTGGCTGTCTGGCTTGGCACCATGGATGATGCTTCAAGCAGGTGAAGTGAAATACTGAAGCAGCAGTTCAATGTCAGCCCTCAGACACTGACAGGGAGGCTGCTGGGAAAGAAGCACCTTGGAAGGGGCTTGGAGCAACCTGAGAGAGCAGAAGGTGTCCCTGCACGTGGCAGGAGGTGGAACAAGATGAGCTTTAAGGTCCCTTCCATCCCAAACCATTCCATAATTTCTACGACTTTAAAGCCCAGTGGGCAACTAATCATTGAGAAGAACACGTCAGGGATACTGAGGAGATAAACTGAGGTGTTTCAGTCCCTGCCAGATTGAATCCGGGTGGTGAAGCTGAGTGAGTTTTCTCCTCAACCCAGGCAAACATCACTGCTTGGTAGAAAGAAGTGAGGACGATAATGTGGTGGAAGAGTCTTCTCTTTCCTCACTGTCATGTTGAAGGAGTTTGACCCAATCTGCTCCCCAGCAGAAGGGAAGTGGCTTTAGAGGGTTCTGATGTTCTATGAACAAAGAGGGATCTGCCTTGGATCCTGCACAGCTGCACCAGTGAAAATTTGGTCTGCTCATTGGAAACGTGCCTGGTGGGCAGGTTCAACTGGTGGCTTGGTTTGGGTGAGGGGAAAGGTTGGGTTAGAGGATGAGCTGGTGGGTACGTGGAGAGCTTGGCTGAAGTTGCTACCCCCTCTCAGCAGCACAAGGTGTTCTCCTTCCAGCCAATTCCTTGGCCAGGGCAGCATGGCCACTGCAGGAGGAACTCATTTCAAAGGCTGAGGAAGAAGCACAGCCCCAGGAGCCCTGTAAAATGAACCAAACCCTACTGATGTGGAATGTTCCCTGCCAGGCACTCAGCGTGAACTGTATGGCCCTGACAGAGCATGATGAGCAGAGTCTGAAACCCAACTCTCCTCCCCTTGTCAGCACCTCTGTAAATCCCTTTCCTCCTGTGCACTCCTCTGCAGGATGAGTAGTTCCTTGCCAAGGCTGTAACCCTGCAGGAAGGAAAACAGAGAATCCCCAAAAAGAGTCAAGAGTTCCCCATTTTCTCACCTGCAGCTAATTTTTGTTGCACAGTCTGGAGCCCACAATTTAAAAGCGATGTCAGTGTAAGAAAGCTGGAGATGAACTTGTGTCCAAGGGCTGGAGTTTCTCTTCCAGCGGGATAAAACCTTGGGAGATGTTACTAGTGCTCTCTGATGGTCAGAGATGACTGGACTTTTAAATTCAGCTTTGTCAGCTTTTATTGTGTTACTTACCTCTGCTATTTTTGCTGCTGAGGCTTGGGCAGTGCTCCCTGCTTGGGAATGACTTCTCTTCCAGTTGTGCCAGTGGCCCCCCAGAGTGGTTCATGGCCTGGCAGACTGGACGCTGTTGTTCTGCTCCTTGTTCTAACTGAGCTTATCAGATACAATCCCGTTCCTTGTACGTTAAAAATCACTGCCCAAGGAATTCTTAGAGCACAAGTCTCATGAGGAGCAGCCGAGGGGGCTCAGCCCAGAGAAAAGGAGACTCAGAGGGAACCTTCTCATTCTCCCCAGCTCCCTGACAGGAGAGGGGAGCCGGTGAGGGGGGGGAGTCAGGCTCTTCTCCAGGGAACAAGAGACAGGATGAGAGGGAACGGCCTCAAGCTGTGCCAGGGGAGATTTAGATTGGATATTTGGGAAAATTTCTACCCTGAAAGAGTGGTCAGGCATTGGAACACTGCCCAGGGCAGTGGTGGAGTCCCCATCCCTGGAGGGGATGGTCAGACATCTTCCCTGCTGCATTTTGCTGGCTGGAGACATATTGGTAGGGAAAAGCTGAAGTCAGTGGCTGAAACATCTGCAGCATGGAGGTGTTTGTTATAACAAATTGAGCGTCACAGGCTGCTGCAGAATAAACTGAGCACAGGAACAGCAGTGCACGGGTCAGGCACTGCCTGAAAAATTAGGTCAGTGGAACGCTGGGCTCATGAGGAGGGTGGGAGAGGAGCAGAGATGTTGGTTTGCTTGAGCTTTTCGTTGGTGAGGCTGAAAATCTCCATCTCTGGCCATAGGATGGTGCTTAAAAGGCCTTGGCTAACTTTGATAGGGGAAGAAGGTCTCTTCACATCGCATCCTCCCCCAGGATGTGGCAAATTTGGGGATGGGAGTGGAAAAGGAGAGATGGAAAACCAAGGCCCCAAGGCCGATGACACCCACCTGTCCCAGAACAGGCTTAGGAAATTGGGAAGTTGACAGAAAAAATCAGCTCTTTTTACCTGAGCAACGCTGATTTTCCCACTGCCCTGGACCTGGTCAGACCCCAGGGGTGCCCCCCCGGGGTCCTGTCTCAGGAGAGTTTGGGCCAGGCAGGAGGACCGCAGTGCCTGGGAAGCCTCTCCACGGGTACAAGGCACCCTCTCGTGGTGAGCGCCCACGATGGAGCCCGGGCGGGCCCGGGGTCGGGAGATGCCTGCTGAGAGGGGCTCGGCCCCTTGGCATCACACACGGGGGCCCGCCAGCCCTCCTGTGGGGAAACCATTTAGGGCCCTGGGATGGATTTCTCCAGGCTCAGGACACCTGCAGGTGGGATCCAAGGCTTCCCACAGGGTCCCCTTGCTCTCCCCACCTGCTTTACAGAGGGGAAGGCGATAATTTTGACTAAACACACGTAGCTGCCTCCCCTCCGGCTGGATCAACCTGCCCTTCTGCCTCCTTTTTTCCTTCACAGCCCCCTTAGCCCAGGGAGGGATTTCTCCCTCTGGACCCCCAGTTTCCCCCTCCCACCACCTGGGCGCCAAATCTCAGCTGCTGAAAGGTACCTCCCCTTCCTCTCACCCCTTCAAGGGGACTTCTAATTAAAATCCCAGTGACTTTCCCTGCGGGAAAGCTCCATTGCCAGTGCCGTTTCCTTGTCCAGCCCCGTCCTGCAGCCCGGGCCGTGAGCACAGCGGTGGGTCAGGGCTCTGGGTGTCCGCACGGGTGGACAAACACCGTTCCACAACCCCCAACAGCGCGGGGGTGGCCGAGCCCTCGCTCCCACCTGCTCCCTGCGCGTTGCCCTTCGCTTCCTGCGGCTTAAGAGTTCCCTCGGTGCACAAAGCAAAAGAGGGAGGAGAAAGAGAAAGCGTTTCATCATCGCTCCCCGGAGCCGACTTATAAAAACTTGGCGCTCACGCTGCCCGGCTCACTCACAGCCTCGGAGGGTTTTCGGCACAGACCGTGCGGGCGGCGGGACAGGCCGGACAGGGACGGCAGCTCAAGCTCAGCCCAACTGTTGGGGGCTCCCCGGGAAGCCCTCACGATGGGAGTCCACCCCGAAGCTGGCAAATCCGCGGTTGACATCCCCCAAAGCTCCAGCACCTGCTCCCGGAGTGTCTTCTGCAATATCAAAGTAAGGATGGGAACCTGGCAGCGATGCGCCGCGGGGAGGGAGGAGATACTTGTGCAGGGTGTGACCCCAGTCCACCCCACGCGTCCCTGCGTCCCCCGTTCGCACCGCCAGTTTGATGATGCAGAATTTGAATGTCAGCTCCTGGGGCGGTCCGGGGTAATCCCGTCCTGCTCGGTGCATGGGGAGGGCTGGGAGGCTCGGTGGGGTTCACAGTGGTACCCGGCACTGCACGTGGGTGTTGTATCCCACGGAGCAGCTCTCCGTGAGCTTCCCCACAGTGTCTGGTACACGATGTGCTGCTGCTTAGGGAATGATTAACCACATCCTTGTGTGAAAAGAAAACACTGCCCTAGAATAACATGGACTTGCTCTAAAAACTTGGGAGAGCAGAGCTTTTTGAGTGACAGAAGCAAAGGCTTGGTGGGTTGAAGTGGGTTTTCTGGTGTTGGCTGCCCAGTTTACTCACCTGCTGTCATCTTGGAGCTGGTCCCTTCCTGAGCTCCAGGCTCTTCAGCTCACCGCCTGCTTGAGATAACACGGGTTACCCCCGCCATGTGTCACGTTTTATACCCTGCCAGCCATCCTGATTTTACACCACCCATCACCCTCTCTTCCCACCCCCCCCCCCGCCCCCACCACTTTTTGGCCCGTTTCTGGATGTGCACTGAGGCTGCTGCATGTGCTGGTCCCTGTCCCCAGGGCATCTGCCTGCATTGGCCAGGAGTCCCCTGGTGGGGGGGATTTTCATGCCTTGCTTGGCAGCACCTCCACACCTTGGCATCCGGAGCCGCCGAGTGCAGTTTTGGGGAAAGGCAGCTTCCCGTAGGCAGAGCAGCTTTGGGGGCATGTGAGAAGCAGCCCAGAAGGCAGGACCCCATTGTGCCAGTGGTGTCGGTGGTGCCCAGGGCTGGGGTGTGATTTTCCACCACTGTTACTGGATCTGAGCCTGTGTGTGATCCAGGAAAGGGCTTGTCAGCACTTCCCAGCCAAGCGTGTTCTCAGGATGTGTGGCCGTGGGTAGGGCATTGCAGCTGGAATAGGTTTGGGGCTTGTTTGCCATCCATCTTCCCTCCTCTTCCATGGAGGATGGTGCTGCCCACTCCTCCTTGGGCTGTGCTGGAGTCCCAGAAGTTCCGTGGGGATGCTGTAGGGTACCATGGGAATGTTCCCAACTGGCTTCTTCTGGGAGCTGCCAGGGCTGGAGGCATCATCCCACCTGATGTCTTCCACTCCTGCATCCCTGAAGGTCTCTGCTGCCCAGGCTGGGCTATTCCATCAGGTGACTTGATGGCACTTTCTGGCTGAGGGCTCCAGGAGGAAGAGCTGGAGGTTGCCCTGGGTGATTTAGTGCTGCCTCTGTGCTACACTGATGTGCCTCTGGAGAGAACTGGTGATCTGCTCCCTCCTGTGCTGGAGGTTCAAAAGGTGTCCCTAACCTGCTCCAAGCTGCTGCAGTAACAGCCATGACTTGGGGTGAGTAAAGCCACCCAAACCCAGAGCCCTTCTTGCAGTTCACACTCTTTCCTGCAAACAGGCACAGCTCCCCTCAGCTGGCAGCAAGCAAAAATAGCCTGGAGCTGAGAAAACATTGCCAAGCTCTTTTTCAGGATGTCACACTTCAGGATTAAAAATGCAAAGCCCCAGCAAATACTTATTAACCCATTTGTGCATCCCAAGGGCAGGGCTGTGGGTGCCCCAGGAGTCAGGCTGGGTGCTCAGCACCCCACACACCCCAGGCCACTTGGTCAGGGCTGTGTCTTCCAGGGGAATTTGGGCGAGGGCAGATGACTTGGAGGATGTCACTTTGATGGTGGCAGGAGCTCTGGCAGTGCCAGGAGGTGCCAGCTGCCTGTGCCCACCAACTCCAGTGGCTGGGGACTCAAGTCTTCCTTCCAAAATTAGGCCAGGAACCTGGATCACCCATCACTGAGCCAATCAGAGGGGCCTCAGTGGTGATTTCAGATGGAGAGGTGGTGACCCATGCAGGGAACATGTGCAGAGTGACCCCATGAGCTGGAGATGCTGGCAGGAACCCCCACTCCCATCTGCCCTGGTGGCTGCAAGTCCAGCTGCACAGATGGAAAACCAGCACCTGAAAAGAAGCTTTAAAAATAGTTCTTAAACTCTTGTAACTTCTTTTTATTTTCCCTTTTCTTTTTAAAGTTTCTGTGTTATAAAGTGCTTCTGGTTTTAAGAGTCAAAAGCCCAACACAGGTGGTTGTAGCAGGCTTGGAAGGCTATGGTTTAGACTTGAAAGTCTTAATCATGAAGCTCGCCACATGCGGGGATCACTTTCAGGGTGCCTTTTTCAGTGCTTGGGCAAAAATAATCAATTAGTGTTCTGTGCAAACCATCTTGCCCCTCCGTGTTCCCTGTGAGGCAGCCCCCTGCACTGGTCCCATCTTTCTTGGAGCGTTTTCCAGCACTGGAGCCATTGCCACTAATAGTTTGGAGGTGTTGGAAGCACAGTGGTGCCAGGGATGGGCATCAGGGAGGGAAAGGTCCTGGTGGAAAGGGGTGGTTTGAGGAATTCTGTGGGGGTTTGAAGAGTGGGATGGGGATGGCAGTCATAGAGTCACTGCTCGGGACACAGGAGCGGTGCAGCAGCACTTTGGAAGGTAATTCCCTTTGAATGTGGCCCTGGCTCAGATCCGCGTGGTTACAGCTGATCTCTGTTCCCTGCGGGAACCTGGTTGGTGACAGTTCCGTGTTGCTGCTGGAAGTTACTCCCGGTCACATGTGGTATTTAATGACTGTGGCAGTGACACCACTTGGGCTCAGTCAGTGCTGATATTCCCGGGCCCCGCCTGGCTCAGTTGGCAGCTGTGTTTGCCGTCAGTGCCGTATCGCACCTGGAATGAACCCAAGCATTCTGCTTTCAGTTTGAGTGCCTGGTCCGAGGGGGAGGACTGCCTCAAGCCCTTGGGAAGCTGTTTGCCTTGATTCACCTCGGAGAGACACAGCAGAAGGGAAAAGGCCTTCAGTTTTAGGGTTGGGAGGTGGCTGCCGAGTGCTGTCCCCGGTGAGAAACCTGGAGCATCCTGGTAATGCTCCAGTAGTGGTGATGTGTGATGATGAGACACTTAGATTGGATATTAGGGAGAAATTCTTCCCTGTGAGCATGGGGAGGCACTAGCAGAGGTTGCCCAGAGAAGCTATGGCTGCCCCATCCTTGGAGGAGCTCCAGGTCAGGTTGGATGGGGCTTGGAGCAACTTGGCCTGGGGACACCGAGGACCTCACAGTCTGGAGGAACAAAGCAGGTTTGAGATGTGGAGGAGAGGTGGATGGTTGGTCTTTTTGATACCCACACATGGCCATGGACCCCATCAATGTCCTCCAGTTCAGAGTCTCAACTGTGTGGTTTAAGCCCATGTTTGCCTGATGATTCTGGAGGTCTTTTCAACCATAATGTTTTTATGATTCTATGTCCGTCTTACCCTTCCAGACATGCACTGGAAAAGGATTATTTCACAGGAGTTTTCTGTTTACAAAGCCTCAGATATTTTGGCTTCTTTGCCTTTACTGTCTCTTTCATGGTTTTGAGCTATTTTAATTGATTTTGGGATCCCCAGAAACATGACAAGGAGAGCTTTATAAATAGTTGTGATTTAGAGGAGCTGGACTGGTTTCAGCTGGAAGTTGGTGAGCTGGAGAGTGCAAGGGAGCAGCCTGAAAGTGTTGGGAGTGCAGGCTTTTTTTCCATGCCTCTGGATTGCCTGGCATGAAGAAGGAAACAGGAGGATAACAGAGAATTATTCTCACTTATGTCAGCTGGAGATAATCCAGGAGAGTTTAAAAGCCCTAGGAGAGGTTTGAGCGTTATATCATGGCAGGGAGAGGAATGGAATGGAAGAGGGTAGGAGAGGGTACAGCAAGTTCAGGAGGAGACTGTGGGCTCGCAGAGTGTGATAAGGCTTTAAAGCATCCCAGGGTGAAGGTGCTGGGAGCATGCAGGGAGCAGTGGACAGGGGTGGGGAGTGCTCCTGTCCCTGGGGAGGCTGGATCCCTTCTGCAGAGGAAACAGGAACCCTGCCTTGGAGTCTGAGGTCCCAACAGCAGCAGGGCAAGTTTTTTGTCCCTTCCCTTGAAGTGACTAAGGGAATTTGCTGAAGAGTGTATTTCAGAAGCCTGGAGATGGACCAGTTGTGCTCTCATATCTTGTTGGAAAAGATTATGAGTTGTTCTGTTTAGTGAGAACAGGAGATTCATCAAGTCATGGGTCTGGAGGCTCTAGGTTTGGAGAGGGAAACACCAAGAGGACAGAGTCACTGTTGATTAGGGATGTTGATTTAAGCAAGTAAATCAAAGCATATTCCAATACTGGGCACTGTCCAGGGAGAGACGTTGGATTGGATGAATGTTTGTAGCAAAGAAACAAGGAGGATCCTTAGGACAGGTGAGGTGGGGTGGGGAAAAGGACCTGTGGTGACTGGGCTTCCAGCATCAGACAGCACAGGTTGCGTTTGGATGGATCCCACACTGTGTTATGTCTGGTTTTAGTGGCTCAGCTCTAAAAGGGAAGAACCACCTGGCCTTCTCCAACAACACCAGCAGTGGGATAAGGAAAAAGATGGGAGAGAGCCAGATGGTAAAACGGGTTGGAAAGTTTAGTGGGATCAAGGTCTAGGAGACATGAAACGAGGTAATTTTATGAGGGGTGAGGTGGTTCGGTGCCCAAACACAAGCAAGGAGTGGTCAGTGTAGATAAGATTATCATGAGCAGAGCGGGAGAGGAGTGACGCTGATACGAAGCGCGAGACATGGCCAGGGTGCCGGGCGGGAGCAGTGTTTGCACACACTTGTGGGTCAGGAAGCTGCTTGGAGCTGCTGCCCTCAAGGGAACCGGGATTGGATCCTGATGCACCACAATGAAAGCAGACCTTCGGAAAAAGATGAGAGGGCAAAGACCACCTAACCTGCGGAAGGGTCGAAGGCTGCTGAATGCTCTGCATCATATTTTGCAGGCAGTGTTTTCTTGGAAAGCATCAAACCCTTACACTTCCCATGCTGAGGATCTGTCTCAGCAATCCTCTTGCAGCCAAAAACTTCCACTCTGGGCAAAGTCAGGCTGGCAAGGACCTTGTGAGGGCACCGGAACACAGTGCTGGGAAATCCCATGTCTGCCTTTGCTGCAAAAAGGGCAAATATTGTCTCTGCCCGTGACAATTTGGGGCTGTAAAACATGCATTGCATGACAGTCATTGTTACAACGTTCTCCAGGCAATCCCTGACCAGGTTAATTTTTATGTTCTTTTACTATTTGTAGTAGAAATAACATTTGGCAGCCAAATTCTGCCACTGTGCTGAGCTCAGAGGATCTCTGCTGAGGCTATGTGCTGGGTATTTGGTTCCCTCTGTGGGAATATAGCTTTTGTTTTAATCTTTCACAGTGCTTTTTGATCTATAAATCCAGGCAGCTGTCCATAGGAAAGCGATGCCAAGAAGGGATGCATTTCCCTGTTCTTTCCCTTTCCAGTTGATACATTTCTTTTGGACCGAGTGATCTCATCCTACTGCAGGAGGGTCTCCCAGTGTAGTAAGAGTTGACCATATACAAGCTCTAAAATAAACAGTTTGTCTTCTCCCTTTAAAAATTTTGGGGATATTCTTATTAACTCCTGCAGTTCCCCCCTCCCTTTTTTTTTTTTTTTTTTTCTCTTGGAAGCTTAGGAGATTAAAGTGGAAGGAGCCTTCAGGTGTGGGCAGGTTGGGGTCTTCTGCTTTGGGAGGAATTACCCCTGGCTTTGGGAGGAAAATCTCCTGACTTTCCACCATGGTGAAACAATTTTTCTTTGGCTCTCTGGAGCCTAAAATGTGACTCCAGTAGTGCCATGTGTAGAGAAAGAGCTAACAGAGCATCCTTGTTCCTAGCCCTTTTCAAAGGTTTACTTCAGCCAGATTAATTTTGTTCAGGGTAATGTCCTACCTAGGTGTCATCAGTCACCCGGGAATGTTTGGATAGGTTCTGTGAGGGACTCCACTCCCCAGGCAGTCCTTGTGTCCATCTAACAAAGCCCTGGCTCTTTCCATCCACACTGTTGTAGGAAGGCTGTTGGGCACAGGGATTAGCACCAGTGCCATCAGCATTTCCATCTTGATCTCCAGCCAGGGCTGCCAAGGGGAAGACACTGAAAAATGAGGCAAGGGATGACTTTGGACATGAACTACGGAGGTGGAGCAAGGGATTAACCCTTAACTCCCTCCTCCAGGTGGCAGGGGGGAAGGAGCAGTGGCTATGCTGCATCTTCCCAAACCCTTGGTCCCTACAGAGGCAGAGCCAGGCTTCCACCTGGAGGGGTTTTCTCCTGGCTCCTGGAGGAGCCTCCCGGCTTCTTGAGGCTCCACAGAGGTGTTTCACCTTCATTTCACTTTGAAATGAAAAGAAACCTAAATATTTGTTGGACACATTTCCTCTGAAGGAGGCTTGGATTGGGATTGACCGAATTGTTGCCAGCTCTCCTTGTCCAGAGCATGGAAGGACTCTCTATTCCCTGCAGTAGGGTGGATTTTTCTTCCTTTGGAAAAAGCGCTGCCCTGGGAGGCGCTGGTCCCCACGAGCTGGGTGGGGGGAGCAGCCTGTCTGCCAGGGACCTTCCACAGGAGTTTGTTTCCCTTTTAAACAAAACTCATCTTGGAAAGGAGTCAAGCGTCTTGTATAAACAGCCTGGAGTCAGGATTTCTCTGGCGCTCCGAAGGAAGTGTGGGGATGATTAAGAGGGGATTTTGTGTGAGGATGCATGTGGGTGCATGCCTTTGGCCTCTCTGTGCTGCTCCCTCACTGTCTGCGATTGCTCCTTGCCTGCAGCCTCCAAAATCCTCCAGGCTCTGATGGGAGCATCTGCTCCGGAGGGTCAGCACTTGGGAGTGCCCCTGGCTCCTTAACCTCCCACCGTGCCTTCGCCCTCGCATCGGCTTTGCGTCAGCAAAACCTCCCGGCAAACAAGCTTGGCTCTTCCTTAAAAGCCCCTTTTTGTCGTTAGGGAGGATGGATTGTGGCAGCTCCATCCCCTCCCAGGGCCGCTCGGTGGATGCGTGGGGTCAGCGCAGCGCATCCAATGCTCAGCAGCTGGAAGGGCCAGGTCGGGTCTGGGTTCTGTGGCTCAGCAGGTTGTGGGTGGTCAGCATGAACACGTGGGGATGGGAATGCATGGGGAGAGGGACAGGAATAGGGAAGACCTGTGAGGACCTGCGGGGGGACATGGGGAATTGGTGCCCCTAATCTCCACCAGACTTGGGGGATTCACAGGCTCCTTTTGGGGAGCTCTCCAAGTAATCCCCTCTCCCAGCTATTTGCACTCAGAGCCTTCAAGGTTTGGGGTGTCGTTATTTTTTTAGTTAAAACTGAGTCTGCTGAGTGCACGGGAAGTCTTAAATCAGGCACATCTCTCACCTCCAGACAGTCGGAGTGCGCCCGGAAAAGCCAAGCTCCAGCTGCACAAGACCCAGAGAAAAAGGCTGTTTTGCTTTGCTCCAACTGTTCTGGGAGACAGCTTCTTCCCAAGCAAAAAAATCTCCCCAGCCCTTCCCATCCCATCCTCAGGCCTCTCCACATCTGAGGGCTGAGGCTGCTGTGTGGTCTCAGGGTGGGATGGATCCCTGGAGCATCCCTCTGGCTCTGCTGCCTTTCCGGCTAAGCCTGCTTGCAGCAGCCAGATTAGAAGGACTCATGGGCAGGGGGAAGCAGTCACACCCAAAATATTCCTCTCCCTTTGTGGATGCTGTCCAGCTGCATTTTCCTACTTTGCCTTCCTTCATGGGATGGGGGGTCAGGCAGCCCCAACTTGCTCCCTGGCACCTCAGGATCCATGGCTCCATATTGTCTGTCCCGAGGTTATCATCGAAGCATAAACATATCTTGGTCCATCTCCTGTCAACTCTGCCTTCTCCTCCCTGTCCTCTCTGACCATGGCTTGTCCCTCTCCTCTCCTGCTGTGGTTCCCATGGTCCTTCCATGCCTCCACCTTCCTGTCACCTGGCAACTCCAGCACTCTGGAGTGTCAGGCTGCCTTTCCTCCTCATCTTCCCTTCCATCCTTCCATTCTTTCTCTCTCCAACACTTCATCTCTCCATTTACCCTGGGATTGGGCTGACATTTGCTGCGCTAAATTCGGCCTCAGTGATCCACCCTCTTCCCTCCCTATTGGTAAACAGCTTTGCCTCTCAGGCTGATGCCTCACGCTGGGAGAGCTCTGCCTCCAGCTGCTCTGCAGCTCAGGAGGCTCCTGCCACTGTTTAGCTGGTGCTTCCTTGCTCCAGAGACTTCAGCAGGATCTGGCCAGAGATGTAGGAACAAAAATTAATGTTCTCAGGCAACAAAATCCGCACCCCCCCCCCCTCCCAGTTCCCAACCTCTCAGGAGTCACCTCTCTAGTCCAGACCAGCCCATGGCGATCCCAGCTCAGGGCTGGGGAGGGGGAAGGTGGTGGATCCAGCTTCCACCTGCAGGACCATGTGCTGGGATGGGGTTTTGAGCTTGGGAGTTGATAGCTGGAAGGTGGAGAGGTCCTTCTGCTTCAAGAGTTCACTGGCAGATATTTCACTTCCACTTGGTCCCTTTCGAGGAGGATTTCCCACGTTACACCCATGTCACTGCTCTGCGGCTTTTTGCCAGGGCAAAGTCCCAACCTGGGAATTTGCTCCCTCCTGCCTGGCCACCAGGCAGCCAGGTGCCAGCCAGATGCCAGCCTGTCTGCCGTCACCCCTCTGAGATGTGGCTGGGAAGCCTGTGGTGGCAGCTTGTCCCTGTGAGCCTTCTCTCCTCATTTTTTGGGTGTTTGCCTTTCTCCTTTTACTTTCCTGTGGTCTCCAGCTTTGTTCACAGCCTGCTCTCACCCTGTCAGGGCTACATTTTCTCCTTCCCTTCATCTCCATCCTCTTGTCTCCTCCTGTCTGTCAGCATCTCTCCCATCCCTTAATGCTTTTAGATACTCAGCTGCATCTTCTGGCTGGAGCTCTCCTCCCTTGCAGGAGAAGCTTCCAAAGAAACCATCTTCTTACCCGTCTTCTACCCAATTTCTGCCACAGTTGCTGGACCTAGCATCCTCCTCTGCTCCCCAAAACACCACTCCATCCACCTGTGGAATTTGCATCCCATGTGTTGAGTGGACAATTTCGGTCTTTTGGGATTTTTTCTTTATCACTCAAGGAGTCAGGGCTCCTGGGTTACCACCCTTCCAAATAAGGAGTATCCCTGCTCTCCTGGCCAAGGACATCAGGAATTTGTCAGCCCTGCAGTACCTTTGATCACTCATCCATCATCCTGCACTTCTCGCCATTATCTTTGTGGGACACTCTTCCGGTATTCAGCAAATATTTGATTTCCCATGAATTCAAATTGAAAGACCCTTTCCTTTTTCTTTTTTCTTTCCTTTTTTTTTTTTTTCTTTGAGGAAGAAAATGGTTGTGAAACATGTTATTTGGACAGATCAGTCCCAGTCAAAGCTGGAACACATCACTGGAGCTTCTCCCTGGGGTTGTC
>JAWMRA010000218.1:0-18770 GCA_035584735.1 Pseudotriccus pelzelni | reverse complement strand
AGGACTAGAGCCACTAAAGCTCCACTCAAATGAAAACAAACAGTGTAAAACTGAATTAAGGATGGGGATAAGTGAGAAAAGACTCCTTTGTAACTTCTGAGACTCATCAATGGCTGAGCCTGTCTCTCCCCCACAGGGACACAAGTTAGGTACCGTAGAACCATATCCTGTGTGCATTGAATGATTATCTCAAGTGAAATGATATTGGGCATTAGAGCTGTCTGGGTACCCCTTACAAATTGTATATGCAATCAGACACTGTCACCAGCAATGCTCAAGCCTTAAGCTGTCAGTTTCATATTATCAGGATAGATATAATAAAAAGTTTTATTCCAGGAACTGCTACTGTGAGTCCTTCATGGGCACTGACGATCACTGGCAGTGGAAAACATTCATGAATAAAAATGTGGGGAACTTGGAGGGGTCTCTCAGGTGTTGTCCAGGTGTGTCCCTGGACACATCAGTCGAACCACCCTCTGATCCAGCAGATGGTTCAGTGGAGTCCCCATAGTGGGACACTGAGAAGTGGCTTGGGCACAGGGGTCTCACCTTCCCTGGGGTGCTGATAGGCCAATCAAACCCAAAGGGTTTTAGGAGATCCCCTTTCATGGGACAGAAATTTGGGACAGTTGGCAGGACTGCCATGACCAGGGTGCTGCAAAAATATAAAGGTGTCCCTTCTCAGGCTGCGAAGAAGTGGCTCAAAAGTTTTGGAAAGATGAAAAGAAAGTAGTGGAAGGCATTGAACAATGTCAGGTTGAGCAACAGTCTAAAGAGAGAAGACGTAAAGGTGTCATTTGCACAGTTTTAGGAGCCTGTTTGGTTTGTGCACAGAAGGATGCTAAAGATTCCCTTGCTTCCAGATGGATTCACGAGTGTGCTGCTTTGAAATCAGAGAGTGAGGGGTTGAAGTAATTGTTAGCCTTTGAGAGGGACGCAAGAGAAACTGGCAGTCTGAATTGATATACTTATGACTGATAGTGATCCTCTTAAAGTTGAGATTGACCACCTGAAAATTCTTCCTGCTGCAGCAGAGTACAGAGAGAAGCTGCTGCTGGAGAGACAACCTCTTGTTTCGATCAGGCAGCTCTCCACGTTGCTATCTTATCTTGAGACTTGGGACTGGGATATCTGAAGTGACAGTGATGATGATGATGAAATTTTGGGGTCTCTCAATTCCAAATCTGGGATGGTTTCCTTGCGAGCATTAGTTAAGACTGAGACTGCTGTTGCCAGTGATGATGAAATTCATACCATGGCGTGTACAACCCCCAGGACAGCAGCTCAACTACTAATATTACAAGGACATTTTTCCAGGTGATCAGAGGAATCCAAAGTCGAACGTGTGGCAAGTTTCCCTCCTGGGAGGAGTCCAAGTTTTCTTGAATGAGGAGGAAGCAAGAGGCTTTTGGGGACCCCGAGTATTTCTAACTACCACTCTGGGAGATCATGATTATGCCTTAACTGCACAGGCAGAGAGAGAATCCACTGATCATTGAAACAACAGACTCTGTGAGTTGGCTGTGTCAGTGCAGAAGGCAGCAGCACACAGGTGGTGGGTGAGAGAGATCTACACAGGGATGTCCAAGGGAAGCTCCCACTGATCCAGCACAGTTAACCCCTCTCATTCATGGCCTCCCTGACAGTCTTAAGATGTATGTTGCAAATATTCATGATCACTTGCAAAATAGCAGAAATCCCAGTCAGAGTCAGAGCCAGTGAGACCCCCTTCCCACTTGGGATGAGGCTGTACAAGACATGGTTGGTTACAGGCACTCGATGGGCTGGACCATTAACTCACCTGTAGAAAGGCCTCTAGACTGTGCACAGAGAGAGAGTCCATGAGCTTAACACTTCAAAGTGCAAATTTAATGCAAGGTCTAAGGAAAGACCCAAATTCAATAAAGAACAGGGTGCTCTGTGGTGTCAGGCTTGAGAGCTGGCAGTACCTCAGTTTTGGTTTCCTGGTGACTCCAAGGATGGCCTCTATCAGTAAGTTCAATCTTTGATTGCAGGAAAGAAAAATAGTGGGAATGAGGAGAAACAACCTCAGGTAAGATTTATGTCTCGGGATGAGCGTGTACCTTCTGCACTGAGACAGGACTTAATTGATTTGGGAGAATCCTCGAAGGAAGCCTCATATCCCTGGGGAGGGCAGTGAGCCACCCTGCCTGGTGGGTAATAGCAGCACTGTGGCTCCCCAATGAATGTCCCAAACCTTCAACTAATATTCTAGTTCATCAAAAGATTAGGGATGAATTTCTAATTGAAGCAGGGGCTCAGATGGCAATAATTACAAAGGAAACAACAGATATTTTGGGAATTATACCCCATGGCCATAAAATTAAATTTACTGGAATTGATGGTATCATAAAGGAACATCCCGTGGCAGAAATTTCCATCTGGCTGCCAGGAAAAACAGTTAACTACAGCTGTAGTAATTGTGGGGGCCTCCCAAACACTATGGAGTTTCACAGTAAGAGGCACTGGATATCCAGAGAGACAAAGGGAATCAGAAAGAGTGTGGGACAAACCAGACTCTAAAAAATGTATCAGTCTATTAGAGACATCAACACCATTGCCTCCTACCAAAGTTACTGATGTAAAGCAATTCCCACTGCCAACAGTGGCACTTACAGGCACTGATTGGGTGGTAACAGATTTGGAAAAAAGAGGCATCATTAAAAGGGCTCCTTTGCCTTAGAATTCACCAGTTGGCCAGGAAAGAAGCCAATGGGCAGTGACATTTTACAGGTGATTTACTGACAGTTAAATGCCAAGAGTGCACCTTTAACTGTGGCAGTTCTAAGCCCTGCCCAGACAGTGACACTGATCCAGGGGGCTGCTCACCCTTGGACAGCTGCCCGAGACATCAAGGACTTGTTTTTCATGATTCCTCTCCAGGATAAAGCACAGTTTGCTTTTACCTGGAGAGGGACTCAGTACACTTTCAACAGGCTCCCACAAGGATACACCCATTCTCTGACTATTGCTCACAGTGCTTTGGTAAAGTCTCAGCAGAAATCCCCATTCTACTCTATATTACAGTCTATCAATACATTGATGACGTCCTGAGAAGGGGAGATGGTCAAGAAAGTAAAGGCACACAATGAAAAACATTTGAGCTGCATAGGCAGAAAATAGGGCATGGTCAGTATAAAGGAGCTACAGGAAGTTGTGGGCACTTTGAGATATTGGCATAAACATATTCCTGGTTCTTCTATCCCGGCCTGTGGTTATGCAATCTGCTCAGAAAGGAAAGAGCATGGGAATGGACTGCACAGCGCACAAATGCACTGAAGTTATTAATAAAACAACTGAAACTATTCCAGGAGCCTGGTCCTATCCACCCCACTGACCCTATCCTTGTGAATGGGGTTCAGCAGACACGGCTCTCACTGACACCTTTGGCAGAAGGGACCACAAAGAAGGGCCACAAAGAGCACTAGAATTTAGTGCTCACTCTTTCAGTGATACCAAAATGGAGTATTCAGACCTCGAGAAAGGTTTGCTATCCCTGGTGTGAGTGTGAAACATGCAGAATAGACAAGGAGAGGTCGAAGTGTGGTCATGTGGGGACCCTTCGGTCTCCTGGATGTGGTTCATAAACACACAACCCTGTCCACAGGGATTGCTCAGAAACCTACAGTGTGTAAATTGTGTTGCTTCTCTGGAAGGTGTTAATGAAATGATGCCAGTCACCGGAGGGAATGTTCAAGTACCCAAACTGCAGAAGGACAGAGATGGTGCACTGGTGTTTCCACAAACCCCAGGCAGGATGTCCCCAATTCGGGAGGCACCTCCACTAAAGGAGAACAGCAATCTTACAGGGGTGTGGTTCAGTGGTGCATCATCTTACAGACAGGGCAGCGAATGGCATTATAAGGCTGTGGCTCTGCAGGTGGCCACAGGAGAACGGTTCAATGAAACAGGTAAAGGAAGTGCACAAGTCAGAGAACTCGGAGCAGTTCTGCCACCTGCACAGCCCGGCATGGGCCAGATTGACACTGACTCAAATGCCGTTTGCAAAGGAGCCACCGAGGGGATTGGCCACTGGGCAGCCCAGCACTGGCAGGTAAACAGAGTGAACTCATAAACAATGACCCTGCATGGGGAGGGCTGCTCCAATGGTGACGAGTAAAGTGGGGCCACACCAGACAAGCTGACCGGTATCGGGAAGGCCTCGCCCAAGGAGGGCCTGTATCAGTTACACTGTGTGAGCAAACAGGGACCGCCTGTTCAGGATGTCGGTGATGACTCGACAGGCACCATCCCAGGAAGGCACCTCCTCTGCACATTTGGGATAAGAAGACATTGTGGCACACTTGGCAGATTCATCACACTGGTCCATTGCAACCATCAGGTGGGAAAACACATGTGCTGGTAGGAGTGGGAGGTATCTCTGGTCTCACTGTGGCAACTGGATTTGTATCCGTGACCAGAGAAAACACAGTGAGGGTCCTGAAGGAGTGGTTCAGTACACTCCCCCTTCCACAGGAAATTCCAAGTGACAATGGGACACACTTTACAGTTGCAGTGGTGCAAGGCTGGGCCAAGGAAGAAGAAATCCCCTGAGTATTTCATGTTCCAAACTGCCTCAAGCCAATGGTGTTGTTGAACTTACCAATAGGTTGGTAAAGCAATTTTCAAAATTCATAAACCTGGGTGGCATCTGTGATTGTCTCATGCCCTCTGCCAACTAAACAGCAGATGCAGCAGAGATGGATGCTGAAAATGAAAGCCTTTGGCTCACACAATTGTGCCAAAGGTCCACACTGAAGCAGGGGAATACCCTACTGAGTGTTATGCTGCACAGCCTGTCTGTAAGTATAGAAGAGTCTTTGTGGAAGATGTAATCCGAGGCGGCAAGGGTTTATGTCCCTCAAGAAAGCTTATGTCGCTGAAGAAAGATTTGCTGCCTGGGGAAGGACATCTTCCCATGGGTATTATGGTGTTTTTTCTTCTCCTGCCTTATGGAGAGGTTAACTCCCTGAAAAGATAAAATTCTAACAGACAACCTCGGAGGCCTTGCGAGGGAGGACATGCGAGCATTGGAAAGGCCTCGAGAGGAAAAAGCAGCATGTCTTCTCATGCCCTGTGCTTAGTGCCATAAAGTCAGTGTTCTCAGCCTCTGGAAATAAATTTTCCTGAATATTTCTACTGCTTGGTATCTGGGGGTACCAGAGCATAATCTTTCTTCCCACTGTCTCAGTGAAAACACCTCAAATTGGAGCAGTGCCAATGGTACCAGGCACCCCTAACTGCCTCTGTGCCTGGGAAGCTGGAGATCCCTCCAGAAAAATACATCCAATCAGTGCTCCATGGACCTTACCCTCCTTTAAATTAACATCACCAGCTGCATTTGCAGCTGAGCATATTTCCTTTCTTTTCTTTTCCACAGCAACACCGAATGAACTCCATGTGGATGGAGGGATTACCCACGCCAACCCTGAACATGTACAAGGACTCCTGTCATCAGTCTGGACTGTAACACTATTGTTGCTGTGCAGGATTAGCTGGACACCTGCATCTTGAGACGGACAAACCAACAGGCTGGATTTATGATGTTCCTACATGCTCTGACAATGCAGTTTCCCTTGACTGATAATCAAGGCACAGAATGGCCGTGGTCCCAAGTTTATGTGAAATATACTGGAAATGTTGGGATTCCTCCCAAAAAAAAGGCCAACCTGAACCTTGCTGTTGTGGTTGTACGTGAAGATGAGGGATATTAAAGAATGAGAGAGAATGGGAGAAAACGGATGGCAAAGGAACTAGAACAACTCATGAAAACCATGTAGTTTCTGAAATATTGGCACTCCAATCAGTGCCTGGGAAGAAACAAAAGTAGGGTGCTGGGCAATCTACCCACAAAATCCTCACTGAAATTTAAACATACTGGGCAGATTATACCAAACCAAAGAACAACTAGAAATCCTGCTCCCAGATATCAGAAACCAATAGTTGGTACAATTGTCCTTTTACACAACCTGTGCTTGCATTGTGTCCACGGGGAGAGCAGGGTGTAGAACTATCCTTTGAGTTCCTGATTGTCGAACTCAAGTTGTGGAATTTGTGTCTGATGGGGTGGCCCTGGATAGAGGGGCACATACTGCCAGACTTAACCAGGGCTGGCCTAAGTTTATCTGCAGCAGCTCTGCACAGGAACATCAGCTTTTATAGGCAGATGAGAATGGAAATCAACACATTCCCTTTTGAAAGGGAATTGAAGGAGACATCATGTTGGAGGATGCAACCTCCAACATCTCAGCCTTCCATTGAACTGTCTATAACATTGGTCCCTACTTAATCAAAAACACAGGTCAAAACCAACTGTTGTTTAACCCAGCAAGGCCTCTCAAAATGAGTTGAATTGTTGATGCAGAACAACGTTTCCACAATCCAAACAACTTGCTCACCATTCCTGAAAACCTCTTGTCCAGGAAAGGCAGCATGGCTGCATAAACAAACCCTCTTTCCCAAAGATGAGCCAAAAGAGATGTCACCTCTCGGAAACAGGACTGGGAGTTCTAAATGGCATCAACTCGGAGGTATCAGTGAACAAACTGGTCACGATAATTGTGACCTGAACAAACTGAAACACCCTCTACAACCTTCCCTTTTGGCTCTGGGAACTAATCAATGGCTTCTAATAGATCTATTACCTCAGTGGGAGGGAATTAATGAAATGACCCCCAACTGATCACAGATGCACTCAGTCCAAACCAATGCTTGGTTAGCTCTTGGTTGTATCCAAGCCCAACTGTGGCTGCACTCAGTGACTGCTGCAATCCTGGGAGAAGGGGAAGAAGGAACCTCACCCACTGAAATTTGAAAGGTAATTTGGGGTAATACAGTTGAATTTCCAAAGAATTTCCGATCCTGGTGACACTTAGCCCATTTTTCCTATAATCCCATCAACAGCACAGCCACAGCTTTTGTGGTAATGATTCACAATGTTTGTATGGCATGCAGCCAACCTTTGCTTCAGGACTAAAGAACAACGAGCTGCTCCTGCCGTGCAGCCAGATCAGCTCCAGACTCTTCTCCTGAAAGGCCACAGAGGCCAAAGCAGGAGTGGGAGGGGGCGCTGCAGTGGCCGGTGCTGTCCCTGCTCCCCACAGCTGAGATGCTCCTGACAGGCACAGGCAGGGCCTTTGGCAGCCCAGGGCAGGGAAACAAGTCATCAACCCCCCCTTGATCTGAGTGTGTTCTTCTGCAAACAGCCCTCTGAGGGGGCTGGATGTGTTTTCCAGAGCTGCACTCAGGCTCTGAGGATTCACCTCCATCATCTCCCCTGTGCTTACCTTTGTAGGACTGCATCTTTCTGAATCCTGTTAGAAAACAAAAAAGCAGACAATGAGTGGATGTGTCCCAGCTTGCTGGAAGGATCCAGAGTTTGCCAACTGTGAGAAGATGACTGAGGGTAAAATTAGAGAAAACTGGGATATTCACATTCCAACAGAAGTTATAACAGCACAGGAATTGTGGAGTGAAATGCAGCTGCTCCTCCTTGGATGGATTGTGCTCAGCATGGCCAAAACCTCTTCCCCAATGACTCCACAGGCACAATCTGTAACCTTAAGCACATGCTAAGGAGAGGGAAAGGAAGGGTGCAGGGCAATGGAGACCCCGGGCAGGCTCTGCAGGGATCCCTGCAGGGAGGGGAACTCGGTGGTGCCTTGTAGCTCATAAACCTCAGCCAAGGGAAAGAGAAGATGTCTTGCTGCTGAACCAGCAACTGGGGCAAAATCGCTCTGCTCAAAGGAACTCGGTTCATTGTCATCCCACTGTCATACTAACACAGACCTCCATCCCAGAGTCACCTGTCTCCAAGGCATGAACATCCCTCACAGAGCATGCACTCTGTATTTTATTGACTATATCATTGAGAGTGAAGGGAGAGGATTTTACACCAAGCAGTACCAAAGTTATGTATGACTGGAGTCATTGAAGCTCCACCTGAATGTAAAGAAATAGTATGAAAGTGAGTCAAGATTGGGGAGAAGTCAGGAAAGAATCCATTGTAACACCTGGAATCAGTCAAAGGGCTGACCCTGTCCTCCTTGACAGGCACATTGATTGGGTAAGAACCACACTGTGCACACAGAATGATTATCTTGGGCTTTCACTGGTGATTAGAGCTTGTCTGGGCATTGCTTTGACCATGTTATTGCAGTCAGATACTGTCACCAGCAATCCTCAGACTTTAACCTCTCACATATTAATAACCAGTTCTACTCTCATTTTGTCAGTCTTCCAGAGAAAAGAGTAGATCAGGGCATGTGATATTTTTGTTTCCCAGCCATGGGGCACGTGCCTCCAACGTGCTCCCTCTGAAGTCCAGGAAAGACTAAAAGCTGCTTTGAGATGAGTTGGGCCTCTCCTTCCTTTTCAGATGGGAAAGAGAGGCCGGAGGAATGGCCACACCATGGGCTAAAGAGGAGATGGGCTTTCAGAGAAAAGGACCTCCTAGGAAAGAAGGAACTTTCCTGCACCAATTGCCCTTGGAGACACTTGTCAGGCTGATTGAGTGCTCCTGAACTGGGGAAAGGGGAGCAGGGCTTGCCTGAGGCCTGAGCCCTTGTGGCAAAGAGAATGTGCAGAACTGGGGGGGCAGGACACTTGCTTCTTAAACTAAAACCCCCCAGTTTTCTGGGAGAAGGCCTGGCTGTACAACAGGACTTAGGGCATGGCCATCACAAGCCTTCCCAAGGGAAGGGCACGTCCCTGCAAACAGGGCAGCCAAAGGCACAGCTGCAGGGAAAGAGCTTGCCTGACATCCCAGTGAGGATGGACAGAGCACAGTCCAGCCTGTCCCAGTCTCCCCTGGCACAGCCCCTGGCCTGGCCTGGCACACTGTTCCTGTGGGCACCCTCCTTCCATCCCCACGTGCACTGGGACATGTGCATGGGCACACTGCCTGGGACGAACACTTGTGAGGGCCTTTGACAGGGCAACCTGTGGGGTGGGGAGAGGGCCAGGTATGGGAACAGAACAGTCCAAAGACTCTGCCAAGGAGCCTCTGCCAAGGTTCCCAACACAGCCTGGTCAGGTGGGCTCTGCCAGTGCCCAGGGGTGTCTGTCACAGCCCCCATCTGCCATGGCTTCATGAGCTGCAGTTCTTCCTTCCCTTCTGTGCTCATGGGGTCCTCCCCCAGGCATTTGTCAGCCCTTGTGGGACCTCTCCGGGTCCAGATGCAGCTCCGTGCACAGGTCTCAGAAGCTGTGAATGTGTGAGCTCAGGAGAGCTGCTGGGGAAGGGTCAGTCCTGCCTTGTCATGGCAATGGTTTCCTGGTGCTGGTTTGGGCCCTGAGCCAGGACAGTCTGACACAGGTTGTCCAGGCTTGGCAGGGCCCTGCTCCAGCTCTAACCCAGGAAGGAAAGCCAAGTGCACAGAGGCACCCCAGCAAGGGCTGAGCACGACTGTGCCCTCCAGCACCACAGAGCCGGAACAGGCACTGGACTGGGGAAATGGGACCTTTGCCCAGCCATGGCTGCAGAGACAGACATCTCTGGAGAGGCCCTTTCCGAGGTGGGAGACACCACTGACACTTCTGGCAAAAAAGGTCCAGCTCTGATGAACGACCCCACTGGAGGCTTGGGAGGATGAGGCCAACGGAGGCAGAGGAAGGGACCCTCTTCATTCAGCACTAGAAAAATCCACCAATCCCATCCTCCTTCCTCATCTTGCCTGTAGATACCATGGTCCAACCAGGCTCTCACCTGCTTTTGGAGGTATCTCTCTTCTGCCTCTCTAACAAAAGCATTCCTACTTGCAGGAATGCTTAGAGTGAGGAAGGTCTACCACTTCCGTGGGCCAGAGCCAGACTCCACGTGGAATTTCATTCGCCTTGTCAGACCAGTCTCACAGGGGGCTGAGAAATGATCTCTTGCAGCAGAGAGTGAAACCAAACCCCTGAAGTGACATGTAAAACCCTCAGCCACTTCACCTGAGCCATCTGCTCAGAGCCTTCCTTTACCAGCACAAGGAACACCCTCTGCCAGAGCAGGTTCCGCAGAGAACTTTCTCACAGGGATTGCCCTCCCAAGGCCTCCCTTCTGAAAACATGAGGTCCTGTGAACCAAGAGCCCTTACCTCGAAATACCACAACAGCACCAGCAGCCAATGCGAGAAGGAATAAAGAGAGTACTGTCCAGAAGGCAGAGACAAATGGAGACACACGGGGAAAAGCAGCACCTTTGGAAAGAAAATATCTGAGTGTCATCAGTGGCAATATTCAGTCTTTTCCCCAAAGTATGAGCACCCACCCAAAGAGTTCCTGTGGAGATGAAGGGACAAATAGTCCCAGTCCTACATGGGTGGGCAGAACGTGCCTTCTCTCGGGATGTGCATCTGGGGCAAGAGGGACCCTGCTCCTTTCTCACTGCAACCTGTCCTGCCTGCAGAGCCCCAGGCTGCTCTGGGATCTGGCTGCACTGGAGAGCTGTCATCATCCCTGGCACTGGAAAGGGCCTTCCAGGGCTCCTGAGACAATGAGCCTCCAGCAAAGGCTTCTCAGGACGATGGGACTCACCTGAGAGGCGCACAGCAGTTTTCTTCTCCATCTGCACCAGCGGGTTCAGGATTTGACAGGTGACTTTTCCCACTTCCTCTCCTGTAACTGTGACTCGACTCCACACACTGAAGAGCTTCCTGCTGTCCTGGTGTATTTCAGTGTCTGCAGACAGAGCCTGCCCATCCTCAGTCACCCACTGGACAGCTGGCTCAGGGAACCATCCGTGTGATCTGCAGCCAAGCTCGAGCCCTTGCCCTTGGGGGCCCAGAAGTTCAAGGAACACTTCCCCGGTACCTTAAAGGCAAGAGAGTTTGTGAGTGGGAGAAGTGTGTTTCCATGGAACCAGCTCTACCTTGGATTCACAGCTCTTGCTTCTTCCAGAGTGTTCTGCCAGTTCCTCTCAGTGCTCAACCCAACCTTTGCAATGGCCTTTCTGAGATCCCCCACTCCATCTGCCACAAATGCCAAATTTCCTTTGGCTGAGAAAGAGCTCCAGCCTGGGATGGGTTTGTTTCTCAGCTCCCCACCATTCCATGGAGAATGGAATGTCAGGGAGAAGGTGTGGGGTTTGTATCCCTCTTTTACAACGAATCTGTAGGAGGCTGGTCCACGTTTGAGGTTTGGCAAAGCAAGACACAGGGCACTAAAGCCCCCTCAGCTCTTCCCTGGCACCTCCCCAGTCCGTGCCAGCACTACAGGTGGGCACAGATGGTCACTGCCCTGGGACTGCCCCAAAGCTGTGCCAGTGTGGTGAGGGGGGATGCACCACACAGGGTTCTGAGTTCCACTGCTGGGTCAGAGCTGGATTTCATAGGAATTTATCCTGGGCAGTAGCAGGAAATGGACCCTGTCTGGAAGCTTTTTCTCTCTCCTGTCCCAAAAGCTTCTCTAATCTCCTTTTGGATGAGGGGATTTACATTAAATGTTTGTGAGAAATTCTTTACTCTGAGGGTTGGGGAGGCCCTGGCCCAGGTTACCCAGATAAACTGTGGTTGCCCCATCCCTGGAAGGGTTCAAGGCCAGATTGGACAGAGCTTGGAGTAACCTGTTCTTCTTGGTGGCACCCCTGCACATTGAGAGGTGGTTGGAACAAGATGATCTTTAAGGTCCCTTCCAACCCCAGTCATTCCATGATTCTGTGCTGGTTTGGCTCAGTGACTCCAGGCTGACCAGCTCCACCTGACATTATTGATCCCAGCACACAAACGATGCCAACTGTCCAGCTGGGGGGAACTGGCAGCCCAGAACATCTCCTCAGCCCAGCTGAGGAGTCCCCAGAGGGAGGGCACCTCTTCCTATCAGTCCCACAGCCAGGGGTGATGAGCACTTGTCTATCTCCCAGCTGGGCTCACACCTCCCCAGCAGGGATTGCTCTCCAGCCCCACATGGCTCATAACAAGGCTCAGGCTGGGCATGGGGCTTGTACAACATCTCTGGGCACAGCAACTCAGCCCCAGTCTCTCTGCAGCTTTACCAAGCTGTTCCTGCCTGCTCCCTTTCACCACACAATGCAGCTGCCTTCCCACAGGCAGTGCAGGCTCTGTGTCCCTGGAATATTCAGCTTTAAAGCTCCTTCCTTCTTGCCTAAAACTACCAGGGCTGCCATGGTCCTCGTGGGCTGGTCAGATCACCAGTTCCCCTGTTGCCTCCTGGGTGGTGGCACATGGGTTGACTTTTCTTGGCTCCTTACAGACCTCTCAGTGACTTGGAAATCAAGTGTCCCACGGATCAAAAGGCAGGAACCGTGTGGCCCAAGGGTTGCTGTGAGTGGGAGGTGACGTATTGGGTCATATGAGGGGCATCAGCTGGCAGACAGTGACCTTTCAGAGAGCTCTTTTCCCTCTGGAAGAGCTTCCCCCTTTCCCCTCCCAGCCCAGGGAGTCTCCAACCTTCAATGCTGAGCTCGGTGAATGTCTCAGCACTCCAGTCCCTGGATATCACAAGGCAACCGTAGATTCCTTCATCTGCTGGCTGGATGTTCCTCAGTGTCAGGGACACGTTCCGAGTGGAGAATCCATCTCCTGGCATTGATGTCCGCCCACGGTATTTCTGCGCTGGTTCACCACCAGACTGTCTGTATGAGTAGATGTTTTCTATCTGCCCATCTGTGATTTTGCTCCATTGCACTTCAGGGTTGTCCAGTGGCTTTGTGGAAGAGATGGTGCAAGGAAGGATTGTATCCTGGCCAACAATTCCCACCACAGTTTGTGGAGAGGTGATCTGGAAATTTTCTGGGGAAACAAAAGGTGAGTGAGCGTTTGGCTGATGGCAAACAGGCACAAAAAAGAGTTAACAACAGTTCAGCTTGTTCTGTTTGCTCTCCCTGTTCTGCTGGAAGAACATTTGAGGAGCACTGGCTGATATCATGTTCTGTTCTGCTCACCAGACCAAAGCGCTTACGACAGAAAGAACAGCTGTGGTGCCCATAAGAGAATAAATCAGGTAAACGAGACACTGGAATAAGAGACAGAAGGCCCAGAGCCACCTAATTGGAGAGGTCAAATCGAGGAAAACGTCTGTGGAAACCTCCAGAGGGATGAAGGCTCGAGGAAAAGACCCCCACAGCAGAAGATGGTGCATGTCTGGAAAGACTCTGCCCAGAGACTCTCCTGCTTATTAATATGTATGTTGGATGGTGTAACCACATGTCTAAAGTGTAGAAAAATGTCTTGCTTTTGCACTTTCAAGCCAAGCAAGTTTGTCCAGTGCAAGCTGGCTTGCTCCCAACATTAAATAAACAAATATCTTGCTGCTTAAAGATGAAAAAAACCCCTGAGCAGTTCACATTCTGAGTTTTTCTTGGCATCAGGCTGGAATCCATCAGAGAATGTACTGGTGTGAAGGACGCAGGGGACTGGGACAGACATTTTTGCCTGTTGAGGAGAATGGGGAACAATTGAAATTTGCAAATATTCACTAAAGACATTGCTCTCTTCTGTTAATGCATCTTCAGACCATGAGACCACAGGGCATCACAGAAAAATGCAAACATGACAAAAATATCAAACCAAACCCACCAGACCTTTGGGGGAAATTCTATTTCAAAAAACCTAGAAAAGCAGAATTAATGATTAGATGAAAATGGTTAGGACCTTTTGTTTCTTTTTATTAAACAGAAAATAATTTTGGTTTGGAACATTCACTCACTTTCTCCTTTTGTTCTTTTTTTTGAGGTAAAATGGGACGTGCAGAAGTTGGAAAGCCCAAAGTAATAGAGTAGAGGGAGATTTCAGGCTGATAGAAGCTGTACAACTTGGGACTATTTTTTTTTAATTATAAAAGCACAAAAGCACGTCCAGAGCCATTTCCTGCAGCTTCCCAGCCTGCCCTGCCCCTTGGCAGCCCTGTGCCACCAGCAGCAGTGCCGATGCAAACTGCCCGTGCAGGCAGGACAATGCTCGTGGAGGGGGGCAGGGCTGGACATGGCAGAGCTGCCTCGGCTCAGGCCTTCCCTGCTCTGCCAGGGCAGAGAAACTCCACCTGGAACGGGCTGAAGGGGCAGGGCTGGACATGGCAGAGCTGCCCTGGCTCAGGCCTTCCCTGCTCCACCAGGGCAGAGAAACTCCGGCTGGAACGGGCTGGAGGGGCAGGGCAGCTCTGGCTCTTTTGCAGTTCCAGTCAGGCCTTCTCAGGAGAGCAGAGCCTCAGCCTGAGCACTTCTGATAATCTGCAGACTGGAATCCCCCAGACAGGAGCAGAGAAGCACATGGAAGTGTTACCTGAGAGAGGGATGGCCGGAAGAGCCAACAGTGTCAGAGCCAACAGGAGCCATCTCCTCTGGTCCATCCCTGCAGTCACAGAGGTGGGACAATTCTGCAGCTGACCTGGAACAGGCACAGAAGGGAAGTTCACAAAGAAGGGAAATCCTGTCCCAAAGCCCTCTGATCTCTCTCACCTGGCACTTCCCATTGGGTGCCATATCTGCAGGTGCAAAGCACTCAGACAGGTGAGTTCAGACATCAAGAGAACTTGTGCCTTTCCAGAGATCTCAATTACCTGTACAGCTTCTGGGAATTTATCTCAGTCCAACATTCTCCCAGGAAGTTGTGACAGGGGATGCAAGAGAGGAAAATTCAACCCAGCCCCCACTGCCTGCTGTGAAACTTGATGGACACCTTAATTAACACAGCAGCTTAAATCTCTGGCCTGGGTTGCATGAGTGTCTCTGTTCATGCCCTGAGGTGGAGGTAAAAAGGAGGAAAACAGAGTTTCCCCTCTCTTGTGCCTACATTTGGAGATGGGGAATCCATGGTGTTGGCTATCCTGAAGTTCCCACTCCCTGGGAGCCCTCAGGCTGCAGAGTGACAGTGCATCAGCTCCAGCACAAACCTGGAATCACTTAGGGAGCTGCACCAGGCTCGCCTTGGCTGCACGGCCTTAAAGATCCTGCCCTGCCCTGGCTCTCTCTGTGCACTTTGGCCTTTCCAGGGCGGGACTGGCAGTCCTTATCTCAGTCCCCACAGCAACACTTTTGGGTTGGTATCTTTATTACTTTATTACTCTTCAGTAGTTCATGGTTAGTGAGCAGTGAGGAAGGTGAGACATCCTGATGGTTTCCAAGCAAGAGTTAATCATCACCCTGCACTGCAGTTCTGGACACATCCCTACTTCCCAGACAAGGGGGCCATAACGTCTCACAGCTACATCTGATGGGACTAAACCAGGTGCAGTTGGAACAGGCCTGGTGGTGGATCAAAGCAGACATCAGTAATACCTTATTCTGGATTGATTCTTGTCCTGGGGTGCCCTGCCATGTCTGGCCAGCTGGGTAAGCGCACGTGGAGTGACAGGGGAAGTGTTCAATTCACCTGGTTTTAATCACAAATTGTCCCTCTTCACTTGCTAAGGAGGGACAGGGACTCCTGGAGGGCTTTCATCCAATTCACCGTAGATCACTAGGATGGGATTTGTCTCCACTCTGATCTCCAGAGCAGACGCTTCTTCCCCTGAGCTGGTTGATCTCAGCTCTGTTTCTGGCACATGGAGCTAAACAGGCACTCAGACATCTCTGTTCTGGTTTTGGATGGGAGAGAGTTAATTATTCTGCAGCCCTGCTTTGCCTCAAGGCCCTGCCCCAGGGGGTCCCTGGGCCCAGCAGCCCTTTCCAGGGGGTAATACCACCCTTCTCTCCTGCTCTGCAGCCTCCCCTTCCAGGTCATCCCGGGACAGCACAGCCAGCTCTGGACCAAAGGCAGCACAACCATCCTCGGGGAAACAAACACCACACCCAGATGGCCACTCCATATCTCAGCTTTTCCCCAGATTCCCCCAGATTTCCTGTCACTTTTCTCTGCCCTCTGAGCCCCCCTGGACCAGCCGTGCTGCTGCTGCCCCAGTTCCCTGTCCCCTGCACCTGAGGAGACGTGGGGCATGAGAAGAGCTTGCTGGGCCCTGTGTGCACAGCTGGGAGGAAGCGAAGGGACTGGTTCCTTTCCACCCGACAGCAGCACCACCTTCACCACCTGTTCAGGAGAGAGAGAAATGAAAGACCCCTGCTTACCTGCCTGAGTCAGCAAAGGTGAGCACTGACATAGGACAGCTGTTTTTCCTCTTGCCAGAGAAACTTCCAGCTGCAGAAGGGAAGGGAAATGAAGGGAAGAATCGAGTTCTGAATTTTAAATGCAGTGTTTCTCGGCTCCAAAGTCACTTTGCTGCCACAAGGTCACATCTCCTCTGCCACATGAGGGCTCTGTGTTGGTGTTGTGGGCAATTAGATGCAAAAGGAGCTTCGATGTTATGGAGAAGTTTAAGACAAGCAGAGATCCTGCCCAGTGCTCAGAGTGTGTCTTAGTTCCAAATCAGGGCTGGATTCAACCTGTTGTCAGGTGAGAACGATCCCCATGTCTCCATTCTGTGGATCAAAGATGAACTATGACCAGTTCCTTCAGGGATTAACTTTGAACCATGAAACTGAAATGAAGAAAGAAACAGTAAAGATTAACTCGGGGTGTGGCTCTGCCTGGAGATCACCTGTCCTTTTTCTGCAAGACTGATGCTTCTTTGCCAGGTTATAGAGGGAATGAAGGTGGGGCTTCCCTGGGATTTGACAGTCAGCCTTGAGAGAAATCAGCTTGCAATGGGACTAATTCTGTTTTTCAAGGTCACATCAATGAACTGAAGTGGTCTTGGATTCCCACTGTCTGTGGCTCTTACTGTCACTTTTCACAGCTGTCTCTTCCCTGAAATACTCTGCCAGAATTATTTCTTGCTTCCCATAGGAATTATATGATATTGGGAAGGTTTGGGGAGGATGGGAAATGGAGCCATTAAAACAAAATTCTCTCCATGAAGGACTGAAAGGAGGAAGGAGAAGGGAAGGTGTTACCCGTGATGGAGGAGGACCAGGTTGGGGAGCCTTAAAGAATTGTGACATAGGTAAGTTCACAGGTTGTCCCCAAAATGTCGAGGGAGCTGCCTGATGACATTGCAAGGCCACTCTTGATTATCTTAGGAAGGTCGTGATGATAGGGAGGGATCCTAAAGAGTGGGAGAGCAAATGCCACCTCTGACTTCAAGCAGAGCAAGAGGAAGATGCAGATAAACTGCAGACCAGGCAACCTCACCACAGTGCTTTGGAAGGTTTCCTCCTGGAAGTCATTTCCAAACACACAAAGGACAAGAAGGTGACTTTGAACAGTCAACATGGATTTATGAAGGGCAAAACATACCCAACCTATCTGAGAGCTTCTACAATGAGATGCTCTCAGATAGGTGCCAAACTTCAGTGAGGTGACCAACTTCATGGATGTGGGAGAGCAGTGGATGTTATCTTGACTTTCTGAGGTTTGTGACAATGTTGGCAGCAACATTCCCACAGACAAGCTGACAAAGGAGGGGTCACACAAGTGGGCAGTGAGGTGAACACTCAGTGAGGCTGTAGAAGCCCAGAAGATCAGGGGCTGGTGTTTGTGTCTAAAACACCAACAGCTGGATGGCCATGGAGCCAGCCAAGGATTGTTGGTAATGACAGTCTGTGAGATGGGGCTGGAGAAGGGGCCACACAGAGCTAGGGCAGCACTTTTCTGGTACAAACATCCTTGTTCTGGCCCCTGGAGAGAAGCACAACACAGCACAGGAGGCAGCAGAGCTGGAGGCAGCACTGCAAGTGAGGTCTCCGCTGAGAGGAGCAGAAGGGCAGAATTCCCCCTCCCCTGCTGCCCACGCTGTGGGAATGAGCCCAGGACAGGGCGGGTTTCTGGGCTGTGACATCACATGGTATTTTAACACTCCAGTGGCACAGGCCGTCCTGGGTCCAGCCAGGGCTACAGACAACACTTGGCAGACAATAATTAAGTTTGGGAAGAAAAGCAGAGGTAAGAGAGGAGAGGCAGAAGTAAAGTATGAATATGAAGCTCTGAGGGTCTGGTGGATGTCTCAGCTGAGCTCAGGCCACAGACATTGCCCCTTTCTCTCATCGTGTGGCTCCACAGCCCCTTCATGTCTCTCCAGCCACCCCTTTGTACCTCCAGGGCTGTCACCAGGCAGCCCAGCCCCATTGCAGGAGGGACTGTGGGAGGCAGAGGTGCAGTCGGGGAGAGAAACCCATGTTTGTTCTCCACGGGAGCAGAAGCAGCTGATCATTGCACACCCCACAGCCCGAGCCCTGTGAGCACAGCAGGGCCTGTGCCCCTGGGTACCTGTGCACCCAGGGGAGCATCGGGGTGGGCACAGGGAAGAGCACACCCAGACTTGGATCACGTGGTTTATGGACACACAGGTTCCTTTGGACACAGGGGATGGAGATGTCTTCACTCGAGGGGCTCACGTCTCCATGTACAATACAGGGAATAGATCTGATCTGGATTTATCCATCAGACATTGTCAATACATGTGTGAGTCACAAAGATGCTTTCGGATCAAGGCATCCAGAGCACATTTCTGATGGGCCTGGGCGTGGTGGAAGGGCTGGGTGTGTTGGCATGGCCAGGGCTTGTGGGGAGGTGTTGCCCAGCCAAGCCAGGTGAGACCAGGAACATCCCCGGGCATGACATTTGCAATGGCACGTGTTCCATCCCACCCACACAACAGTCGGTCAGGATCTGTCAAACTGCACCAAGCAGATGTCTGCACAGAATCTTCAGCTGCCATTCCCTTGGAATATGGAACACAGGTGGGACGCCATCCTGGGGCAGTGAGGCATTGCTTAAAGAACCAATGGCCAGGGAGCACTGCAGAATGGAGAGGATGTGCCGTGAGGTCACAAAGGGGCCCACGGCTCACGGGTGGGGCTGCACTGTGCCACTGTGGGG
>JAWMRA010000217.1:0-18806 GCA_035584735.1 Pseudotriccus pelzelni | reverse complement strand
TCGACCTCAGGGCTGGGCCCACCTCCCTCCTGGGATAAGGCTGGGGTTACCCAGGTCCTGTAAGGTCTCCCATGGACACTTGCTTTTCCATGGTCTTCACCACAGGGTCACTGGGGATAATGGCTTTTGAGTCCATCCCTGTTTCCTGTGGGGTCCCTTCCCATGGGGACAGTCCTTGATAGACCTCTCCGGCGTGGGTCCATCCCTCAGGCACCAGCTCTTCCATTCTCTGCTGTCCTTTAGGGTCACAAATTCAGCTGCACCAGCACAGATCCCTCACCGGGATCACACAGATCTTACCCGAGCCATTTTGCTCCAGCGTAGGTCTCGTCTCCGTGGCCACAAGTCCAGCAAGACTCTGTTTCATCTCAGGTCTCCCACGGAGTCTCAGCTTCCTCATGCATCCACCTATTCCAGTGTAGGCTCCTCCATGAACTACAGGGGGGGGGTCTCCTCACCCCAACAATCTTCCACAGGTGGCAGTGATTTTAATTTTCAGTCTTTTTCCCTGCTGAAGGGAGAGAGAGAGAGAGGGGAGAGGGGAAAGAAGTAGTTCTCCCCGCTTCGCGGTTTCTCTTCTCTCTCCTGCTGCCAGCTCTGACCTTGGAGGTTCCACTATCTCTCCAGCTGGAATTCTCTCTGCAGCGTGTCTTGTCCAAGTTCTTAAGTTTTTTTTCTTCACTCTGTTACGCGTCTGGTCAGGGGCTTCAGTGCTGCCCCTGCCCGGGCCCAGGGCCGTGGAGGAGAGGCCTGGCCCCCCTTGGGGCCTGCCACCACCTCCTACATGGCTTCCCAATTTCACCTGCGCCACAAGCTTCTCTTCCATTTTCTTAAATATGTAATTGGCAAAAGCGTCACCAAAACTTTTGATTGGCTTTGGTCCAGAAATTCACCTGGAGAAACCACTTACAGCCCCCCAGGGAGGGGGGACCTTTGCAAAACCACAACATCCTCCCAGGCTGCCCATCCTTCCTTCCACCCTCTGGAGGCTTCACTGTCAGGCTGGAGTTGGTCCAGGAGCTCCTTGTTCACCCTCCCGGGTGTTTCTGTCCAACTTCCTCCTGCTTGGGCTGGTCACTGCCGAGCCTGAAGTGACTCTGGAATGTCAGCCTTGGGCTTCTCTGCCCTCCAGGGCTTTATCCCATGGGACTCTGTCCGGCAGATCCCAGAGGGGCCAAACTCTGCTTTCCCACAGCCCAGGGTGGGTTTGCTGTGCCCACCTCGCTGTCCCAGGAGCTCAAACTCCACCATTCCACATTCCCTGAGCTTCTCCTTCCACACCAGCCCCTCTTGGTGGGTCAGCACAAGGTCCAGCACAGCCCTTGCTCCTTGTTGGCTCTTCCACCCCTTGGAGAGGGAATTTATCACCACTGGAACCTCCTGGGTCAATTCTGCCCCGCTATGTTAGGTGGGTGAAGCCCCCCCTGAGGAGCAGGGGTTGCAGAAATGAGCCTGGGGGCTCCTGCCTGTCCGGGACCTAATCCAGGGTGTTTTCCTGCTCAGGTGGCCTGCAGAGACCCCAAAAACCACTCCCAGTTGCTTCCAGTGCCCGTGTCTGGTTCAGAGCTGCGCTTGGCTGTGTCAGGTTTCCAGTGGGACTTGATGCTCTGGAGGGTCTTTTCCAGCCCACAGGATCCTCTGGGTGTGTGAGTGCCCGGGACAGGCCTGGGGGAAGGGCTGTGGTGGGTTGTCCCCAGCTGGGCGGTGACACCAGGCCAGTCCTGCCCAGCTCTGGCTGACTCAGCCAGGCCCAGCTCCAGCTTGGCCTGTTCTGTGCAGCCCCCGCTGCTCTTTGGACCTGAAACTCCCAGAAGGTCTTCCATGGATTCTTCCGGAGTATTTGCTCCAGGGAACAGCTTTAATTTATGACCTAAATCCATGTATTTCATCTGTACTTGGAACTCTCCCCGTGAGGAGCTGCAACACTTTCTGCACCAGGGAGGGCCACTGGTGACTGTCCCTGCTGGGTCACAGCCAGAGCTCCCAGAGCTCCCATTCCTGTCAGAGCCTCCTCGTGGATCCCAGGAGCCCACAGGTGACCAAGGGCAGGAGAACCAAATCCACGCTGCAGATGATGGGCCCGGCTGAGGAGCAGCTCCAACAACGTCCAGGTCTTTCCTTGGCTCTTGGGAGCCCCTTTGCTCCTGTTGGAACAACTTTTCCCCCTCCCAGGGGCTTCCCTTGGCTCTCCGTGCCCCTCCCAGCTTTGCATGGATGTCATTCCAGGGAAGGCGTCTCCATCCCTTCCATGCTTGGCTTCAGTGTCCTGGTGATCTGCACCAGTGCTTTTCCAGGAGCGGGTTGGGAACAGACCATTCACTTTTTTCCCACCAAATCCTACTGGCCAAATTCCATCCCTACCTTGCAGTGAGGATCCTTCTCCCAGTTTCCAGCGTTTTAGGGAGAACTCAGGCCCATGGCCCCCCTGGCTGGGCAGAGTAGCTCCCGGAGACGGTTGTTGTGGGATGTCAGCACTGGAATCCTCCAGGGAGAGGAGAGGAAAGATCTTGGCTTCATTCATTTCCTTGGAGATCCTGGAAAACAGAAGAAGGACGTTTGTCAGAAGGTACCAGACACGAGGCTGCTTCCACCTCCTTCCCGATTCCCACCTCTTCATATCCTGTGGGATGGAGTCAGTGCCCTTCCAGCAGCCCCAGCAGTGTTTGGGATGTGGGGGAGACACACCCGTGTCTGGTTGTCTGGAGCAACCTCGGGACATCCAGGATTCCTCCTCCTCCCACTGAGAGACCCCACAGGGGGCTGGGAAGGACCAGAACTTGGGATGGACCAGGAGCTGGGAATGGACAAGTTGGGAATGGACCAGAAGTTGAGGATAATAAGAAGATGGGGGTGAACAAGAATCTGATGATCACAAAGTTAGGAAGGACAAGTTAGGAATGGACAAGAAGACGGGGATAAAAAAAAAGTTGGGAACAGACAAGAAGCTGGAACTGGGCACAGGCAGGACAGTTTTCCCAGCCCAATCCCAGGGATTTTCTGGGCCACACGAGCTCCTGCTCAGTCCGATGGCAGCAGGAGGATGCAGTGACATTTACAGTCATGGGATTTCCCTTCCCAATTTCCCATCACACACATGGAGAACCTGGAAATGGCCAGCTCTCTGCCTGCCGGCAGGACAGGGATGGAATTCCTGAATTTGCTTTTCCAAACCGCCTTTGGCTCAAACCACAGCTCTGTTTGTGCTTCCCCCCATCCTGTGGGAGGGGAGCCAGGGAGCGGTTTCGGATTGGCCAAGGTCAGCCCACGCAGGGAGCATTCCCAGCTTTCCCACAGAATCACTGGCTCCTCACTCCCCCTCATCTTGGCCAAACTTGGCTCCTCCCACCCCTGCTGGGAGCAGCCGACAGGAATCGTCTTCACTGGTTGCTCAAAGCCCACATTTTCCCCCAAATCCCGTGGAATTGTCCCCTTTGCTTCACACATTTACCACTGGAGGTCCTACTCCTGCAGTGGCCACGGAATTCTGGGTTGGGAGGGACCCACAAGGATCAGAGTCCAAGCCCTGGTCCTTCCCTCCATCCAATTCAGCCGCATCCTCCTCTCACCGGCCCTTCATTAGGTGTTTAATTAATCTGCTTCCCTGGGCCACTCAATGGGATTTCTGCCCCCAAACTCTGTGTCCACACACAGTGACCCCCTGGATGATGCCCTGACCTGCTCAGCAACCTCACAGCAACCCCATCCTCAACCAAAGGGTTTGTTTCCATCACTCACCTCCCTCACCCTCCACTCTGAGCCTGGTTTCCTACCTGAGCTCTCCCCATCCCCAGAAGTGCCCCAGGCCAGGCTGGACCTCAGACTGGTCTAGTGGAAGGTGTCCCTGCCCATCATGAGATGATCTTCAAGGTCCCTTCCAACCCAAACCTGAGATTCCTCAGAGCAGGCACTTCCTTCTTCCTCCCCCCTCTAAACCCACTGGAGTTTTTCACACCACCAGGACTCATAAAAATAAGGGCAGGTGGGGCTGGCAGAGCTCTCCAGGATCCACCCCCAAAGCAACACCCTCCACCAAACCCCTGTGGGCAAGAAATGAAAACCTGCCGGTGAAAATCAGATTAAAACACAGAAAAGAATGACACAAAATAACCCCGGCGAGCAATGACCCCGCAGGGAGAGCAACCCCCAGGGTTGGTGATGGTCCCTTATAAACCATAAATGGACAAAGAGGAGAAAAACCAGTGACAAATTCTGCTGGGAACAAATAAAAAGTTATTAATTGTTGTCAGGGAGAGGGAGGGGCTACAGGAGGACAAAAACACAGAGGGTGAGGGTCCAAACACATCCCACCCTCCAACTGCAACCAAGGTACCATCAACGGGGGTGGCACGTCCAGGCCACACCAAACCCAAAGACACCCACCAAGAAACCCGACTGTCAGCGTCGAGAAATTACTGTTAACGGAGTTCTGGTTAAAAAAAACCACCCCCCCTCCAAAGCAGGCAAAGCCCCACATTGCACAGCTGGCCAAGGCCTTATAAAGGCTCACAGTAACCACAGGCAGAGCCAGGAACCCTCAGGGCCGGCCCAGGGCTCTTTCTCCAGGGCTTGGATAAATATCTGCATCGTCACGGCCCGACAGTCCAAGTCCAGATCCCTCAAACACATCCATGAACCCACCGGCCAGTCAGGACCTGTTTGCTGACAACTGTTCCCAAGCATTCCCAAACCAAAGTCCTCATGGATTCACCCAGGCAAGTTCTCAGGCATTCCCAAACAAAAGTTCTCATGGATTCACCCAGGACAGTCCTCAGGGATTCACCCAGGACAGTCCTCAGGGATTCACCCAGGACAGTCCTCAGGGATTCACCCAGGACAGTCTTCATGGATTCACCCAGGACAGTCCTCAGGGATTCACCCAGGACAGTCCTCAGGGATTCACCCAGGACAGTCCTCACACACGAGGCAAACAGCCCAACCCCATCAACCACCGGGGCTCCCCACTCTGCACCAGGCCCTGGGATCCCAAAATGCCTCTGCCAGGAGCGGCCCAGACCCCTCCGAGCCCCAACAGGGGCCTGTGCTGGGGAAGGTGCTGTTGGTGGGGGGGTGTCCCAGGGGTGGGATCGGACGGTCCCGTCTCCCAGCGTTCCGACAGGGAATTCCAAATACACCCACAGCTTGGAATGCATGAGGCTGCTCCAGCAGCCAGGAATGTTTAGTTCAGTGAGGGGTTTCTCCTCGGAGGAGGAGCTGGGGAGTCTCAGCTCTGCTGCATCTCCCTCCTCATCTCCTCCAGCGCTGCCTCCCGTTCCCGCAGAAGCTGCTTCAGCCTCCGGATCTTCTCGTCACGGATCGTCTCGTCCAGGTCTGGGGGAGCCACAGGGAAAGCGTCATCCCTGAAAGAACCTTCCAGAAGGGAATCAGCCCCCCCAGGAGTCACCAGCTCCGGGATCTCCGAGTCCGAGCTGTCGCTGCAGGCTGGGGGTGTCCCCAGCTCTGAGTCCCTCCCTCGGGAAGCTCCAGAGGATCCCGTGGGAATACTCGGCTCTGGGGAGGCTGGAGGGGGTGAAACGCTCCTGGGAAGGGCATTGGTGGGTTCTGAACTTGGGCTTGGGGAGGATCTGGCCGAGTTTCTCCTTCTCTTGCCACTCTCCGACAGGGGGGACGATTTGATTTTCCTTTTCCTGGTCAGATCCTGCTCTGGATCCACAACGACCTGCTTGGGCAGGAACACACAAAACACTGGATCAGCCCCAACTGTGTTCAGGGAGCACAAACCACGAGTTCTCTGCTGAAACTCCTCAGAATTCCTTTAGCAAACGGACACCTTTCTGTGCTCTGTATTTTTGTGGCCGAGATTCCCGGTTAAAAATTCCAGACCATCAAATTCCCTTCTGGAGGTGGAAGGACCTGCACACCCACCTTTGCTGGGCCTGCCCATCATCTCCCATGGCTGCTCAAGTTCTTTAACACAAGAGCAGGACAAAGACCTTCTAACCTGATGGGAAAACTCAAAATGAACCAGAATTCTTCATGTTTAAATTTTCAAAAAGCTCCACCACAGGAGATGTCCATTACCAGGGGAATTCCCTCAGATATCCCGGTATTTAAATCATGGAATTATGGAATGGGTTGGGTTGGGAGACACCTCAAAGCTCATCCAGTTCCACCTTCCCAGTTGGCTCCAGGTGGCTTTGGACACTTCCAGGGATGGGTTTAACCTTAAGAGCAGCTTTAAATCAGCTCAGTTTTAGCACAGGATTAGCAAAGCCTGAGAGCAACTTTGGTTGGGCTAGGCAGGGTCACAGCAAAGGAAATGCAGGACACTGGCTGAACTTTGGATGGATAAAATGCTCCCTGTGCATTGGGATGGAAGCTGCCCCTTCCAGGAGCATCCAGCCAAGTTCTCCCAGTGACAAAGGATGAAGTTCTAAAGATTTGTAGCTCTGAAGACTGGGCAGGGCCACAGGCGAGTTTATTTTAATCTGTTAGTTCTGCTTCAGTTCTAAGAAACCCACAGACTTGAAATGATGGCACTGGCTGATCTCAAACTCAACTGACACGATTTTTAATTAATTACCAATGATGGTAATCACGAAATTATCCTCCCATTCCTCTGCTTGTGCCCCTGCCCTGGGGGTGCAGAGGTTGAACACCAACCAGGACAAGAGGCCCCAGCTCCCCCCAGGACCATCCCTAGGCCTGTCCAGCCACCATCAGTGGGGCCAAACTCCTCCAAACCATTTCTTGTCCAAATTCCCTCTGGTGGAGCCCCAAAAAAGAGCAGACATTCTCAGCTGGTGCTCAGAACCCCCAAATTCTTTCTGGGAACAATTCAGCCAACGGTTCCCGGTGAATCCAGAGCTGGGGGGCTCCCAACAACCCCCAGCCCTGCACTGGCAGGGTCCAAGGGTTTAGCCCTGAAGTATTCCCAGGTACCTTCTCCTCCTGGACACACTCCTGAAGGCAGTTCCTTATTTCCACATCCAGCGAGGAGGAGCTGCAGGAATCCCTTTTGCTCTCCAGGCTGTCGCTGGAACAGCCCCTTCCTCCCGGCTCCTCCCAGGACTCCCCTGTTACTGGGATTCTCCTCAGGTAAACTCTCTCCTCCTTGGACAGCCCGAATCTTTTCCTCAATTCCAAGTACTGCTTCCAGTGGGGCTGCTCTGGGGTTTGTGTTTTCACCGTTCCCAGGGAATCCATGTGCTCCCACCGGATCTGAAACACAGAAGCAGCAGGAGAGCCATCAGCCCCTCTCCTGCTCTCTCCTTCTCTCCATAACAACAGATACAATACAGAAATATGGAAAAAGAGGTGAGGGAAGGAGAGGAGAACATTGGCTGGGTCTGCCCCCCTCCAAGAGCCTCATTTAGCACAGAGAATAATTTTGGTCAATTATGCACATTCTCAGAGGTCTAACACTCATTAATGACTTAAAACTCCATTTTAACCCCCCCAAAACAATGAAAATCCATCATGGAACATCCAGAAAACGTCCAGTCCAACCAGCAACCACAGAAATCAGAGGAGCAACAAAAGAATCCCCCGTTCTCCACCTTCACATCCCCGAGGAAGAGGAGGGAGGAGCAGGTGGTGCCTCTGCTCTTTCAGACCCAGGGCAAGGCAAATTTCGGGGCTGAAAGCAGCACTTTTGCTCCATTGTCTAAAGGAAATGCAGAAATAAACTGTATTTCAAGCATTTTTCAGGTGAGGGACACGCAAGACAGGGAGGAAGGAGCCTGGAGCTGACTGTGCCCTGCCAGGAGGACAAACTCTGCTCCTCCAGCTCCTTTTCCCCTTGGGAAGCTGCAAACTTCTCCACCTCACATCCCACCTGCAGCCCAAAGCTGTGCTGGGAACGTGGGAGGATCCACCTTGGAGAGCTCAGACCACGACCAGCCCCCTTGGAGCTCCGATTTGTCCCGTGAGGGGATAAAACCTATCTGTGCTGGGCCCCTTTCTCTTCCTCCTGCACTTCTCACTCACACAGTTCGATCCCAGTAGGGAGAAAAAGGCCACTTATGGGCCAGAACCAACTCCAGACCAGGATCCCTGGTGACAAAAATCCGTGAAGTCCTCAAGGGCCATTCTGTCTCCTCAAACCCCATCGGGGACTGAGGAGGGCGTTAATTGGCAATTAAATTACCTTGGGCCAGTCTCCACTGGGAGCACGTTCCTGCTCACCCTGAGGTGACACAGCCCCTGCTGCTCTGGGGTGGGGGTGACTCTTGTCTCTGCCATGTTGCCACTGTGTCCCCAGAGCCGGGGCTGGGCCGTGTCCCGTGGGTGGGACAGGGCAAGGACGCCCCTGGATGGCACCCGGATCCTGCTGCTCAGCACTGGGCATCACCGGGGCCACGGGGGTGCCTTTGGAGTCGTCTGGGGGCGAATGTTGGGGGTCTGCATGTGGGTTGGGGTCCCTCTGTGCCAGCAGCATCCCTTTGCTCTTGGATAGCACCAGGTTGACCACTTTGTTGGTTATTTTGTTGACAGCAGAGGAGTCCATTCGCTGGGGCGTGTCCTTCCTGAGAGAAGCCTCCGAGGAGGAGGGGGTTTGTCTTTCAGCCTGGGCTGACAGGATGTCAGACCCTCTCTTGGTCAGCAGATAGACCTTCCCGTTGTACATGACCAGGGCGTTGTCCTTGAGCGGCGCGAGCTTGGCCTGGCTGCTGCCAGGACACAGGGGCAGGATGTTGGCAGAGCTCACCTCCACGTTCTTGGTGTGTGACAAGCTCTTCAGGATCTTGGAGGCCACGTTGTTGGAGGATTTCACGGGGATCAGACACGAGGTCGAGACAGGGGCGGCCTCCTGCACAACCCACTTCATGGGGCTCTGCCGGTGCTGCCGCCCCGCGGGCGGGGCAGGGGCAGGAGAACCAGCCCCCTCCGGGGCTGCTGTCAGCAGCAGGGCCTTGGGACCCTTGGGGCCGCTTTGGGGGCAGAAGGCCTGCAGCCGTTTGGGGAGCACCTGGGGGGTTCTCACGGTGTTCACGGGGGACACGTAAATCACCGTGGGCGTCCTGGAGCCGTCGGCGCCGCCAGCTGCGGCAGCCAGGATCCTCTGCTGGATGGCAGGGGGCAGCACGGAAGCCGGCACAGATTTCACCTCTGCATCCGCCGGGATCTGCAGGTGGTGGCCTGAGGGCAGCACCGGTGACTTGACAGTCATGGGGAGCGGTTTGGTTTTGACCAACATGTAGGCCGGGCTGCTCTGGGGCGACGAGCTGGACACGGCCACGTCCTGCACACACCCCCTGTCCATGCCCTGCACGTGGGCACTTGGAACCGAGCCCTCCTGCTCAGAACCTGCCCTGACACCCTCCTGCTTGTCTAAAGTCCTCGTCAGAATAATCTTCCCGGGATTAGGAGACTGGAAGATCTTAACGGATGAAGGCGCAGCAGAACTGCCGAGCTGGGTCTGAAAGGTGAGATGGACGGGGGCAGGGACATTCCCTGCGGGGCTGTTTGGCATGGCTGGAGCCTGAACTAGTGGCACAAAGCTTCCCGAAGGTTTGGAAATGGGGAGCAATTTCAGGAGGTTTTTCCCATCTGGTCCCGTGGTCTGAAGGACTCGGTACATGCAGCCTGCGATGCTTGACAAAGAGAGGGGGGAGAGAGAGAAAACGAGAGGCAGGGTGAGTGAACACAGCACAGACACTTCAACTCAGCAGCAGCAGCAGGGAACTGCACACCCAGGGCCACCCCAGCACCAGCCAGAGCTTCAGGAGCTTCGGGAAATTCAGAAGCTTCTTCCTGCCCTGCCCACGGAACGCTCTGGCTTTGCATCTCCCACCACCACTGATCGGCTGGAGACACTGCCCAACTCCTGCCCCCCCCAGCAGCCAGAAATGGCAACTTTTTCACCTTAAAAATATGTGAAAAGTCCCAAGGAAAACCCTCACTTTATCCTCCTCTTCCCCTCACAAGGAATTATTCTGAAAATGAAACCGTCGCCTCCTCTCCCATCTCCCTGCCACTGTTTCAATCCTTCCTGGGTGCTGGGAACCAGGAATTTCAGGAAAGCTCCAGAAAACCACAAGGCAGATCAGTTGCATGGCAAGATGGAAGCAGAAATTACTTCAGGCACACACAAAAAACCCCAGCAATTCAGAAGCAGGACACGTTTACTTTGTGGGACAGGGTGGAGATGATCAACTCCTGTGCCCATGTGTGCTCCTTGAGACACGGAAAGCAAAGCTGGCTCATCCTCAAAGAGATGGAAAACCCTCCAGTGCCACCAGCTTTTGAACATTTTCAAGGACAGGAGGCTCAGTCTGGGAAGGAAAAGGCTTCAAAAACGAGAAAGACACAGAAACAGCACCAGGGACAGCGGGAGTAAACAGATTGTTTTGCAGGTGAAGGGACTCAAACCAACAGACAGAGCCTTGTCAGAACACAGGCAAAGTTGGGACTGCTTCAAATGCCAGGATTTTGGAGTCCATGGCAAGACAGAGAACCTTTCCCAGCCCACGGGGGTTTTCCTGAATGCAGGACCTGCCCCCAGAGCTCCTGAGCTCTCAGGAGGACGATCTCACTGTGAGCCAAAGTTGCCCTCGCCGGGACAGAAGACACCAAACCACGGGGACGTGGTTTCCTGGTCCTGACAGATCCAGAGGGATTACAAGGCAGAGCTGTCAACTCGACCTGGAGTCACCAAGAGCATCAGCCCCACCCCTCGGAGTTCCTACACCAGTAAACTCCCGGAGAACGTGGATGTGGGATTAGTCCTGGCCCCAGCCAGGGGCCACTGGGGCTGGTTCTGCTTCCCTGCAGGGAATTCTGAAATGGCTTTTTCCCTGTCCCTTTGGGCTTGGAACGGTGCCTGGGAGGTCTCAATCCCGTGTCCCACCGCTGGACCCTCTCCAGGAGTCGGCCAAGGCGTTGCCTTTCCCCACCAAGTGACAGGGATGTTCATTCCCAAGGCTGGGCCGTTCCTGCTGAACCCGGGGGTGACCAAACACCCCCCACTGTCTGTCCAACCCAGAACCTCCTGCCCTGGGACCTTGGAATTAACCCCCACACCCAATATTGGGGGCCAGAGCCTCATTTGTGGGGCTTAATGTGTGAAAAGGGAGACTCTTGCAGGAAGGGCCGGTGTGGTGGGCGGGAACTCGGCGGGTTTCTGCCTTTCACCCCCTGCGGGTGGCTCTGGTGGAAGGCGGGAGAAGAAAATTGAGCTGGATGTTCTGGACTCAGAAGGGAGAGCTGAGAAGGAGCAGCACTGACAGCCAGAGCTTGGCTCAGACACAGAGTGAGCAGAAATCCCAGCGTGTTTGAACACAACGACAGCAGAGAAAGAAGGTTTTTTGGAGCACTTTGAACCTCGGGAGATCAGCAGCTCCCGGGCTTTGGATCTCCTGGGAATTCCTCAACAGCCTCACGATCCACAGCCTCAACTCCCCCTTTGATCCGCAGGAATCAACACCCAGGAGGCAAATCCCAGTGGGATTTTCCGGCAGTCCCAGGGGAGCTGCTGGTTTTCCAGAGAGCAGACAGCACTTACCTCCACCCCGACTAACTAGGGCTGCCAAGGGGCACTCGGAGCGGAACAACCGCACTCCTGCACCTGCCAAAGCAAGGGGACACCTCTGACTGCAGGGCAGGAGGGAGGAACAGGATCAGAGCAGGAGGAAGCCAGAGAAGCAGGGAGGGAGGAGCCAGAGCACATTCCCACGGCAGGTTCTTCGGCGGGATCGCAGCGTTCCCACCCGGAGTCGCTTCGATGGGCTCGGGAAACTGAGACTGGCCACGCTATAAACGGGATTTTGGAGGTTTTGGGGGAAGAAGCCGCCGGTTTGATGAGCTCCAGGACCGCAGAAGGCAACTCTCAGCTGTTTTATGTCCGTGGAAGAGAAAGAAACTCCGGAGCGGCAACGGGCTGGGAAATCACAGGTTGAGCACTCGAAGCTCAGGCACTGCAGAACCCCCAGAAGTAACCCCAAAAAAACAGGGAAAAGGGAAGGAAACACTCCGTGAGATCCTGAGGAGTGGGATTCCCACTCAGACACCTCCAGAAGAGGAAGGGAAGGACCGTTGTCAACATTCTGGGGGATGTTCAAATGGAAGATGTCACTCTAACAACCTCACACCAGAAAGACTTTCCCAGGAAACACGAGGAAATCACCAAGGTTCACGTTGCCAAAAGAAAATAAAGCATTTTCACCATTTTCACCTGTTTTTTGAGTGATGAAAAGGAGAGTTAAAAATTATTTTACTCCAGTTTTCAGGCCACTGTTAATCTGAATTAATGGATCTTTAGGAATCCCATAATTTGAATTTATCTTTAGGAATCCCATAATTTGAATTAATAGATCTCTTTAAGAATTTCTTCAGCAGAGGGAAAAAATTCCACTTGGAAGGACTTTTTAGGGGGGTTATCAGATCAGATCCATTGGGTTTAAGATCAAGTTAATTCCTTTTCCTAAGAAAAAAATAATAACAGGAATTCTGGTTTATGCCAAGTTGTCCTTGAGGATTTTTCCCATCGTTCCTAGAGTTTCCTTCCTCCTCTTCATCCTCCTTCCCCTCCCTCAGCTCCACAGAATTCCCGTTTTCTTGCCCAGACACACCCATTTATTGTCTAAACTCCTCCTGTTGTTCATCCTTGTCACCAAAGCAGCACAAAACACAAAATACTGAGCATTTAAACTTCCACTCTCTGTCTCTTGTGGTTCATTAACAAATATACTTTGGGATATTTCCAGGAAATAAGAACCATTGATCTATCCTGAATAAATTCAATCCCCAAATCCAACCCATCAGGAGGTGAAATCCCTGGGAAATCCTGACCGTGCCATGACAAATAAATCGGATTAAAGGGACAAACTGGCACCAGTTGCAATTTTCCTGCAGAGCTGCCAGAACAAATGATCCCCCTTGGAAAAACAGGCCCCTTTTCCCTCTGCCTTCGCTCCCGGATGTTGGCTCAGACCCAACTTTCACCTTCCATGGACGGGAATAAATCACCAGGAATTTCAGCCAGGATTTGTTTGACTGGGACCAGCTGGATCCAGGAAGAGGCAAAATAACATTTATTGTAAATTGGAAAAGCACCCCCAGGGACAAAGTGGAGTGAATGGATTGCAGTTTGTATCTATTGAGTTTATATAAGTGTATCCAACCTGCGGGTTGGCTGAATATTGTAATAATAGTAATAATAATAATAATAATAATAATAATAATAATAATAATAATAATAATAATAAATGTCTATCTATTTATTTCATATAGCTGTATCCATTCCACATATTGGTTGAATATTGTAATAAAATAATAATTATTATTATTATTAATTAACTAATATATTAATAATTATCATAATATGATTTTTGATATTTTATTTATAATTACTACAATTCATGTTGCAATTATTATTGTTACTATTAATACTTAATAAAAATAAATTATTGCTGTTGTTGTTGTTATTATTATCTAAAGAAAATCAGGATATGGATGTTGATTCCACAGGAATCCTGCCCAGAATTCCCAGCCATCCCCAAGGCCCTGAGGTTTTCTCCTAATCCAAAAGCTTCCAACAGTGACACAAAAAGCACTTTGTGTCCAATAATCATGTCTGGAGACTCCTCCAGCTCTGGGGGATGTTCCCTGGGAGCAGAGAATTCCAGGATGTGCCAGGAAAGGCTCCCTGAGCTCAATCCATGAGCAGATTCTGCTCCAGCCACAAAACCCTCGGGAGAACCCAAGGCCATCCCAGGGCAGCCCCAAAACTTGGCCCAAACCCCTCCCGGAGGATTCCAGGGACAGGGAAACCAACCCTGGGAATGTGGGCCTGGAGCGCTGGGAATGGCCCTGGCAGGGCCAGGCTGGGAGAACCAGGGATTGGGATGGGAGAGGTGGGAATGAGCGAGCAGCTGGTGCCAAACTGAGCCAGCAGAGCCCAGGGACGGGAAGGGAGCTGGGAAGGGGCTGAAGAATCCTGAGGGAGCTGGGAAGGGGCTGAAGAATCCTGAGGGAGCTGGGAAGGGGCTGAAGAATCCTGAGGGAGCTGGGGGGGCTCAGCCTGGGGACAAGGAGGCTCAGGGGGGACCTTGTCCCTCCAGAATTCCCGGCCAGGAGGGGGGAGCCGGGGGGGGTCAGGCTCTGCTCCCAGGAAACAGGGACAGGAGGAGAGGGAACGGCCTCAGGCTGTGCCAGGGGAGGGACAGGTTGGATAATGGAGCCCTGGAGCTGAGCAGAGCTCAGACCCTATGGAGTTCACCCTGAGGGAGGAGGAAAAATGGGATCACTCCTGTGAAATTCCCACAGAATCCTGCAGGTGGAGGAGAAAAACTCTTTAATTGTGCCCAGTTATTGAATCCATCAAACTGTGCTGGATCTTCCCCCTGGAAAGAAAAGATCCCATCCTCCCCAGGGGACATCCCTGAGCTGCTGCAGGGTTTGGATTCATCAGTTGATCTGACTAATAACATGATCCCACAGTTCTGTTGGATCTGGGCAGGGAATGAGCTCCTCAGAGAGCAGCTGGAGCTGCTGGAACAGCTCCAATAAATAGCCAGAGGTCAGTGTTGCTCCAGAATTCCCCAGGAGGAAGCAGGAAGTGTCTCCAAGCCAGGGGGGCAGGAAAAGTCAGTACAATCAACTCAGCAGGGAATGATGAGCATGGAGTTCTGTGCTGGAGTTTTACTGAAAAACAAACACCTGGTGTGGGAATGGGCTTGTGGAAGAGCTGGAATTCCCATCTGGGGAAAGGAAAAGGGGATTCTGAACTGCAGGAGGAGATTCCATGGTGGAGCAGCCCCATGAATCACTTGGTTCTCCTGGTTTCCAGCACGGGAACTGGTTCCTGTGGGCTGGGGGCTTGAGCTTGTCCTGTGTGGGTTCAGCTGTGCTTGGGAAACAGGGAATGTTCTCCTGCACATCCCAAAAATCCTGCTGGAATTCCCTGTGTCTCTGTGGGGGCAGATCTGATGCTTTAGGAACATCCACTGTGCCTTTAGTTTGAGGCTCTCCAAGATGGGCATTCCTGCCTCGTCCCAGTCCTGGGATCCTGAGCAAGAGCTCCAGGGAACGTTTGAGGCTCTCCAGAGCGTTGGGGAATATGGTGCACAAATCCTGCAGGGAATTTTCCTGCCCTTCCCTGGAGCCCAGGTGGGATCACTCACTCTGGTTTTCCGGGTCCAGGCTTATCCCAGTTGGATCCAGGAGGTGCAGGAGGGATGTGGGGGCTGTGGGAATGTCCCCCATCCAGGGGAGTTTGGAGCTGCAGTCTGCAGGGCAGCTGGGAATCATGGAATGCTGGAATGGTTCGGGTTGGAAGGGACCTTAAATGTCATCCCCGTCTTGGAGAACTCCAGGTTTTCCCTGCACTTCTTGCTCTGGATCCCACATAGATCAGTTTTCTGGTTTAATGGGTGTTTTCTAGCCCCACAACTCCTGGTTTTTGAGGTCAGGAGTGTTTTCCTGCTCTGCTGGGATTTGAGGCTGTTGATTATTTAGTTGACTATTTCATGGAATATTTAACATTATTATGTTAATAATAATAACAGTAATAACAATAACAATGAGAACAATAACAGGAGTTTCTGTGCCGAGGAGGAAGAGGAGGGTGGTGCTTAAAGAAACCCCCCCTGGAGCTTCCCAGGGTGTTCAAACGTGCAATAAATCCATGTATTTGAGGTGATTTTGATTCCAGAGCCATCTCCAGTGGAAGGGCTCAGTTCCTGTTCTTGGGAGAGTATTTTCCCAGGAAAACTTGGTTTGGGTTTCCCCAGCAGGGCTGGGTGTAATTAGTGCAGCATTCCTGGGGGATCCAGCACATGCCAAGGTGGCCCCTCTTGCCCTGAGCCCCAAATTCAGGGCTGGATTCCCAAATCCCTTCCAAGAACAGGGAGGACAAGGGGGTAAGAGCTGCAGTTGGGAGCTTAGGTGGGATTTTATCGGCCTGAAGTCCTAAATATTCCAGCTGTTGGTTGGTCGGTGCAGTTTGAACCCACCTGAAAAGTCTTTTCCTGCTGGTAAAAAAGCAGATTTCTGGCAGTTTCCATGAGTGGAGGGGGGTCTGTGCCTCTGTTTGCAGCAGGGCCTGTTTATTTCTCATATTTTAAAGTTTATTGATAAATATTTTAAATTTTATTGATAAACTTATTGATAAATTTATTTTGTTAATTTATTTTTTGTATTTTATTTATAAATTTAATTACCTGTAAAGATTATGAGTCTAGGATGCTGTGATTTTATATAAAGATTATATAAAGATTTTAAATGTATAGGTTTATAAATTTATAAATTTATTTTATTTCATGTATTTTATTTATAAATTTAATTATTGGTAAAGATCACGAATCTAGATTCATAATCTTTACAAATAATTAAATTTATAAATAAAATACATAAAGTGATTTTATATAAAGATTATAGAAAGATTATAAATATGTAGGTGTGTTTATAAATTTATTTATATTATTTATACATTTATTTATTTTATGCCCTTTATTTATAAATGTATTTATTTGTAAAGGTTTTATTTAAATATTATATAAAGATTTCAAATATAGAATTTATTAATGAATTTATTTATAGTATTTATTTTCATATTTTATTTATAAATATATTTATACATATTTTAAATGTGTATTTAATTTGTAAATTTATTTATAAAGATATTAAGTTATAGGTTTTATTATATTATTTGTATCACTTTTAAAAGATTTTATTTACAAATATATTTATAGATATTTTAAATGTGTGTTTTAGTTATAAATTTCTTTACAAATATTTAAAATTGATTTATTTATAAATTATACGCTTTAATTTTAATATTTTTATTTATAAATGTATTTATAAATATTTAAATATATTTATAAATTTGCAAGTATTTTAAATATACAGGTTTTATTTGTAAATTTATATTCTTTATTTTCATCATTTTACTTACAAATTTATAAATATTTCAAAGGTGTTTATAAATTTAGTTATCTAAAAATGTTTTTACTATATAGGTTTTTTATTTCTGAATTTATTTCTATGCTTTATTTTCATCTTTTTATTTATAAATCTATTTATAGACATTTCAAATACATTTGCTTATCAGTTTATTTACAGATATTTTAAATCCACTTTTATTTACAAATTTATTTCTTTATAAACTTACAGATATGGGTTCTTGTCCATCTTTGTTCCTGCCCTCAGTCGGGCTGACAGGGATGCATTCAGGGGACGGGGGGGATCCCTGAGCAGGTCCTGGCAGTTCCCTTTTCCAAGGAATAAATGGATTTAGTGGCACCTAGGGGCAGGGGAGGGCCCCGGGCTCTGCCTGGGTGTGCCTTTTATGTGCTGCTTTGTGGCATTTTTATGATTTATTTAGGATTTGGTTATTATTTATTTATTATTGATCATTTATTTTTATTTTGTATATTTATTTCAATGTAGTTATTATTTATTATTATTATTTTAATATTATTTATCTAGTATTTATTAATATAATTTATTATTCCTTATGATACCTGTTTAATTCCAAGCAAGGAATTTCATTCCTTCCATTCCCTCATTTCCCCCTGATGTGTTGGGTCAGCCCCTGCATTCCCACAGCTCCGGGATGGTTTCCGGGTGTAAAGCCCCATTCCCGTTCCCATTCCCGTGTTCCCTTTGCTTTATTGGGGTCATCGACCCTGGTTTGGATGGATTTTGGGGATGGCAGATCCTGGGAAGCTCCCCCTGGGAATCTCTCGGGAAGGGCAGAGTTCCAGGCAGGTTCCCAGGTGTAACCGCCATTCCCGTTCCCTTTGGTTTATTGGGCTCATTGGCCCTGGTTTGGATGGATTTGGGATCAGGGATCCCGGGAATCCCCGGGCGGGCTCTCAGGAGTGTCTCTCCATGCGTAGATTCGATGTGACAGAGTCCGTGCTCTGCACTGTGGCCATCCAGCTGCTCTCGGGAATTCTGGGACCCTGGGTCTGGAATTACACGGTAAAACGTTCCGGGATGTGCCCGAGCGGGAACAGCACCTTTGTCAGGCACTGCCCTACAAAAAAACCCCCTTTTTTTGGATTTCCCAGCTTTTTCTGGTGCCACACCCATGCTGTGACACCAACCCCAGGCAGGGAGAAATTCCATTCACTGGAAAAAAAACAGCAGGAAAAATTCAAATCCACTGGAAAAATATATTTCACAAATATCTTTTTAAGTATTAAAAAACCAGCGGGGAAAAATTCCAATTAACCTGAAAAAAAGGTATTTAAAATTTTAAAAAAAAATATTAAAAAACAGGTGGGAAAAAATTCCAATTGACCGGAAAAAATGTATTGTTTTAAATTTTTTTAAAAATATATGAGTTGGTTTTTTACTCAAGAGCTTCCTGTTCAACACAAAAGGTTGAGTTAAAGATTCTTCTCTATTTTTTCCCAGATTTTGCTTCCCCTTAACACCAAGCAGGAGAATCTCTGAGGGTGGGAATGGAATCATGCTGGAACTATTTCAAGTTGGAGGAACTCTTTTGCTGCTATCATTTCAACACTTCCCCACCAGAAACAAGAACTGTTTCACTCTTATTTTTGGTTATTTTATTTTATTCTTATTTTTATTTTATTTTATTCTTATTTTATTCTTCTTTTCCCCTTGTTTTTCCTCTTTCTTCTTCTTCTTCTTCTTCTCATTCCCACCATCATTATTTGCACATTAAATATTATTTACATAGAACATTACTAAATAGTATTATTCTTTTAATAATAATAATAACAACCTGGAAGGATCAGGTGCCAGAAATGCCATGAATTTAAAAATGCCCCTCCCCACCTTCCCAGGCAGGAATTTCTTCCCAATCTCCCATCTCTCCCTCCCTCTGGCAGTGGGAAGCCATTCCCTGTGTCCTGTCCCTCCAGCCCTTGTCC
>JAWMRA010000216.1:0-18904 GCA_035584735.1 Pseudotriccus pelzelni | reverse complement strand
ACCAGCACCCCTTCATCGACCCCACACCCTCCTGATGCTCAGAGCTCAACTCCTATTACCCCTTCTGCCACCCCTACTCCCCAAGATTCAGGCTTCACCCCTCAGCCCACTTTGTTAACCCCGTTTGCTCAGCAGCAAATGTCTCTGAGCCAGGCACTGCCTGTAATGACCATTCCTCTTTCCACCATGGTAACATCCGTTACTACAGGAACAACCTCCACCCAGGTCATGGCAAACTCTGCAGGACTTAACTTCATCAATGTAGTGGGCTCTGTGTGGTAAGTCTTTTATTATGATGGTTTCTTAATTTGCCATGGGTTGGTTGGTGGGAGGGGGAGAGCGGTCCAGGACTGTCCACCATCCGTTAGAGTAGATATATTTCAGGATCTGCAATACAAAAAGGTCACTCAGTTTTTGTAATTATACAGTGAAGAGCCATTAGAAACTGTTTTTATTTCTCAAATAGAAGGCACCTACTATTGGAATATTGAAAAGGTCTATTAAGAAAGACCTTTATTACATTAATCTTTTTGGAGTGATATTTCTTAAGGCTTAATCTCAGTTGATTTCTCAAGTTTTGCTCTTAAAGTTTGAAAACTTTTATTAATCTGAGAGGAGATAGAACACCATATGCAGACCAATTTAAATGAAAAATGGAAACAGGTTTGTTTTGATCAATTTAAACAAACACTGAGGTTAAATGTTCTTCGGTCCTTAAAACTCACTTTGTGGTTTAAAGAAAATAATAAATGCTGTCAAGAATAATTTGTATGATATAACATGAATTGCTTTTCAGACTAAATGAAATTCTGCAGTTAAGGTAGTGTAACACACACAGTGTGCTCCAGTACAAGTATCAGACACTTGAATTATTCATCTAAGGTGTTCAGCAGTTGATCACTGTTGATAAATTGTGGATATTTTCTATAGGGCAAAAAGAAAACACAAACCTGTTCCATTTATGGTAGTACAACCATTTTGAAGACTGTTGATCTTTTAGTATTTCTAGAATAAAAGAATCACTTGTGGTTTACTTTCCTTAGCTGATAGAATTAAAAAACCTGTATGTGCTGAGAATATGCAAGATATATGTTATGCTCTAGGCAAAACAATTGGTTTTTTATGCTGCATTGATGCTTTATCCATAATCCCATTTACAAAAAACAATTGATTTACTTGCCATGAGACAGAGAGAAAAAAAATTAGTTACTCAAATTCACTCATGCCACTTGGGTTTGATGTGTTGTCTTTCCTCTTCTGCAGTGGAGCACAGTCACTGATGAGTGGTTCAAACCCTATGCTGGGGTGCAACACTGGTGCCATAGCCCCTGCAGGTATAAATCTGAGTGGCATTTTACCATCAGGAGGTCTGGTACCAAGTGCGCTGCCCGCTGCAATGCAGTCTGCCTCTCAAGCAGGTCAGTGTGACTCAGTTGGAAAGCCACCCTTCAGGCAGGGACAGTGTGAGAACATTTTGTGAGAAAAATGGATGAAAGTGGCCATTGTGCGAATAGATTGTGTTTTTGATGGCTGGAGCTCAGCAATAACGTATATGTTTTTGCATTCAATGTATAGACAATGTTGGAGATCGTTTGAAGTTGATTTTCGGTGAGCTAGACTAGGGATACACTCTCATAACCTGGATTGTTTGGTATGCTCAGTAGGAAGTTTGAGAGAAACTCTAAATTCAAATGCAACTTTGATAATGATGACTACCAGAAAAAGGGCATGATTAAACTTAGAAAGAGGCCTCACTTTTTAAATATGTGAGGCATTTTATTCTGTCCCTGTTACTACTTTCTTCTAGTACAATAATTAAGTAATTCCTTATTGCCTGCAAGTGTGACCATATAAATCTTAAAAGCCCAATTTAAATTCTCAGTTTATTTTTTCTGAATATTTAATAAAGAACCCTATTGTATCATTATAGAATGAGAATGATAGGATACTTCAAGATATCCATCCCTTATGCTAAGACAGTCAAATCTGTAAAACTATACAGAACTAATGTTTATCTAAATGGTCTTTAAATACCTTCACTAAAGAAGATTCCAGTCTTCTTCGGTAGCTGTTCGGAGTAGTTTATTATCCGTGCAAAATGTTTCCTTTTAATTATAGTGCATACCCTTAATTGCAAGTTATTTTTTTTCTCCTATACCTTTCACACATGAAAAATGGTTGTTCACCCTTTCTCTTTACCTTCTAAATATCAAACATGCTGTCATGTCCCACATTTGTCTTCTCTTTCTGATAGGTCGTATTTTTCAAACCTTTCATAATCCTGTCACTCTCTTCTAGACTGTCCAATTTGCTTACATCCTTCTTAAAATGTGATAACCAAAACTGGACACAAGCCTGAGCTTGGCTGATTTACCACTGTGGAGCACAGCAGAATAAGTGCATCTCATCTCTTTCACAACATTCCTGTTAACATTTCCCCAAATGAGGTCTGCCTGTTTTTTATCTGTATTTTTTGCAACAGCATTACATTAACTTAAGAATGGCTTTACTGGTTTAGGCCAAAAATCCATCCAGTTTATATTCTGTCTCTGACAGTTGCCATTAGAGGATACTGAGGAAGGAGTTTAAGATGAGGCAGAAGTGTGAAGTAAAACATCCCCTCTCTACAACTGTACCTCTTCTGGCAATCTACAGCTTTGAGACTTGTGAAGCTGAAGACTATCCACATGGATCTTTGTGCTTAATATCCCATGCTAGATTTCTGGTCTGTGGATCTATCTAATTGGTTTTTGAACCCATTTATATTTTTGGAACCTACAGCATCTTGTGACAGTGAATTTTATAAATGTAAACTTTCCGAAGAGGTTCTTTTCTTTTGTATGCTCTGTAGTTTGTGATATGGATGATTTGGATACGTTTGTGACTTACTGTAACTTCTCATGTCCTTTCTTTCTGTAAAGACACAAAGCTAGTTAAAAGTTTGTACTTGTTTATTTGTCTTTTTTTAATTCAGTGTTACTGAATTTTGGAGCATTTGTTCAATTCACTAGGATCGCTTTTAGTCTAACTCTGTCCTTTCAAGCACTACCAACCTTTACGGTTTGGTGTCACAGATCTTCCCATGCTGTGCTGTCGCCCACACAACAGATGGGAGTAGTGAGCTGAGCTGGACCTCCAGGGGTTCTGCATGAATGCTGCTGGCTTACTGGAGAGTTGCTCAGATTTTGTGTGGGATTGTTTTCTGTTAAAGACTGATAAACTGAGTGTGTGTTCATTGAGACCGTGGACTTTTTTGGATTTACTGTACAAACAGTAAAAGTTTTTAAAGGCAGAATAAGAATCACTGAAGAGTAACTGCTAGGGTTCTCCATTCACCTTTGCGTAAATGCATTAGCAAGTTATAGGTTACAAGGTACAGTGTTGAGTAGCAATACAGCTCTCTTGTACTTTGAGTCTGAATAACTATGAACATTACATTATGGAAAATGCAGCATTGTATTAAATACAAAATTTACACTTGCCAGTTTTCCAACTTCCAAATGTTTAAAAATAGTCCCAGTGGAAAGGTATATTGCAATACACAAATATAACTGAGTAAAGGCTCCCTACTAATGAAAAGATGTTCTCTTTAACAGGCAGCCCCTTTGGTTTGAAAAATACATCAAATCTTCGACCCTTAAATCTTCTACAGGTAATTCATATACTTGGACACAATAAGAATGATAATTTCTTATCTTTCTATAGAGACCTGTTTACTGCACTGCCCTGCACAGATCTTTGGAGCCAGTTGGTCAGACCATTTACTGAAAATTTTAATTGCTTATTTAAAATTCTTAGAATAAGAGAAAAAGCTACATCCGTAGAGATACCAGATGGAAATTACATTCCTAGCTCAGAACAAAGCAGTTATTTTGCAGTAACAATCTAAAAATGCTGACATTTGAATTCAAAAGATTAATGGTAAAATACAACTTCTATTTTCAGGATTTGCCTAAGCTCTTATTGCAAATCATTCTCTATACTGAAATTATGATTATACTGTACAAAACAGTACAGTACCAGGGGTTACACATAGAGTGTCTAAAAGCTGAGCTCAGCATGCCCAGGTAAGTACAGTAATAGGTTTAAAGAGCTTCTGGTAATGGAAATAGAAGCTCATGTAAGATCGGGAGTTTAGAAGGTCTTTCTTTCCACTAAGCTTACATACAAATACAAACATGAGCAGAATATTGCTTATTATGCCAGAGTTGCATTTAAAAGCAGAACAGAGACTGTTTGTGGAACAGGGTGGAGTTCCCAGATCTTGAAGTCAGCTGCCAGTTACAGGTGCAGAACTGCAGCCACAGTGTTCCATGTGTGCTGCACCATGCTTCAAAAAATTATTACCAGTGAAAGAACAGCTGTAGCTTTGCCACTTCCTTCTCCCACTCCTGTACACACTCCAGAAACACGGAAAAGGGAGGCACAGGAGGCAATTATGCCAGAGTAGAGCTCTTTATAGATCTAAATGCTTGTATTTGTGTGATTGCACATTGAAGTACATCCTCTCAAGCTAGCTCTGTCACTCATGTGCACCAAGAATATTTGGCTGAAATCAGTGCAATTAAAGCTGGGGTAAGGGTGAGGAATCAAGGCCATCTCACTGTCTATTAAAATCCAGTAGAATATTCTGAAAGTGGAAAAAATATCCAGGGCTTTTGAAGGCTAACATTTACATTTTCAGTATCAGTACAATACTATTTTAATTAGAATAATTAAAATGTATTTTTCTGTGGACATGTCTCACTATAATTTCACGCAGGTTTGTTTGCAGAACATCAGACTTTTTCACAAACAGCAGCAATTGTAAACTTACTGATTTTAAAGGAATTAAAAAACAAAACAAACCTCTAGGGAGCATGTCATTATCAATGTTGTGTTCATCCTAGAACAGTAGGAAACTCAGCAGTTTGAATTGTGCCTTTTGTTTTTAATCTTCAGCAGCTTCCAGGTGGCTCATTTATTTTTAACCCACTCCAGCAACAGCACAGACATTTCTACCTAACAATCTCAGCAGCCCATAACCTGTAGCCCTCAGCAACAGGGACAACAGGTGTGTGCTAACAGCCCTCAGTCTGGGGTGCAAGAATAAAACAGTTTCTCCTATTCTCTCCATCTTCACAAGTAAATGAGCCTTTACTCAACAGATCTGTAGCAGAGGGGGAGGAAAGTCTTCCTTCTAAATCTTCTCAAACAGCAATAACTGCAGTGGCTCTGTTGCTAATTGGGGTTATACTCCTTTATTTTTATCTTGTATAGAAGGGCTGTGACAAAACAACTGGCTGAGCATTTTCTACCTCTTATCATGAAAAGAGCCAGCCTACTGTATGAGTGCTATAAAATCATCTTAGTGTTAATGTTTATCATAACTAGCAGATACATCAGATGAACAGAGAAAAAAACAGGATTATTGCAGAGTTAACTAATACTTCCTACTTATACTGCTGTGAGTTGCCTTACCATCCTCACTGCTGTAGTTCAGTAAAATTTTCTTTGCAGCAAAGGAAGTATCAGTTGGCTTTAAAGCTGTAATCTTAAGACATTTGCTCTACTGCTGCTGTAATTGGTGTTAAAGGCTTTAAGCATTGAAAAAGTCTAAAGTCTTGTTCTCAAGACGTGTTCTCAAAATGACAAATTTTGAGTGGTTAGTTCTACCTGCACTTAAAAATCTTTACAAACGCTGATGCAGCAATTTGGGAAAACTAGGTGCTCTGCTTTTGTGTTCATCTTCCCAGACATGCAAGATTTCTGCTTACCAGATAGTGTCTACTGGATACTGAAGTTTGTCATAATAATTTCACTTGTGCTACTATAGACTGTTCATATGAACAAACAAGATGCTTGTCTCAAATGTTTTATGGTGTGTAGTTATTAGTGGAAACGAACTAAGCCCAAAAAGACCAACAGTTTTTTTGGCTGCCAACAGAATATATGTATTCTCATGTCAGTCTTAGGGTTTTCTCCACACGGTGGTTCTATAACTTGTATGTCCTAGTCATCGCTGAGATGATGATGTTGCCTTAATGTGCAATCTTTTGGTCTGGTTTACTTAGATCTTAGTGGCAGTATATCATATGGGTATGCTAAAGAAGCATCCTGGAATGCACCAGCTCTTCATCTGACTGATAAGCCATGCAGCTTGCTTGGATTGTGAACATAATGCTTTATTTCCCTATGTTATAAATCAGTTCATGATTTAAGTTCTAGAAAAGGTCATTATTCAGCACCCTTTGACTTCAGGAGATACTGTCTGACTCCACTTACTCCATTTGAGTGATTACTGGAGAACTACTCTGTTCTGAAAATATAATTTTAAAAGCAGGCTTTGTCCTTTTTATGAAATTAAGGAGTGTGTGGCACAATATGAGCATTGTAAAATAAAGTGTCAGGCTTTGCACGCTTTGATTGATTAGGACCTTTTCACATGGATGGTTTCAGGGTCACCTGAAGACTCAGGCTGGGAGTGGGACAGGAAATAGTCGTAAGATCACAGCCATAAAGTGCAGTCTCTGCTAGACTGCAGGGAAGTTGACAACTACATGGGACTTCTGCAGAGTAACAGGTGCAGAACCATTTCTGCCAAAACAAAGCTGTTTTGGGGCAATAAACATCTGTTCTACTTGCAGTGACTGCATTATAGCCTGCATCTATATGCAGTGGGTGAACGTAGCATTAAATGTTTTTAAATGTCACTTCAAAAGTTTGCCTTCACACTGGCTTTGTTTGCTTATTCACTGACACCAAAGTTTGGTAGTAAGGATCAAGCTTTTCGTTTTTGCTAGGGGTCTGACCAGGGTCCATCCAATCAAGATCAGGCATTATCTGCCCAACAAGCTGCTGTAATTAACCTGACCGGAGTAGGGAATTTTATGCAACCTCAAGCCACAGGTATGTGCTTGCTGAGCCTCCTTTTGTAGTTAAGTGTGTATATTGATAAATTCACACTGAAATGAAGTTTGGTCTTAAAGAAGTCATATGTTAGATCAGAACTATTTATTATTATCAGCACGTGAATTACATGATACTGGACTTTTAACGCATGCACTTCTCTGTTTTATTTGGCAGTTAAGTGCAGTCAATTGATTGTATCGCATGAAAATAAGCTACACTTAATACGAAAAGAAAATGCAGGGAACTTTCATGCCAGACTTCATTGAGGAATAATTCTTTAACTTTGTGCTTAACATCCAGTGTGAGAAACCTCTTTGTGCCTCCACAAGCACTTCATTATCTAACTGTGTTCTAACGGAGTATGTATATCGTATATACCTGCACTGTTTCCAGTTTGACTCTGACACTAATTCTATTGATCCCCCTTTCCTGTATTCCTATGTTACACTGTATTCCTGTGTCTTCCTTCCTCAATCCTGACAAACTCAACCTGACCTCTTTGACCTGCCTGCTTTCCCGTTCTCCTTTCTCAGTGTTGTCTCAGCTTGGCTCTGCCGTGAACAGACCTGGGCAAAGCCTTCCTCAGCAGAGACTCCAGCTCTCTTCTGCCTTGCAACAGCAACAAGCCTTGCAGCAGCAGCAGCAACAGATACAAGTAATCCAGCAACTTCACTCTGACTGTGTTTAAAAAAAACCCATCCAAACAAAACAAACAAATCAAAAACCTAAAAATACAATTCTTGGCTCCAAAATTAAAAATCTTGCCCTTTTGACTTCTTTAACTAATGTCACTATGGTCTCACAAATTAAAAAAAAAAAACAAACAAAACACAAAAACAACCAAACATGAATTTGGCAAATCATCATGCAAGATTTATGACTTGTAGTTCTCTCAGCTTGGAGCACTGAATTTATTTTTATTCATTTAAGCCATCCACCTTCCTGATTTGAAAACATTCAAGGGGTGCTTGTGGCACATACCTAAATCAGGTTTGCCAGGTGCCAATAGATTTTAAAATCGCATGAATGTAAGGACCTGCAAGTTCAAATTCAGCACTGCTACAATCAGTACATGGAAGCAACAGCTCTACAAAGCATTCCTTTTATATTCTGTCATCCAGATGCTTTATGAAAATATTATATTTTTTCAGCACACAGTCTCCTCTTTGTAATATATACAGAAATTACATACGATGCGTACGCTGAGAAGGTATTATGTTAAAAATACTCTATGTAACCCAAAGATTCACAGAAGTTGCTGAGTTACTGAAGTTACTGCAATAGAGAGAAAGAGCAAAGAAACAAAGCTGGGCACATACACATATAAAATGTTAGCTGTGCCCTCAGCAGGCTTCTGTGCCACTGGTGCTGCTTGACTGTACCCATTGCCCCAGTACATGGTGTGTTCCTTTTGTCAACCTGGTGCTTCCTCATTTTTCTACCTTCCCCCCCCACCTTCCTCTCATTCTTCCTGATGTGAAAGCTTTATAGTCAACACTAACAAGCTTTTTCTCCCCCTTCTCCTTCATGGCAGCAGTTGCGATTCTTGCAGCATCAAATGGCTATGGCAGCGGCAGCAGCACAAGCAGCTCACCTGCATCATCAACAGCATTCAGGCAGCCACTCAAAAAGTAAAAGGAAAAGAGCCACACCAGCCCCTCCAAAATCATGAGACTTGCCTCCTGCCCAAAAAATTGATTCAAGGGGGATTTTTTTCAGATTAATAAGGAGAAAGCTTAGAGTTAAATCAGTGTTTTTTATTACTGGTGGGAAAATGAACTTTCGACATTACACTAAAAAAAATGAATGGATTTTAAAAGCCAGCCCTACAGAACATAGAAATTTCATCTATAAAGCAGCTAGGATCTGGTTTCCTTAAGTCAATTTGTTAACAGAATGTTTTATCTTGTATTTTTTACCACTCAACAGCATTGTACATAGAATAAGGGTGAAAAACATTTTAGAAAAAAATGAATTTTGTAAAGGTAGTATTGGTATTTGTTTATTTAGTATAAAAGGTTTATGAACACTGTAACAAATACAATTTTTACAAATCCATTTCTGAAAAGCTCTCTCCTTTTGTTCACTTGGGCATTATACTTTTTATGACTTTGTCTATCAGCTTCTTTACTTCCTTGTGTCTTGTAATTGCTCTGGTGATACAGTCCTGAAGCATGGCTCCTGTAAGAGGACTTCCACCTAAAAATTAAAAGGAACAATTTGATTTTCTATTTACACTTCAATTATGTATTTCTAAATGTGATTTCCAAGTGAGAGTATTAATACAGTAATTGTCATGGCCAACACCTTTCACAGGGAGCATGCAGCTTTCCCAGCTCCAGCCTCAGGCAAAGATGATGGAAACAAACTAGAGCTGTAACAGGAGACATGCTCAAAATCTGTCCTCTGCTGTATGTAGGTCAAGCTGTGACTTCTTTTTGAACTTCAGTCATGCCACCATCTTAAAAACTAATTTCAAGAACAAGTAATTTAATGAGTATTTGAGCAGACACTCCATTACTATAAAGCACCCAAATCTTACAAAACAAAGCAGATACATAGTCTTTTCTTAACTTAAATGTTATCAACTCAATAGGTTTCTTTGTAATACATTTGGAAGTACCCGGTTTATGGACAGAACATAGTCTGCCTTCTTCATTGGTGACAATGGTTACTGTTCCAGTTGCTAAATCTTATTCCTCACCAGTTGGATCAACAACGAGTACTGTGCTTGTGAAAGCAAGATGCACACAGACATGTTTGTACGTATTTATGCTCCATTAACATTATTGCAAAATACATGTAACATTAATTTTTACTGTAATCTTACAGACTATTTGCAGATGGATTTAGTGCCCAGGCTTACCTGTTTTCTTACCAAAGTGCACCAATTTAAAAAAAATTAAAAAGTCAAAAAATATGTGAGATTCCACATAATCAAGTGTATATGTGTATTGAAAATGCAGCTTTCTGCAAGTTTCTTAGATTTGTGACATCCATGTATTGCAGGAAAATGCCACTAAACTGCCATTTGGAGGATGCAGTCACTTATTTTGTAGTTACACAAAGACTGGCACGGGGTGTGTAGGGTGAACTAATCTCTACCAGACACTTTAATGCAAAACTCATTTCCAATGATAAGTTTACCAAAGTAGTTCTCAGTTTCTTGTCAGAAAACTCTAATAGGAATGGTTGAAAAAATGGATTTACAAGGTGTTTGACTGTCCTTAAGGCATCCAAAATAAACTTGTCATGCATCACATGATGCATATCTGTGAGAGATTAAATACTCTTATTTTTGAACCATTTAAGATAAAAATAGAGCAAAATCAATGGAAAAAAAGAAAGGATCTAAACTATAAGCCAGCTTTGCTCAACAAATAAAACTTGAACTAAAACTTGACTAAAACTTTAAAACCTCACCAGTATTTCAGATTAACATTTAATAGCAATAGTAACAAAAACAGAAGTCCTTAGCCACCCTGTTCAAAAATGCTGCTTTTTAAAATCTAACCCCATGCACTGTGACACATCAGTCTTTTGTGTGATGCAGGGACATGTGAAGCGTTCAGTGCATCATATATTTTTTATGTACAAGTCAATACCCCAAGAGCCAGCTGCGGAGCTGCACCACATTCTGCGCCAGTGCTCCTCACCCATGGCCACACTATCCAACAACCTACAAGTTTTATTTGTTTAAAGAGGGCATTTACACAGAAGAAAAATGCCTCTGAATGCTAGAGTATATAAAGCATTTTATTTAGAGGGCTGTAGAAAAACTAATAAATGAGAATTAAAACAAACCACACAACATAGGCATACACCCGCCTCAATACTTAGTTTTAGGAGCTAAAGGGAGACTTAAGTAGCTTGTTTGGTGCAATAGTTGATTCCAGTGAAGGAAACAAAGCCCAAGAGACATGCATGGAAAGATTTTTTACAAAGGCAATTTTCTTGTCTGTCTGTAGGTGAGTGTGATTTGTGTGTCTGGTATGTTATCCAAACTCTCTCAGTCTACATCAAACTTCAGACCCACCAGGACTGGTATTAAAGCAATTAAGACAGGCACTCTGAAGTACCAATAAAATCCTGTTCTGATTCATTTTAGTAATCACTTGGACAGCATTTGAGTTTATTGCTTTCCCCACCCTATCTCTTATTTGAGTGAAAGGCCCTGCTAGTCACTTCTGTGAATACAGATTAATGTCCCATAAACCACCGATATCTCTAAATAGACCTAAATCTTAAATAGTACGGAGAGCACCGTCCTGTTTGCCATTTTCTACTTTCAAATAGATGCCAGCAATGACTGCATTTCTTGTAAACAGCAGCAGAAAATATCCTTCACAAACTTGGACTAATGAAGAACCAATAAACTCCTCAAGTGAGGAGTAAATTATCAGATATGATTATTTTGAAATCTCATAAATCGATTCTTTTCCCATATGAACAATGACTTAAGAATGCTGGTCATACTTCATCTTGGGCAATTATGTTTTCATTTATCCAGAGGTTATGTTGTTCTAACTGGACTGTTACTTCGTGGTTGCTCTGTTGACTACACCCTTATAAGCTGTTCAAAAACCACCATCTTTTATATCAGTTATTTACATAGGCTTCTAAAATGTTAATTGCATTGTTAACATTGTTTCATTTCACTGATACTTCAAAAACCTAAAACAATACCTACCCCTGTACTTTTAAGCATATCTTTTAGGTTGGGAAACAGTTCTGCTTTAAGTAACAGGAAGAAGCTACATTGTGCTTTGTTTTGCATCCTCATTCAAATCACAGAACTACAGGTCAGTTCAACAAGAGAGGCATGGATTTACGAGGAGTTAAATGGCACTGCCTGAGGCTGCACACTCATCACCAGAAGTGCAGAAGCATCACTGGTAGCATCCTTTGTCTTTCACTCAAACTGTTGCAGTTGTTTCCATAAGTACAAAACAGTTATGAACTTACTCATCAAATATAGCAAATAATGTGGCAACTGGATGCTTTCTGATAATCAAAGGAGTCTTCTGTTTTAAATTCACTTCTGATAAACCATTTTCTTCATTTATAATAACCAATGGCAATTGTACTGAAGAGATGAAAAAATTACAGTGGTCTAATATTGAACATTGCTGGGTTTAACAGGCCTAAAGACGTCCAAGACTACTGAAATATTTAAGCTGTTCTTTCAACCCACCAGAAATAATCAGAGTTTTGGCTATGTTAATGGTGCTCTTGATTTCAAGCAAAGTATTTGGCTTAGGACTACCTGTTAAAGGAAGTATTTGATTTTTCTCCTCAAGGTAACAGAAGTATTTCTCCTTACACAGAAGCATTTTCCACTTCCAAAATGCCATGCAATTAAAATAGTCTGGAGTCATAGTTAACAAAAAGTATTTTTTCCCCCCAAAAGCCTACTGAACATATAAAACCCAGGAATACAGTCTCTCCAGGTGTTACACACCTATGGCACCCATACCCCTTTCCACTTTGTGTTTTAGTAACTTAGCATTCAGATGACAGGAAACAAAGAGTCTTAACGAACTGAGAACCAGTTACCTATTAATCGTGGTTCAAAACTAACACATTTCTCCAAGCAACACTAATCAGAACATGCCTCTTGCTCTAAGGAAGACTTACTATTTTTTAATGCTACTAACAAAGCAAGGACACTGGCATCCAAAAGGTTTACGTCATAGTCCAGACATATGATATCACAGTATAACACCCAAGCAAGCTATCAAAAAAGGATTGCACATATGAGATATTACAGCAGCTAAGTAAATGGTGCAGTATGCAAGAAAATTCTGGCCACATTGAATACAGGTACTGATTTCTATAATACAATTTTTACACTTCAGATGTAAACCAAGCTATGAAGACTAAAAAGCAAAACAACAACAAAACAACTTATAACCCCAGATACCTTTAACATCTCATTACTGAGATCTTGGTAGTATCTTTCTCTTCTCCTTGCCATGGATCTTCTTTCACTATCATCTGTGAACTAAAATAAGATCAGAGAATAAGCCAGGAAACAGAAAACTGTCCTGCAGAGTTGTCTGTGTTTTAAATGCACAAGGTGGTCCTTACTTTTCAATCACATCTGCAATGAGCTGGCTTGCTGCTTGAGCCTCTTCACCAGGTGGTCCGGAGCAAAACCTCTCTGAACAGAGGGATAGCAGTTCTACATTTGGTACTAGGTATCAAAAAAGCAGACAATGTGATATCAAAAATAGATATAAGACAACAGTCACTCTTAATACCATGTTATGGACTTCAAATGCAAGGCAAGACCAAAAGTTTTTCAATCAAGCCTCCCTACTCCCTTCAGAACTGAAGTTATGCATGAGTTGGTATTAAAGAACTTGCAGTACCCTGTATTTGGAAACTATATATTTCATGGAAAATCATATAATCCTAACTGCCATGTTCTGTTTATAATGCTGCTATGACTATCACGACCCCATACAAAGTCTTCTTTAAGTCTTGGGCACTCTTCAGTAGATTAAGAAACAGCAGTATTTTCACCCCTTGCCTGACTTGACTGGTATGGTATCTGTTGTTCATCAGCCATTACAAACTGAGGCTTTAGACTTGAAGCAAAAACATGCATAAACATTTGAGAAAAAGCCTCAAGCTCACTGAAAACAACATACTTTGGAGATGCCTTGCGAAAAAGGAATTTGGTCTAACCTCTCAGTTCCACTGAACTATTTTATTTCCAAAGAAACTCCAAACAGGAGTAGGGAGGTACCCCCAGAACTTTTACAGTTTTCTGAGAAATAAACAGTTTATTTCAGTGGTTTTTAAGAGTTACATTTTTTGCCTACTGGGACTTCAAAACAGGAGTTAACATGCCTTTGCACAACCTTGCATGCCACAATCTTTTTGTAGATTAACTACCTTCCCCTTCTTAATATAGACGCTTTCCCCTGCTACAGGTCTGTTTTCCAACCTGGCCTGGAATCAGCAATAAAAAAGTACTTTTACGTGGAAAACTCACAAGCAGAGCAAAGGGAATTCTAAAATTTCTGAAGTACCATTGCTTAGATGTCAATTTCGAAATACAGTTTTACCAAACCCATTCTTTTAAGAAATCTTCACAACACAATCTATCATTGCAGACTCTTAGTTGAAGCAATACAAGACCTGAGCAAGATCCACACTGAAACACTCACCAATATACCCCCTATTAGCAGAATCCGCTGCAGGTGCAGCAAGTTCTGAAGAAACAAAAAAGACCGGATTTTCCAATTATTCTATATACAGGGCATGCACTGATTTGGTTCATAGTTCATGGCAGGCCAGGAGTAAAGTCGAGGCTACAAAGGACGTAATAGTCCAGCCATCTAATCCCCGGGGCACTTATAGATCAATATTCAGTAACTTTTCAGTTATATAGCTCTTATCAGAATTAACAAGATATGTTTTGTATACGTCTTTCCCCCTACGTGATGGGCACCATAAAAATACACGTCCTCAGACTATACAGGTAGGATTAGGTAATTAAATTCTATATTAACTATTATATCTGAAAGTAACTCAGATGAAAACCTGCAATTGTGTCTGACTGGCACATTACTGTAACTCTGTGGGTGATTCATTCTAAACACCAGTGCACAAATTCAGCTAACAGATAAATTAAAATAAAAACCAACCATACCGCTTTCACTCCACAAATCACCATGGTATTTCCTAACTTCACCAGGGCAGAACCATCTGCAGTTGTAATTGAATCTGAAGAGAAAAGATACTGTTCAATAAAATCTATTTTTCATTCAAAGAACATTGTTAACATCCGCCTTTACAAAGTGTTAACCTTCCATCATTTTATACTAAACAGAGGCTAAGCAACATCTCAAATCCAGAGTGGGACAGAATTTGTATTAAACAGTCACACGGAATGGCTGAGGCTGGGACACCTGGACCTTGTCTGGTCCAACATCCCTACTCAAGGAGGGCCACCTACAGCTGGTTGCCCAGAACTGTACCCAGATTACTTTTGGTTATCTCCAAAGAAGGAAACTCCACAACTTCTCTAGACAATCTGTGCCAGCGCTCCATCACTCTGTCTGTAAAACAGTGTTTCCTCATGTTCAGAGGGAACCTCCTGTGCTTTAGCTTGTGCCCATTGACTTATGTTCTGTCACTGGGCACTAATGAATAGAACCTGGCTTTGTCTTCTCTACACCCCCTTCAAGTATTTATATACATTGCCCTGCATTGGACACAACACTCCAGGTGAGGCCTCACCAGTGCTGAGCAGAGAGCAGGATCCTCTCCCTTGACCTGCTGGCAGTGCTGTGCCTAATACAGCCCAGGATAACACTGGCTTCTTTGCAGCAAGGGCACATTGCTGGCTCATTTTGCCCCTGCTCGAGGCAGTTGCCCACCAAGCTCAGAACACAGGAGAAGCCAGGACTCAGTGTCCCTCCCAAGATGCTCAGGCATCAATTTTGTGCTGGTCAGCGTATGCCTTGGCGTTGCCTCCAGCATCTGTAACAGATGCTGCTGACCTTAGACAGAGACAAGATTCCACAACCACCTAATTTGTGCTGCTCATACCTGGACAGGAGCAGACCCAAGTAATTACACTGTGCACATCAGCCTGGTAGCAGGACTGAAAAGAATATTAAAGTATATTACTGTACCATGCATTCTCTTTCATGCTTGCTGAAACAGTAAATAAAAATCCTTTCTCTTCCTTGTTTCAAAGCAAGAACAAAACCGAGCAAGTCATTAAGGTCACTATTATAACCTGATATTAATACTACCTGCCCCGTTATTATTATTATTCCAAAGAAGCACTTGCCTATGTTGACAGTGGTCACCCGGAATTCACCTAACTCCCTTCCAGCGAGTCGACAGTTCTCTTTCTAAACAAACATTACAAAGTTCAAATTAGAAAACATATTTTATTAAATAATACAGTAGTATTTATGCTATAGGAGTTAATATAAAATACTATTCTTTTTAACAAAAATATGCAGCCTAAAAAAATGCTAGGGAAAACTTGGTCACATTTTAGCTGGTTTTTCATCAACTGATATGTAGTTTGTAGTTGTAGGCCTGCAAAAGAAAATCCCTGATTTTTAAAATTTAGGTATAATTTATTTAGAAAATGTAACAACATATTTATTGTCCCAAAGGTAAGTACTACAGGCTAGATTCAGAATATCATCCCAGAATGAATACTCGTTGGTAACTTCAAATGAGAGTTTCCACTTGTCTGCATTGTTCAGGTTTCATAGGCAATTCCCCTCCTCCATCTCCACCTAGTGGAGCTTAAAGAGAGTGCACTAAAGCAAAACACCCCCCCCCCCGAAAAAGTAACATTCAAATACCATCAAGCAGAAGCTGTACAATACATGTCTCTAAATTAGAAATTGAAACAATATTCTATCATGTTAGATCTCAAGAACCGCAAGAAAGAAAAAATTAATTATAAGCAATTTATACAGGCATCTCACATTTTAGTCACACAAAACCTGTAATATTCCAGTGGTTCCACAGTTCTAAAACAAATAGAAAGAGGAGTTCACATGCAAGTTCTCGAGTAGGCAAGAGATAGCAAAAAAATATAAGTAAGCACTAACCCACAATGACATACAATTTGAGAATCCAGATGCCTGGCAAAGCTGCTTAGCAATATGGTTACAGAAAGATGAGGAAACTGAACAGATCTAAGATATTTTTCTACATTCAGTTCCAAAATGCCTCCTCCTTACAAGGAACCTGCCTGCACATATACCTAACAAAAACTAGCTTTTATCTCAGCAATATTAGTTATAAATCAAAAGAAGTGTTTACTGACAGAAGGGTGTAGAATGGGTTTCCAGAAATGAAGAAAGCATAATAACTGTGTCTGAAATACGTTAGTTCAAGGACCACATTCAGATGTAAAAAATAGTATAAAACAATTTTAAATGCTACATTTAGCATGTAATTACATCTAGAATCTTTGAGAAAATATAAAATTATAAAATATGCTTTGTGCAGGGCTTCAGGTGAGAAATAATTAATGCTCATTATTAATTACATACTACTAACAGTGTATCTGTATTAGTATTTTAAGCAGGGATGATTAATATAAAAAACCCCACTTTTTTATAAAAGTGGTAGTACTTAAACAAAGCATTTATAGTTTTGTTAAAATAGTGCTCCTGGAGAAAAAAAAAAACAAACAAAGATAAAAGGGAAAAGCCAGCTTTCCAAATGCAAACTAACATACAGAGATATCACAAACATAAGGGCAAGCATGAGCTAGCTCCTGTTGGCTCCACGTGCGTCGGTCCTGTACTACCGGTTTTCTGAAGCCCAACACAGGCCCACTCTCTTCCAGTTCACGTAAAAGCACTTGCTAAACACTGTTTTAACCTCCTTGTGGTGCCATCAGCACCGAGCCCTCCCTGCGGCGCGCGAGGGTCCCCTGGAGCTGGGTCGGCGGGGCTGGGTTGGTGTGGGCAAGGTGTTCCGGGGACCCGTGGAGGGGATAAAAGACGCCTTGGGGAAACGTTCTGGTAGCACCCATTCGCGGTTCGACCGTTTTGGGAGGTCGCTGTGTCTCTCTGCGTGGTTGAAATGCCCGGCAGATTGCAGAAGTTGGACACCCTGGAAGGTGGAATTCTGCTGCCTGTCTGCAGTGCCACGTATGCCTCCTGCCCGGGGAGGTGGTGGAGCCACCGTCCCTGGAGGTGTCTATGGAAAGACTGGATGTGGAACTCGGTGCCATGGTCTAGTTAACATGGTGTTTGGTCATAGGTTCAACTCGATGATCTCAGAGGTCTTTTCCAGCCTAATTGACTCTGTGATTCTGTATGTGGTGTCACCAAATAAAGTGCTCCAAACCCCAACTTTCATGTCTTTATTTTAGCCATTCATAAGGTGATCAGAGCTTCTGTTTTGCAAGCACATGTGGCTGGCTGGTCATGAGCCATGTCATCTATTTCAGTGGTGCAGGGTGGGATCAGAGGTGGCACCAGCTTGTGTGCTTGGGATTACTTGGGGAAGGGGCAGTGGGGGCTTGGACCACGACTTTGGAGGCGTCTGTGTGCTTTGCAGTCAAAAATAGCAACAAGCCAATGATGCTGACAGTGGTCAGACTAGGAGTAACCAAATGCCTTGAGAGGGTTTTGATCCTATGTTATTCAGTCATTGGATGAAGTTCCACACCATTGACTCACCTCATTATTGAAATACAGTTGGTTGCCCTTTGTAGCACATTCAACAGCTAGGTCAACTTCTAATAGAATGCTTAAAAATTTTTCTTATTTCTTTTGCATCACAGATTTGTGCAATTGCTCATGTAACTGTGAAAAAAATGCCAACCCTTCACCAGCACAAAGAAAAGAAATCCTTTCTAAACGCCGAAGGCAGGAAAGAACCTATACCAAGTATACATGATCCCCCTACAAAAGAGCTCTCTGTTGTGCCTTCATACAATGAGGAAGACTGGTGTAACATTTTTCTTGTTTTGCGGCAAAGAAGAAAATCTATCTGTTGTTACTGTAATACCGCAGAGGTCAGTTATGTTTGGGGTAGATTCTGGCAAGCCAGATTATGTATCAGATTTTGGACACAGTTTCCAGAAAACAGTCCAGTACATTGAATTTCAAAATGAAGGGATTGTGTAACTTGATTTCTGATGCTAAAAATAACATGGAGCGTTTGTAAGAATCCTTTCTATTTTAATGAACCCCAGAAGAATGGTTGTTAATTGCCCCTGTAAATGCTACAAAGCAAAAAGTAAAAAAAAAGACTTTCAAAACTGATTTGAGAGCTTCCCACTCATTAAACAGCAACAGCTTCAGACAAGCAGAAAAAAGGATGATCTCACAGATTTGTGTTTGACTTGGCCATAGATACGAGTACCTGATACTGAGTGAAGGCTTTCAGATGGGATAGAAATAATCAAACATGGTAGTATGAAGGAGAACTAGGATTAGGGATTTTTGGTTGAGACAGAAATAGGTTGATAAAGATTTGAAGAAAGCTTCAAGGTCTGAGAACTTTG
>JAWMRA010000215.1:0-18972 GCA_035584735.1 Pseudotriccus pelzelni | reverse complement strand
GCATGCTCCTCCTCAATCCCAACCCCTACCCTATAAAAAACCCTCCATTTTGTAACCCCTCAGATCGCTCTGGGACGCGAGACCAGAAAGATCTGTGTTCAGCTAGCTAGGGAAAGTTAATAAACCAGCTCTTCTCTGGTCTTAAGCTGCAGTCCTGCTTAAGCACCCCGCGGTCTCGGTTGTTTTCCCTCACAACCGCGTCAACCTCCCACTAACTTCTGAGCACTTTGAACAACTGATGAAAACTTCCACTGACTTTCAGATTGCCACTGTCAGATACACGGGAGAAATTAAATTCCATCTTCCTGCTTGCAAATTTTTACAAAGATTAATTCCAATTCCATTGAGCTTAAAAATTATGCAATCCCAAATTCCAACTAGAGATGCAAAAATGATATTCACAGATGGCTCTGGGAAGACTGGAAATGCACTTGTCATTTGGCAAGACGACAACAACTGGAAGCAAGACATTCACAAGGCGCAAGGTTCGCCGCAGTTAGTATAACTTTCAGCAGTTGTGCGCGCCTTCTGGCTATTCCAATCTGAACCTGAAAACATCATTTCAAATTCTTCTTATGTAGTTGGAATAGTCCAGAGAATTGAAAATTCTTACCTAAAAGATGTAACAAATCAACTTCTATTTAATTTATTAAACCAATTACTTTTTCTCATCCAAAACAGACACTTCAAGTTCCTTATTGTACATACCCGCTCACATACCACTTTACCTGGACCAGTAGCAGAAGGGAACCAACATGCTGACCAGCTAGCAGATATACTGTCCCCAGTTTAGTACAACAAGCGCGAGTGGCGCACGAGTTTCCTCACCAAAATGCAAAAGCCTTACAAAAACAATTTGGCCTGAAACTTTCCCAAGCAAAAGACATTCTAAAAAGCTGTCCTGATTGTCAAGTAGTAGCTCCCCTAAAATCTGAAGGAGTAAATCCTAGAGGTCTTGAACCTCTACAAATTTGGCAATCTGATGTGACCCACATCAACGAATTTGGCAAATTGAAATACGTTCATGTATCAACTGACACTTTTTCTAAATTTATAGTACCTACTGCGCATTCTGGTGAAAAAACTCAAGATGTCAAAAAACATTTTCTCGCAGATTTTACATGTATGGGAGTCCCCAAAACCATCAAAACAGAAAACGGGTCCTCATACGTGTCAAAAGAAACAGAAAAATTTATCTGGGGCGTAGAAATTTACCTGGGGCATAATCCGTTACACTGGTATCCCACACAATCCCACGGGTCAGGGTACAGTGGAGCGAGCCCACCAATCAATCAGAAATTTGCTTAAAAAACAAAAAAGGGGGAGTTTGGGCATGTCTCCCCAAGAAAGATTAGACTAAGTTTTATATGTTCTAAATTTTTTGAATCAGAGGAACCAGAAATCCCCAAAAGCAGAACTCCTGTAGAAAGGCACTTCCAAATAAAAGGAAATCAATCACAGACAAAAGCAAAAATTTTGTACAAAGACCTATTAACAGAAAAATGGATGGGTCCCTTTCCCCTAATTACATGGGGGAAGGGACACGCTTGTATTTTAACAGAAGGTGGACCAACATGGGTGCTATCCAAGAGAATAAAAATCTACCAAGAACGAGCATTCTCTTCATCACCATCAGCGCCCCCATCACCAGAACAGGATCCAACTACCTGACTCCCATTCTGATGCTGTGGATGATGACATCTCCGACATCTTTGGCAGCCCCCACCAGGATTCCCATATGGGCCTTCGGACAAGGCAACAACTTATGGATGGCTTTGGCTAAGGAAGCAAACAGGGATACAGTTTGTCTTGCAACCAATAACCTTGCTAACCCCTTTGCCACATGTCTAGTTGGCATTCCCAATACCAATATTCTTGAAGCCTTTCGCAAAACCTTCTCCGTTACTAATAATGAACCTATTGAATTTGAGTTGCTTGGCTCCTCTATTACTAACCTTTGTATCCATTTTGAAAGAAAATTTAATTTCCCAGTTCACAAAACAAATAATGTGGCTCCTAAAAAAGCCATCTACAAAAACACAATACTGTGGTGTAATGGAACTCAGCCGCAAAAGGTTATATTAGAAACCCCGTACAAAGCTTTAAAATTAAATCAAGGTGACTTCTTAATTTTTGGGAACTGGCATGGTCCAGAATTCCCCCTAATCCGGAAGGGGGACCACGCCCCGTGAGAAAAATTACCCTTTTTCATCCTTTTAAATTTCCTATACCCAGCGAAATCACCTCTTGTAAAATTAAGCCTGCGATTCCTAATCGCAACAGAAGACAAATTGCCACAAGTTAAAAACCAGAGATAATCCGAAGAAATAAAGCAAAATACCCCATGGCTTGGGACTCTTTCCCTCCTCTTAGAAGATCAACTCCTAGAACATTAACTTTTCTAAATTTTGCACAATTCCCTGTTTTTCAGAATCAAACAGACCCATGCCTTCAGCAATCAATTCACCCTGACATAGTTACTAATCCTCCAACTCCTACCCAATTCCGTCCTCTAGATCATGTCTCTTCAGTAACCCCTGATTGTGACCCTTCTGTTAAATTATGGATCCGTGACAGAGATTTTTGGTTAGCACTTTCTGCGGCTGGGATTGCGTCAGATCATGCTCTTGGTGTCCTTAGCCCCATGGCCTGCTGGATGGCTAAGGAGGCCAGCATCACTTCCATTATGCTGCAGGGGTTGTTGGAAGACTCCCTCACTTTGAAGGGAGTCTCCTGGCATAACAGAGCAGACATCGATTTTCTTTTACTATTACACAACCATGGTTGTGAGGAGTACACAGACTTGTGCTGCTTGAACTTCTCAGAGCATTCTCAATTCATTCAATCCAACATTAAACACCTTCAAGAATTGGTTTCTAAAATTCATCAAGACCTGAGATGGTAAACAAAAGATATTTTTGATGGATTAAATTGGTCATCCCTCCCAAATTGGACTAAACAATTAATACTAATTGGCTTTTCCATCCTCTTCTCTATTATCTTTGTTGCTTGCATTCTTTCATGCTTATTTGCCTTTGTAAAAAAGTATTGCTTCGTCAGAGCCCTTCCAGTTTCTGTCCAGGTCGAGTTACCAGATTACACCAAAACCACACAAAAGTTCGCAACCTACAAAACAAAAAAGGGGGAGATGCGGCAGCTGATGTTGAGGAATGTGACAGATTTAAGGATGGAGAGCAATCTACGAACGTTATTAAAGCACTTCAAGGAACACAAGACATTTTATAACCTAAGGAGAGCTTAAACAACATGCATATGCCACAACTTCGCAGCATGTGCTGTACTGGACTTTATTGATAGAAGTTGTGTGAATTGTTAATGCATGTTATATGAGATCCTGTAGCCCCGCTTTTTTTAGTTGTTTTTAATATGTGTCTGGGCAAGCCTAGACATGTTCTTTTCCCCACTGTTCTCCCTTATCCATGATTGGTCAGGATTTGCCGCAGTGTGGGCAGTCCTGCAATCGACCCTTGTTCCCATGATTGGCTCCTGGTTATGTCATGTTTCCCCCTGTGCTCCCGATTTGTTAAACCCTCCTATCAATCTTATACTCCTCCCCAGTTTCTAGCGCCTTCTACACCTAACCCTAGATAAGCAGTTGTCTCCCATTAATAAAGGGATAGCTGGACCGCGGCAGACAACTTTGTAGTAAGTAAAACATGCTCACCAAAATAACTTTGTGGTCACTAAAATTTGAATGAAAGTGAATGCTGAACATTTTCAAAGCCTTGAATCTTGGGGAGTTTGTGATCTACCATTTGAGCACTGTTGCCTATGTCTTCTGACTTACATGTAAGTAATAAGCCAATCAGTATCTGCCCCAAGGCATTACAGCCTTAAATTCTGTAGTGGTCATCAAAACAGTCTAGTTTGGGGCTTTACACCCATACAATGCAGACAAATCAAAGGAGTCAACAAAGACAAGTGCAGGTCCTGCACCAGGGGAGGAATAACCCCCTGTACCAATACAGACTGCAGCCTGACCTGCTGGGAAGCAGCTATGTGGGGAAGGACCAGGGAGTCCTGGTGGACAACAAGCTGTCCATGAACCAGCAGGCTGTCCTTGTGACCAAGAAGGCCAAAGTATCCTGGGGTACACGAGGAAGAGCATTTCCAGAAGATCAAGGGAGGTGACCCTGCCCCTCTACACAGCCTGGGTGAGGCTTCATCTGGAGTGCTGTGTCCATTTCTAGACTCCTCAGGACAAGAGAGACATGGAGCTCCTGGAGAAAGTCTAGCAGAGAGGACAAAAAGGGTGATTGAAGAGACAGGAGAATCTCTCTAATGAGGAAAGACTGAGAGAGCTGGGCCTGTTTAGCCTTGAGAAGAGATGGTTGACAGGCGACCTCATCAATGTCTCTAAGTATATGAAGAAAGGACGTCAAGAGGATGGAGCCAGGCTTCACTTGGTAATGTCTAGCAGTAGGACAAGAGGCAATGGGTACAAACTGAAACACAGGAAGTTCCACCTGAACATAAGGAAGAACTTCATAACTGGAATAGGTTATACAGAGAGGTTGTGGACTCTACTTCTGTGGAGACATTAAAAAGTCACCTGGACACATTCCTGACTACTGTGCTTGTAAGGGACCCTGCTTGAGGAGTAAGGTAGAATTGAATGACTTCCAGTGGTTCCTTCCAACCTCACCAATCTGCAATTCTATAAGTAAGCCATCCTGGTGCTGAAAGTGCTATGCTACCTGTGAGGAGCTCAAAGAACACCAGCTTCAGCTGATACCTCACAATAAAAGTCTTATTTTTAAGCTAAACCAAGGCATGGCACAAACTAACCTTTTTCTCTGGTTTTTTTTTTTTTTTGGTCTTAAAACATTTTCTCTATTATAATCTTTGTGCAAAAATGCTGTTTGCTGTTTAATTCTGCTATGTTGAAGTTATGCAAACACTTAAATGGAGGGCTTGAGATATCAAACCTAGAGTTTCTATTAGGTCTGACTGGGATTACATCATGACGTAATAGTCTGAAATAATAGCAAATACCCCAAAATTTTGTTTAGCTCAAAGCAAAACTACTCAAAGCAAAAAAACTCCTGATTGCCACCTAATGAACCAGACCAATAGAATCTTATTTTATTACCACTCCGATTATTTCCTGCTATAAGAACCTAAAGGGATAAAATGCATCTTCCCTCTCTATGCAGCCAAAAAAATCAAGGCAGATGAAGCAGCCAAAAAAATCAAGACAGATGAATCTCAGACTTCTTATGAGGGCTTGAGGAACATAGGAGAGAAGAATCAGGACCATGATCCTCTGAATTACTTACGAACAAAACCACAGAGAAGGACAAACAATCAGCAAATACCTCATTGAGTAGATATATGTGGCGTGGAGCATGTTTCCCTTTGTCCAGAACTATATTTAAGGGGAACTGGCTGAAACTTTTTCACTTTTTGTGGATACTATTGACTTTTATTGAGTAACTGCCTTTTTATAGTTGAAAGATCCATGATCCCTAACAATTCCTTTTGCTGACAATTACTTGTTTTTCTTTTGCAATATGCCCTTAAGGAAAGCAGATCTTTTTTCCCCAGAAATTTTCAGATCAGTCTCAGACCTTCACAACTCCTTTGCTGCTCTTGCATACAGTCAGTCATTTTCTCTCACCACTGGTTTAAGACATTGCACGGTCTATGAAAGATTATTTCCTCTTATGCATCCATCTCTAGGGTTCCTAATCCACTCATTGAATCATGCTGTGAGCTCAGAATAATGAAGATTTAAATTAATTTTAAAGTCTTGTTTCCATGTGATGTGGAGAGAAATCCATCATTACTGCGCAGGTTAGGTCACATTAATCACAACCAAGGGGTACAAACAACGTTTCCAAAGTCATGGTTCTTAGTTTCTAAAGCAGCTGAAGACAACCCACATGCTGTGACTTTTATGCTCTGTTATCAGGCTGTCCTGAAGCCCTGTGTTCCAAGGTAACTCACCAGAAATAACAGATGATATTTTAAATTGTGAATAATTTTGTAGTGCTTTCTTTTTTACCTCTCCAAAGAGATTAAGCAAAAAATATGCAAACATTTATTATACCTTTAGGCAAAGTAACTTCTGTGCCACAGAATCTGAGCTAATTTCTGAGGCATTTTCCAGCTTTCATTTGACATTCCACAATATTTTGATACTCAAAATTCCCCTGCATCCTTGCTATGGGGTTTCTGCCCATGTTTTGAGACTGAAATAGTCATGAGGCTACTCAATCTGAATAACGATTTCAAGGAGGGAAGCTGTGATTCACCTCATACGATGGTGTTAGGTTATAAGAGAATAGAATTAAGATAGGTAAACTTTAGTAATCCGTTACTTTTACCCATAAATGATGAAGCAGCAAGTACCATTTAAAGAAGTGGAACCCTAGCCTTTTTGGAGAAGGAGGACTAAATTCTGTTTTTCTGCAAGTCCACTGTAAGTGTCAGTTGCGATAAAGTTGTCCTGACTCATAAAAGGTAAAGTTCTGCTCACAGTGCTGCAAAACTGTTTTCTCAGTAACAAGAATGGATCCAAAATCCATTTCACACCAAAACTAAGTCAATTCAGTGTCTTGAGGAGAGTGTAAAGGGTAAGCAGGCAGAAACTGAAACGCAGAAAGGTTAGGAATAGAATAATAAAAAAATTGTCAAACTTGAAAATACATGGGCTTGGCCACATATAAGTGACACAGCTTGGTGTTACAGGGAAAACATGAGACCAGCGGATCCAAACAGTGGACTAAAGATCTCACCAGGGTTGTGCTCAAAGCTGATCTGTTTATTAGGCAAATGGTGGATTATTTAAGAGAAGGCTAGGGGAAGGTTGTGAAATGAGGGAGGAGCATGGGAGGAGTATTCATAACCAGAGAAGGTGATTGGATAAGCAACTGGGTATTACAATTAAGGGATTGAACAGTAACTGTAACATATCACAAGGAGAAACTGATTGGTTAGGGCAACTGCCCAATGAAAATCTGTTGCTGAGCTCCAGGGAGCAAGTTCATGAGAACACAAGAAGAAACACGAAATGGAGAAATCAATCTGTAGTTAGGTTTATCCTCTAGGTTGCTTTCAATGTCAGTCTCTCAGGCAGTCTCAATAGGTCTGGCGACGTCTGCAGCTGAAATATCTGTGTCCTTAATAAAATTGCCTTTCCGCTGGTCAAATGTGATTTCAGCTTTCAGCCCATCTCCAACATCTCCTCCTTTCTTGTTTTGTATTAGAAGGTTGATTGACAAGCTTTTCATGAGTAGGTTATGAGGGCAAATTAAAATGCATGGAATAAACACTAAAATAATAATCAAGATGATTAGTGAGAAGATTATTATGCTTATTCATTTGTTAATCCGATTAGGAAGTGATGGAAAATGTAGCCAATTGAATAAACCACTAATTCCTTTATTTTGGGACACATGCATGTCACTGACCAAATTTTTTAATTTGAGAGTGATCTGAAAAATTCATACAGCACACTCCTTCAAAGTCCTGGCAACCATGGCCATAGGCTAAGAGGAGAAAATCCATTGCTGCACAATTTTGCAGAGTCACTGTTTTTAATTGCTGTGTATCTGCTAATAAGTCTTCTATCACCTCTGTAGTTGCATTTGCTTATTTGGTAAGACAGCACCCAAGATGGGTGATAAGCGAAAGCACACGGTGTGTGCCAATTGCTGGTATGAGGGCAGACGCTCAAAAATTTTTCATTTGCGACCAAATGTGCAAGTCTGAATCGCAGGCATCAGGAAAAGGCAGAGGTGATGGTAAAGAGGCTGCCTCAGACAACATTTCCTGAGGAGTGGGAGATGCGACTAGCCGAGAGACATGAGGAATAGTCATTGACGGTATTGGAGTTGTCTGTATTATCCTTTTAGTCTGGAGCCTACCACTTGAATCAAAGTGAATTGCAATGTTATTGAGAGTTGTGAGTCTAACCCTTTTTGTTCTTGGTTTACTTCCTGAGTCTGGAAAGTAAATAGGAATGACTGGAAGGGTTCCTCTATATCTCTTGACTCGTCGTATCGCCAATTGATTCTGGCTCACAGGATTTTGTCCTATCAATTTGAATTTTCCTGGATTAAATAGTGCCAATTTTCCTACTGTGCAAGGACCTCCCACCGGATAGGAGGGAATGCCTTGCCAGGCTTGGTCTCTGCATAGCTGGAAGAATCCTGTGGAAAGTTTTGCACTTTTTGGGAAGTGTTTAGTAGCTACAGTTGTAGACACTGAACCATTGCACCACCCCGAAGGAGTCGGGGTGAGGTTTATCAGAGGATACATTGTAAGCCACTATAAAGGGGTTGATAGTGTGTTGATGAAACTTAAAACAACATTTAGTAGCGAGAGAGCCTAAGAGGTCAACCTCAGGAGGAGATTGAGTGGTGAATTTGAGACTGGAAATAGCTTGAGTTAACGTTACCATTGTAAGTTCTTCTTTGATTGGTGCTTGTGTCCCTGCCAAGAAAGCGTTCCACATCTGCCCAGGAGCAACTGGAATCCCTACAAGACACGACTGGAGAGGGTTTCTTGCGCTAGCTAAGGCTAGGCACAGAGAGTCTGTGCCTGTTGCCTTAGCCAGCGACACCCAGAGATTTTCCTCAGGTTGCTTCATCCAGTCTCGCAGAGGTGTAGCTCTTATGGCGATGATGGTGACCATGATGAGTCCTGGAACACCTTTATTCACTTTGCTGGTATCCATTGCGCTCCACAATCTGTTAAAACACAAGTGTGTCCCTTCCCCCAGATTATTAGAGGGAAAGGACCTATTCATTCATCTGACATTAGATTTTTAAACATGACTTTACCTTTTTGTATTATTGAATTGTCTGTTTGTGTAAAATGTTTTTGCACAGGTATGTACTTATTTTCATCATGGTTCAAAAAATTTAAGACATACATGGCTTTATACAATTTCTTTTGTGAAGTGAGGTCTGAACTCCCCCTATTTTATTTTGTAAGGATGTTTTTTAGAGATTAGTGGACTCATTCTATTACGCCCTGACCTGTAAGATTGTGGGGAATGCCTGTGGTATGTCTGATGCCCCACTGCTGGAAGAAATTTTGGGTTGTTGATGACGTGTAAGCCGGACCACTGTCGGTCTTAATTTGGTCCGATATCCCAATGTGCGCAAATGCTGTTATGTCTTTTTACATCATGACTTTTTTCATCTGTATGTGCCGTGGCTACAGTGTACTTTGAAGATGTGTCAATTGACACATGCACAAATTTTAACTTGCCAAATTGACTGATGAGTGTCACATTAGTCTGCCAGATTTTTAAAGGCTCCAGAGTAAACTCCAGAGGATTGGAATGGTGTCATTTTTTGGCAGTCAGGACACATTTTAATGATGTTTTTTGCTTGACTCTGTGTTAGTTGGACTTGTTTTTGTAGTGCACGGGCATTTTGATGGAAAAAGTCACGTGACAAATGCGCTTGTTCTAATTTTTGTGGGACGACAGACATACCTGCCAGAAGATCAGCTTGGCGATTCCCCTCCTCTACAGGTCCTGGCAGAGTAGAATGAGAATAGATACGTGTAATATAGAATGAATGTTTTCATACCTGAATGAGAAACAAAAGTTGTTTAAATAAATTGAACAGAACTTGGTTTGATAATTCTTTTAGATAAGAATGTTCTGGTCTCTTGACGATGCCCACAACATATGCTGAATCACAGACAAAATTTAATTCTACAAACTGAAAAGAGAAAAGGCTCAAACAACTGCTGACAGTTCTACAATTTGGGAAGATCCCTGAATTTTGTGAATGTTCTGTTCCCATTTGTCACCCAATTTCCAGACAACAACTGTATTCCCTGTTTTTCCTGATCCATCTGTGAATACAGTCGTTGCTCTTGGAAGGGGAACAAAGGATTGGACAAATCTTAAGGTAATTGGAATGTATCGGATTTTTTGCAAAATCTTTAAATTCTGCAAATGAAATTTGATTTGCCCTGAGTAATTTGAGATTGCCAATTGAAAACTGAAATTGGTTATCAGCAATTGTTCAAGGTCAGAGGAAGGTGGATGACTTTTGGTTCTTCCCCTGACATCTCCCAAAACCTTGTTCGGCCCTTAAAACAAATCTTTGCCAACATCTCTGGTTGGGTAACTGAAGTTTTAGAAAACTGATGGGGGAGAAAGATCCACCCCCAAATGCATATGTTCCTGTTATCTGTGTGTAATTGCCCTAGTACTCCAAAAGGTTGTGTAGGTCCTTGGAGCACTATTAAAACTGGTGGTATGTTAAGTATTTTTCTGTGTCCTTTTAGGGCTGTTATTTTCTGTTCGACTAATTTTAATGCTGTTTTGGCTTTAGGGGTGAGTGTTCTAGGTGACATTAAGGCAGGATCACCCTTTAATAGTAACAACAATGGATGTAAATCATCTGTTGAAATGCCTAAATTAGGACGAATCCAATTAATGTTTCCCAAGAGTTTTTGCAAATCACTGAAGGTTTTTACATTGTGGTTGATTGAGATTTGTTGTGGTACAATTTCAGCTGTTGTAATTTTCCATCCCAGGTAATGCCAGGGGGCTTTCCACTGAATTTTTTCATCGGAGATGTGGAAGGTTCCAAGAGTTTTGACTGTAATTTTCAACACTTTTTCGACTTCTGATTGAAATTTAGTGCAAATCAATATATCATCCATGTAGTGGTAAATTATTACATTTGGGTTTTGTTGCCGAATTGGAGATAGAATTTTAGACACGTATAATTGGCATAATGTTGGGGAATTTCTCATCCCCTGGGGTAGAACTTTCCAGGCAAATCTCCGATTGGGTTCCCCAGTGTTAAGGGATGGCACTGTGAATGCAAATTTGTCAATGTCTTGAGGGTGTAAACTGATTTGAAAAAAGCAGTCTTTAATATCAATTACAACCATGGGCACTTCTCAGGCAACATGGATAGAGAGGGCATGTCTGGCTGAAGTGGACCCATTGGTTCAATTACCTCATTGATTTTTCTGAGGTCTTGGAGAAGTCTCCACTTCCCTGACTGCTTTTTTCTTACAAAGATGAGGGAGTTCCATGGACTAACTGAGGGAGGCAATGTGGCCTAATTCTAATTGTTCTGTAACTAATCGTTGTAACATGAGCAGCTTTTCTTTTGGCATTGGCCACTGGTCTACCTAGATGGCAGTGTTTGCTGTGCATCTAAGTGCAGACAGCAGCTGTTCTCCAGCAGCCAGGCCTACAAATTTGAGTAAATTTTGGTGCCCCACTGAGTCAGTATGTCTCTCCCCCACAATGTTATTGGCAAATTTAGGATTAGGGGTCGACAGTTTGCTACGTGACCGTTGGGGTCTGAGAATGAAATTATATGTTTGCTCTTATAGAGGCTCTTAGAGCCTCCCACCCCATTACACTTAATGTAGAAAGGTCAAAAGGCCAATGGCTAGGCCAGTCTTTAAATGCAATAATTGATACATCTGCTTCTGAGTCCAGGAGCCCTGTAATTTGTGTCGTTTCATTCACTGAAAGAGAAAAAGCAGTAGAAGTTATAGTTGGTCTTCGGGTTGAGATAGTTTGAGCCCAGTGGACTTCTGTAATTCATGGTGATATTGCCAGCTGGTTGACAGATAGTAATCTAGCTACTGGTTTTTCATCTGTGACCTCTACAGGCGGAAAAGAAGCATAGATAGTTATGTTACTATCACTAGAAATTAAATTTTTAAGTACCTCAAGTATAATGATAAGTTCTTTTTCATTCGCTTCTTTCATTGCAGAGATTAAAGAAGTCTCATTTGGTGAGGTTGTTGTTGATGGAGAAACAGGGAATATAGTTTTTGTTTAAAAAATTATGGTAGATGGAGATAGTGGTGTTAAAAGAATCTCCGCATAGTTCACAATTCTGTTTCCCCTGTTTTGTTTAATGTTGGCGAGGATTGGGTCCTTGGCAGCCACTGATGGCACTGGCACTGGGTGGAGGCACTTGTCATCGCGCTCCTCCCAGCGCTTGCTGTCGAGTTTCCCTGTTGTTGTTGGTTAAATTGTCTTCTCTGTGGTGGTGAAGTTTTAAAGTTTTTTATAGGTCTATTTAAAGGTTTGGGGGATTTTGGTGGGAGAGGCTCGTTGTTTAAGAGTGGTTTAGACCTGTAATTGGAGGTGCAGTGCCTTCCTTTTCCACATCTTTGACAATTATAAGGTGGAATTTGGTCCCTTGGCTTATTTTTAAGACACTTTTTATGAAAGTGGTCATTCCCACCACAATTGTAACACCTTTGTTGTATGATTGCTGCCATCATTTTTATCTTTGATGATTGAGATCTTACATTTCTGCAGGCTTCAATCATCTCGAGGAGCGTCGAGTTCTTTAAAGGTCTTAAAATTTTCTGACACTCCTTGTTGGCTTTTTCTATCACAAGGCCCTTGAACAAGACGTCTTGTGATGCTTGGTCAGGTATCTGCTTTGTGATTGCCTCTTTCAACCTTGTAGCAAATTCAAGGAATGGTTCCTTTACTCCTTGATATATTAAGGCATATGATGGTGTAGGGGTTGAGGCATTTGCTACAGTTTTGATGGCAGTCAGAGCAAGGCCTTTAGTCAAGTCAAGTTGATCTTTATTAATTCTGGCCTGTTTAGCAGTAGAGGTGTAGCCACCTTCACCATAAAGGCAGTCTACTGCTTGACCTGCTGGCATACCCTTGAGATCTGTGCTTGCTTTAATGTGTTTTTTAATTAAGGCTTTCCATTCAGACTCAAATGCTGAGTACTGAATGACTGTAAGCCAAGCACGGGTGATCATCCTGATGTCATTAGGGATGAGGATATATACTTGAAAGAATGCATTGATTAAGCCAAGAGTAAATGGTGTATTTAAACCATACTCAGTTATGGCTTTTTTGATATCTTTCATGATGGGATATGAGAAGGGCCTCCACTCAGGAGGTTAACCTTCTTCAGTATATATCAGGGAAGCTTTAATAAAATCTAAATCACCAGCTTGAATTGCTTGCTCATGGAAAGTCTTCCATGCCTTCTCATGGGCTTCCATCACTTGATGTGTTATGTCAATCCAGGGGCCTGGTGCATGAGTGTTTGTAGTAAATGTATTATCAGTTGGCACCAAAGCCCCTGAAGGTGCACTAGATGTTATTATAATTGTAGGTTGTGACTGAGTAGATGGTGTAGATGTACAAGTAGTTTGTATGGTTTGAGATGTTAGATGTTATGTTGGGTGTTATGTTAGGTGGCAATGTTTGTGTTTGTGTGGATGGCTGTGGTGTAAAAGCTTGTGGGGGAAGTAAGGTTGAAAGAGTGGGCTGCTGTGTTTGGCTTTGGGAGTTAGGCAGCACCAGTGAAAGGCAAGCAGCTGGTACCGTAAGTTGAGCTGCTGGCATTGGTACTTGTGCCGCTGGCACCAGTGACTGGGTGGCACCATGACACTGGATGTCAGGTGAGTAAGGGCTGCCCTTCTGGGGCCATGTTGGAAATGGGAAGTTTCCGGGGTGGAGCTAATGAATTCAGTCTCTGGGGCAGTGAGAAGTGACATGTATCTGGGTGGAGTATATGTGGGTGGAGACACGATTTCCCATGCCGCAGATTTCGCACCACTAATCCCGCCTCTATTCTGCCCGCAAAAACTTTCCCGCCGTTGGTGTTTCCCACCGTTCAACTTGCCGCCATCTTTCATGCAGTGAGGTATCCTATCAGTACCGCCACCATTACACGCACAGCTACAATTTCTGGGACCACCCGCCATCTTGGGAGAGGATGATTGCGCTGATGGGATATTTTCTGTAGTTCTTGACTCTTTAGAGGTGTTGTCACTATCTTTGGTTGCTTTTATCGAGGAGTTTTTAGAAGTTGTTGAAGCTACAGACTTCTGCTGCTTTTGCAGTAAAAGGAGAACAAGTCTCTAAGCTATTAGAAAGTCCACTGCTTTTGTGCCTCCTCTGCGTTTAGCTTGCCAAAGTTTAAATCCAATTTTGTCCCAGTCTTCATAGTTTAAATTTTCAGGGACAAAGGTTTTATTTTTATTGACCCACTTTGCAAGCGATTTTAGGGATTGTTTGTCATATTCATGTCCATGAATTTCAATTATGGCTCTTATTTGCTTGTAAATCTCTTTTTCATTTTTAGCAAGTGTGGCTCCCATTTTTAAACTGATGTTTGAAAACTAATTGTATTTAGGGAGGGAGGACAGAAAGGAGGGAATATTCCACAGTCACTCACCTTCTTCTGGTGCGTGGATCAGCCAGCTGAAGCCTGTATCCTTTGTTCAACTGCAGAAGCTGCTGGAATGCACTCCCCTAGCTGAGTGCACCTGATTGCCACTCGTGGTTGCAGGAGAGTTCTCTCTGATACGGAGACCTTCAATCAGCCCCACGTTGGGCGCCATCTGACGCAGCTTGGTGTTACAGGGAAAACATGAGACCAGCGGATCCAAACAGTGGACTAAAGATCTCACCAGGGTTGTGCTCAAAGCTGATCTGTTTATTAGGCAAATGGTGGATTATTTAAGAGAAGGCTAGGGGAAGGTTGTGAAATGAGGGAGGAGCATGGGAGGAGTATTCATAACCAGAGAAGGTGATTGGATAAGCAACTGGGTATTACAATTAAGGGATTGAACAGTAACTGTAACATATCACAAGGAGAAACTGATTGGTTAGGGCAACTGCCCAATGAAAATCTGTTGCTGAGCTCCAGGGAGCAAGTTCATGAGAACACAAGAAGAAACACGAAATGGAGAAATCAATCTGTAGTTAGGTTTATCCTCTAGGTTGCTTTCAATGTCAATCTCTCAGGCAGTCTCAATAGGTCTGGCGACGTCTGCAGCTGAAATGTCTGTGTCCTTAATAAAATTGCCTTTCCACTGGTCAAACGTGATTTCAGCTTCCAGCCCATCTCCAACATATAAGCATTGAAAAAATAGGTCCTTGCCAGAAATCCACATGGCTATTCCTGCCACCAAAGGTAGAGAAATAGACTGAATCTCTGTCAATGTGTGTATTTGAGAAGGATAGCTTTGCCAGTAGCTCTGGGCAGCTACAAGGTGACTGTTCAGCTGTTTCTGGAGACAGCTGACTCCTTTGTAAAGCAATTTGAATGGCTGCAATCCATCCTGCTTCCAGATGAGCCTGAAACTCGGGTAGAGTTCAGGACAGAAATGGGAAGGAACAGGCATTTGATGAATCCTTAAAAATAAAGAAGTATCTTCATCTCTAGTTGGAGGCAGGGTTAGAGAGGTGAGGAGGAATTAGTTTGAAAAGGTTATACTGGACACCAGCAAGAAGTACATATAACTAGCAAATACCCTCGGGATGAGACTGTCATTGAAATTACTAATGAACACTTCCAGAAACTGATTTAGATTATCTCCTGGCCAAAGATTTCAAATCTGACAGTGTTACATTTGTATAGAGTTTCAGCTTCACGTACATGCCTCTAGGCATGAACTAGGTGATTTCTGGTCTGTTCTCTGGTCAGAGGAAGGGAGGATTTAAAAAAAGGCACCTTGAGGTCAGGGCTGATGTGCCCCAGCTCAAGCACTGCTAGTTTAAATGTCTTTTGGAGAAAAGTGAGGATTAGACAGACAAGGTAAAGTCTGTCTTAGCCACTTACAGAGTCACAAACATAGTGGCTGTTATTTGTGCCTTTTGAATTTTAAACTACTAGCAGCCACTCTGTGACATCAATTTGGTGTATAGGGAAAAAGTTGGTCACTCCATTTTTGAGTGCAGCTTCACAGCCCATGGAGAAGAAAAAAACTGACTGTGCCTTCCAGCAAAATAGGAGAAAGGGCTTCTCTTTAAACATGTGAGCAAGCAGGAAGCCAAATGTGCACAAGGAAAAGCAGAGAGAAAGGACCTATTATTCAGCTTCTTCTGCTTGAAGCCTGTTGACAGCTGCTTGAAGCTGCTCAGCAGGTGTAAGCAGCTGTTCTCTTATCCTCTCTTATCTTGTTCCCATCAGGACAGGTAGAGCCATTTTTCACAATCTCAAAGTGAAAATATATTTGTGCTTTTTCTCCTTGACTGGTGTTTTACTTGCAGTCATGATAACTTCGATGTAGTTAGCACCTTCTGTCCCTCACAGTACTAGCAAAATGCCTGCTCTGGCCCTAATGATTCATTCATACACACTGCTAAGAGAAATCCTGATTTCTATTGTAAATTGATAATGTGTATTTGTGTGTGCGCTAGATTCTACTGGTGTATAAGATGATATGATTTTATTTGATATAATACAAAAAATTTGCAAAGACTAGGAATTGATTCAAGTCAGAGTAGTTTGGGTAATGTTCCTTCTACTCCACATTATTTTAAATACCCTTAGTTTATAATATAAACAGAAGACCTTTATGTTAAAAAATTTAAGTATTTCCTTTGATGAAGGGAGTGCTGCAGCTTACTGAATGTAAATGTCAATGTTGCTGTTGTAACTGTGCTTTTGAAAGGTTTTAAGGCAATTAAGATTCTTTTATTCACAATAATGTTATGACCTGTAGTTCAATAGCAGTTGCCTACTCTAAATGGGGTAAAGAATCACAGAACTCTCTCTTGCAAATGAAATAAAGTCAGATTCTGTTTCCAAGATTTGCTCAATTGACAGCTGAGGCGCTCAAGACCTTTCAGGATTAAACACTTTGTCAGGTTAGGTTTGATAATGTTCCATTCTGTTTTAATGTAAATGAAAGTACTGGGAATCACAGAGTTAAGCAATGAAATGAACTGTCAGTTTTCCAGATTTTTGCTTTTTATTCCCTGATTTCCCTCTTGCAAGAGTGACAGCTTCCCTCACATCATCTCATCCCTTTCTTTTACACAGATCACCAATCTTCATAAATCTCCAGTGAATAAAATGTCATGGAGACCTTACTTCTCCCTGTCAAATTGGAATTAAGTTGGCCAACAGACTAAAAACCTGTTGGGGAGGACTGGCAAATATGCAGAGTGATTGTATAAACCTCCTTTTCCTAGGACACCAAGTTAGAAAGTAACACTATATTAAAGACAGAAAGCTGGTCTAGATGTGAAGCCATAGCAAGTGATTATGAACATTTCAAATAAATCAGCAGAGATTTATACTTCAGAACTTGTGCCAGTAAATGGAAACATAATTTTATATAGCCAAACATGTTTGAAGGCAAATCAAGGCAGGATCAGAGAGAATGTTGGTTACCTTTAGTGGGAGACAAACTGTCTTGTAAGGTATATTGTTGAATGTCATCTAAAACATAGTTAGTGCTTTTCTCAAAGGCAGGGCTATCAGATTAATGCTAGGGTTTAAGGATATCCTTTGTAAAAGAAGGTTAAACACATAAAAGTTGGGCATGCGACTTTTCTAGAATGAAAAGGACACTGAGCAATCTAACTAGGCATGAAAGTGTAACTGTAATAACAAAATATGTTGGAATCCAAAACTCGACTCTCAGCAGAAGGAGGATTGACAGGATTAAACAGCAAACCATGGACAGTGGGAGCTGGGGGAAGCTCTTTGCTTTGAAAGCCTAAAGCCACATAGTAAGAGATATCACAAGACTGTACCTGTTAAGAATTACCTATGTTTAATCGTCCTGTCTCCTTCAGCATGATATGGAAAGACTTTTTGGTGATGTTATCAGATGTGTAGAAACCCCTTTGTTCTCTCCCCCCATGTGACTCCACAGGAAAATATTAACCATTTTTGTGTAACTGTAACTGAGAATTGTGTAATGCTGTAGTTAGCATAACCTGTCCTATTCATTAACATATCCCACCTACCAGACCCATATATTGCGAATCAGTGTTCAATAAAAGAATTCTGGTTTGCAGCCCTAAAACTGAGATCATTTTGTTTTGGACTGCCTCAAATAGAGCCTGTCACGGGGTCTCAGAGCCCTGGCCGCTAATATTTAGAAGCCAGTAGCCCAGAGCCAACAGTATTAGCAGGAGTAGAGGCTTCTCCTGCTCCAGTGGAGGTGCGTGGCTGAACTGAAAGATGGATCGTGCATGGAAATTGTCACACTACAGTGGGACTGGGTGTTGAGTGACCACGAACTTCGTGAATAATTTAAAAATAGACTTTAGGATGTAAAAATAGGGCAATAGGGGGACAATGCCTTCTGATCAAGGCCATGCTTATTTGATCTGGGATCACCTTCTTAAATAGCATAGCTCAAAGGCTCATGAACAATCCTTGCAAAATCTGTTGCTTTGGGCGCAACACAGTATTTCTGAATTGAACATTACTAACAGCACTGAAGCTTGCTTACCTCCGCAACCGCCTCAGAACAGGAAGGTATCCCCCCTGTCCCTCCACCACTGACTGAATTCCTGTCTGCATCACTGCAGGGGGGGGCAGGCTTGAATGATGGGAGCGGTGCGCCAAGACGCCCGGCGCTAAACCTGCGCCATGAAACCAACCCCTGAGATCCAGGCAGCGGAAAACTGAGAGAGCCACAGGCAGTCAGTGTAGAGTCCACGCAACGGGAGCAACCGTGAGGCGCTGGTGGGCTGCCGACAGCGCAGTGCGAGTGCTGACTCAGATTAGCAGCAGAGGCACCGCATGCGGGACACGTGTATCCAACATGGTGCTGCGGCACTTCCAACATGTGCACCACAACGCGCAGCTGGGTGGAGCCATGGCACTGCCTGGAGAACTCAACCAAACAAGGCGGCAGGACGGGAGCGGGGAGATGCTGCCCTGCCCGGCCCCCTGCTTTAACAGGCCCCAATGAAGATGGCAAGGCAGGCGGAGGGGGCAGTGGCGTCAAGGGAGTCGCATCGGTGGTGGCGCTGTGGCCGCCTGTGAGGGGAGTGGCCCGGGAAGCTGTGGAGCAGGTAGTGCGCGGCTGGGACTACCCCGATGGGACCCAGGCCCTGTCCGCCGCCTGGCCGCTCTGCTTTTACCTGGCTGGGGGCGCCTGCGTCTCCGCCACCGCGGGGGGGGCTGGCATGAGCCGGCGGCTGCTGCACTGTGGAGAATCTCTACTCCGGACCGAGGGGAGGCCTGATGGCTGCAGGGGTCATGGGGCTGT